>JAJJMB010010439.1:24801-56063 GCA_023531105.1 Papaver atlanticum
TGTTGAGGAAGTATGCCTTGCAACACATCAGTGAGTGTTGAGGAATTGTTGATTCTAGACACTAATAAGAAAATGGTTTGAGACAGTATGCCTGGCAACACAGTAGGGATTGTTGAGGAAATTGTGCGTCTCAACATTAAGAGGAAAATGTGTTGAGGCAGTATGCCCTGCAACACAGTAATGAGTGTTGAGTAATTGTTCCGTCTCAACACTAAGAGGAAAATGTTTTGAGGCAGTATGCCTTGCAACACAGTAGTGAGTGTTTAGGAATTGCTGCATCTCAACACTAATAGGAAAATGTGGTGAGGCAGTATGCATGGCAACACAGTAGTGTGTGTTGAGGAATTAATGCGTTCCAACACTAAGAGGAAAATGTGTTGAGGCAGTATGCCAGGAAACACAGTAATGAGTGTTAAGGAATTGCTGCGTCTCAACACTAAGAGGAAAATGTGTTGAGGCGGTATGCCTGGCTATACATTAGTGAGTGTTGAGGAATTGCTGAGTCTACACACTAAGAGGAAAATGTGTTGAGACAGTATGCCTGGCAACACAGTAGTGAGTGTTGAGGAATTTGTACGTCTCACCACTAAGAGGAAAATGTGTTGAGGCAGTATGCCTGGCAACACAGTAGTGAGTGTTGAGGAATTGCTGCGTCTTAAAACTAATAGGAAAATGTGTGGAGGAAGTACGCATGCAAACACAGTAGTGAGTGTTGTGGAATTGCTGCATCTCAACACTAAGAGGAAAATGTGTTGAGGCAGTATGCTTGGAAACACAGTAGTGAGTGCTGAGGAATTGCTGAGTCTCAACACTAAGAGGAAAATGTGTTGAGACATTATGCCTGGCAACACAGTAGTGAGTGTTGAGGAATTACTGGGTCTCAACACTAAGAGGAAAATGTTTTGAGACAGTATGCTTTGAAACACAGTAGTGAGTGTTGAGGAATTGGTACGTCTTAACACTAAGAGGAAAATGTGTTGAGGCAGTATTCCTTGCAACACAGTAGTTAGTGTTAAGGAATTGCTGCATCTCAACACTAATAGGAAAATGTGTTGAGGAAGTTTGCCTGGAAACATAGTAGTGAGTGTTGAGGAATTGCTGCATCTCAACAATAAGAGGAAAATGTGTTGAGGCAGTATGCCTGACAACACAGTAGTGAGTGTTGAGGAATTGTTGAGTCTCAACACTAGGATGAAAATTTGTTGAGGCAGTATGCCTTTCAACACAGTAGTGAGTGTTGTGGAATTGCTGCATCTCAACACTAATAGGCAAATGTGGTGAGGCAATATGCCTGGCAACACAGTAGTGTGTGTTGAAGAATTAATGCGTTGCAACACTAAGAGGAAAATGTGTTGAGGCAGTATGCCCGGCAACACAGTAATTAGTGTTGAGGAATTGCTGCGTCTCAACACTAAGAGGAAAATGTGTATAAGCAGTATGCCTGGCAACACATTAGTGAGTGTGTAGGAATTGCTGAGTCTCAACACTAAGAGGAAAATGTGTTGAGACAGTATGCCTGGCAACACAGTAGTGAGTGTTGAGGAATTGGTACGTCTCACCACTAAGCGGAAAATGTGTTGAGGCAGTACGCCTGGCAACACAGTAGTGAGTGTTGAGGAATTGCTGCGTCTTAAAACTAATAGGAAAATGTGTTGAGGCAGTACGCCTGCAAACACAGTAGTGAGTGTTCAGGAATTGCTGCGTCTCAACACTAAGAGGAAAATGTGTTGATGCAGTATGCTTGGCAACACAGTAGTGAGTGTTGAGGAATTGTTGAGTCTCAACTCTAAGAGGAAAATGTGTTGAGACATTATGCCTGGCAACAAAGTAGTGAGTGTTGAGGAATTGCTGGGTCTCAACACTAAGAGGAAAATGTGTTGAGACAGTATGCTTGGAAACACAGTAGTGAGTGTTGAGGAATTGGTACGTCTTAACACTAAGAGGAAAATGTGTTGAGGCAGTATTCCTTGCAACACAGTAGTTAGTGTTAAGGAATTGCTGCGTCTCAATACTAATAGGAAAATGTGTTGAGGCAGTATGCCTGGAAACACAGTAGTGAGTGTTGTGGAATTGCTGCGTTTCAACACTAAGAGGAAAATGTGTTGAGGCAGTATGCCTGGCAACACAGTAGTGAGTGTTGAGGAATTGTTGAGTCTCAACACTAAGAGGAAAATGTGTTTAGACAGTATGCCTGGCAATACAGTAGTGAGTGTTGAGGAAATTGTACGTCTCAACACTAATAGGAAAACGTGTTGAGGCAGTATGCCTGACAACACAGTAGTGAGTGTTGAGGAATTGTTGCATCTCAACACTAATAGGAAAATGTGTTGAGGCAGTATTCCTGGCAACACAGTAGTGTGTGTTGAGGAATTGCATCGTCGCAACACTAATAGGAAAATGTGTTGAGGCAGTATGCCTGGCAACACAGTAATGAGTGTTGAGGAATTGCTGCATCACAACACTAAGAGGAAAATGTGATGAGGCAGTATGCCTGGCAACACAGTAGTGAGTGTTGAGGAATTTCTGCGTCTAAACACTAATAGGAAAATGTGTTGTGGCAGTATGCCTGGCAACACAGTAGTGAGTGTTGAGGAACTGCTGCGTCGCAACACTAAGAAGAAAATATGTTGAGGCAGTATGCCTGGCAACACAGTAGTGAGCGTTGAGGAATTGCTGCGTCACAACACTAAGAGGAAAATATGTTGAGGCAGTATGCCTGGCAACACAGTAGTGAGCGTTCAGGAATTGCTGCGTCTCAACACTAAGAGGAAAATGTATTGAGGAAGTATGCCTTGCAACACAGCAGTGAGTGTTGAGGAATTGTTGAGTCTCAACACTAAGAGGAAAATGTGTTGAGACAGTATGCCTGGCAACACAGTAGTGAGTGTTGAGGAAATTGTACGTCTCAACACTAAGAGGAAAACGTGTTGAGGCAGTCTCATTGTCACTCACCATTTCCCACCAATTGGATATAGCAATCACCACACAATCACGAGAAGTAGGTACAGACGAGAATGACATTCCACCAAGTACATGATCATCAGGTAAATCTGGAAGACGTATCGTCGCTGCTGTGAAAGGATTGTAGCAGAATACATTTTTTTTCCTGTTAGACTGAGAAGCCATCCATCTTTCGAAAAACGGACTGTAGCACCTACAAGCAGTTGATCAGATAGTTTCATGATGTACTTGTCATTATTATGCATTGGGTCCACAATATTGCAGACGGTCCCTTCATTATCTTCAAAGATAGAAATCAGCCATGGAGATAAATATGTAGTTGATGTGGTCCTTGTAGATGCCGATATTCGGTTCAATGCATGTAATCTACTGGATGGAGAAATCTCGCTATCTCCTCTGTACTGTCATAATCATCAAGAAAATCCCACTGTTTTAATACTTCTAAATCTCGCTATCTCCTCTATGCTGGTTTCAGTTGTATCTTGGCTTACTAGAAGATCTGTTACTCTTCTCCTCCTTCCAGCAACTTGCCTGCCAACACAGCTTACCTTGAAAGCAAAGCAGGGAATCATCATCGGGGTTAAAACGGCCATCTAATTCTTTTGTTCTCCATTGTTTGTCCACCAGTCGACAAAAAACTAGAATGTGCATATCTCTACTAACGTCACCTCTATTATTCATACCTCTAAAAATGAGGAATACTGTGCAGTTGTCTTCATTGTCAGGATTACAATTACTTGGAAGAGGTGGTGAGGATAATACTAAGTCGAACATAAAGTATTTTTTTGATTCGGTACTGAAAGACCGGCGATCTAGATTAGGCAATTGAAGAATTTCAGAAGACACAGGAGTCCACAAGAAACAATCATCTAAATTGCTAGCATCAGCTACAGAATACTCAGCATTATCTTCAAAATTATCCAATTAGCAATTGAGTTAGCCACAGAATATTGATGAGTATTATCAACATTACCAATAACAATTAGCCATCCTTTATGACAAGTTTTATGATAATATGCTCTACCTTGCATCTCAGGTATGGACTAAATGCAATTTCTATTATTAGGTTCACAAGGATTATAAAAACTCTGAAACTTCCTACCTTCTCCATGTGGAAAAACAAGCCAAGGTGCTGCCATTGGAATCGGTGGACACTGGATTTCACTTCTCTCTTGTAATGGCTCTGCTGATGCTGATCCTGATACTAATTGCTTGTCCATGAAAACTATTTAGGAATGAAAGTATTTTTTGGAATCTTCAAATCATTAGCTTTCTGGTGTTTCAAACAAGAAACGAATTGTTTTTGAAATTCTTCTCCGACACAGATTCAGAATAGAAGAAGGCAACTCTGGTGCAGGTACAATAAAAAAAAGGAGGATGTTTTTTTCTTTCTTTTTATTTTCTTTTTGTTTCCTGGGACCTCTGAAAGAGTTAAAATTGGGGGCAGAAATCAAGCCTTAATCCCATTGTTAGTGGGCTTTCAACGCTCTAGTCACACCTCCAAAGCCCAGGACTCTACGGTCCAAATAATCCTCGTGTTCACTGTTTCGTTGGACGAGTTAGTCCAAAGTCTTTACGATCCAGTGAGCTTCGTTTTTCAAATATTCCATAATTGACCTTCCAACGATTCTACATATAAACAAGATTTTTGAATTGTTTATTTTTACCTGAGATTTTGATTCAGAAAAAATCGAGAGAGAGAGAGAGAGAGAGAGATAGATAGATAGAGGATTTTGGAGGCGATTAATTAGATAGCGAAATGTTCTGGAGGATTAAATCGTTTCTGCAACAGCTTTCAATCTTAAGTTAGTTTTGCATCGGTAATTGTTTGTTCTCTTTTGGTTAATCGTTTGATTTCTTAAAGGGGTGAACGGATTAAGTGGACTATTATTGGTAAAGTATCAACTTATGCGAATACCAAATGTAGGTCTCATAAATAGAGATATCAGACCCGGTGGGCTACGTGAAAGTATGTACAATATAATCGGTTAAGGTATCAAATGATATATTAAGTATAATAATTCTAAAGTTGACACAAACTATCATTATTCATCCCAAATCTAAAAAACCACATAATTTATTAATTATAAAATAAAATTTTCCATAAATATTACTAGGGAAAATTTAAAAATCGTCTAATTAATTGGGATCACACGCTCATTTTTAAAAGATCAGTAGGCCTAGCTGTCTATTTGATATATACAAAAATGTGTGGCCACAAGTTTGATACCTCAAAAAATCCTCGATGGTAGTTTAATTATTTTTGAATATTAATTGTATTTATTAATTTCGATTTTAGAAAAAGCAAATGAATTTAAACGAGTTGTAAACATGGTGCCAAAAAAGCAAACCACCCATTTTTACCTACATGGGTTGAAATCTGCTATATTTTTATGAGATAAAATATGTAGCCCACCCTAATTTTTTAGCTTTGCTCTCCTCCAACAAGTGCATCTTAGAAATTTTGGTTTCCACCCTTGATGAAAGTTGACTAAAATTACTCATTTATGTTTTGGTGGTGTTCTCTTAGTTTCATTTAAAGGCAATATGGATGCAGCTTTTAGTCTTAAGGATCCTCTTGATTATTTTACTTTATGTTTTGGTCTTCAAATGAATAGGCAGAAGACTGTTTTATTTCATTATGATATTGATGGTGTGAGTTAACTGTATCCTTCAAGCTCTAAACACTGTTGAAGAGCTGCATGTTAGATTTCTGGAGGTGCCTCTTCTCTCTACGAGACTATCTTATAAAGATTACATTCCTATGATAAACATGATTAATTCTAGAATCTATTCCTGGAAGTACAATTTCCTTACTTATCCATGTAGATTACTTCTCGTCCATTCTGGATCACGTAGGATGGTTTTCTTATGGTTTCTTGCTTTATTTATCCTAAAAGAGCTATTGAAGACCTTGACTCTTCGTTTAAAATATTTCGATTAAGTGGCAGTATAGCCACATGAGCTGGATTTTTTTTCTCCAGTCTTATAATAAAGGTAGACTCAGTGTCAAAGAGTTGGAGCTAAAAAAATGTGACTGTTGATTTGAGGCATATTTGGGATCTTGTGTATGGGAAGAAGACTATATGGACTGAGTGAGTTCAAGATAACTTAATAAAACGTCAAGATTTATGAAACTTAAAGATCCCTTGGGATTGCTTTTGGTGATGGAGTAGAATTGAGATATTGCTAAAAATCCGCTGGGAGTTGTCTTAGGTAATTGTTTCTAAAACCAATTTTCTTGTTGATAGATGGCATCCTAAAGGAAGGTTGATTGATTAGACAGAACCTAAAGTTATATATGATATTGGAGATAATAAGGAGTCTTTCATTGTTGATTTCATTAGTGACGAGGAATGGAATTTTCCCAATATGGTTGAAGATGAAGATAATGTTACAATTTTCATTAGTCAAATCTTTATTGTCGAGTTTAATACCGATGAGGAAGAGTTGATTGTTCAGGTCCCAGTCTATTTTTTGTTAATCAGGTGAGCATGCTCATTGTCTAAATATTCGTTTTAAGATGGCAGCTAAAATTCAGAAGGAGACTCGAAATCATAACGTCAAATGGTTGATGTGCATTTGGAAGATGGAATGCCAATTCCTTTCTGTTGATATCATTTACTGCACCTGGATGTCCCCTATATAGATGAGATTATATTGAATTCTAATAGGTTTTGAAATAGGACTTTGAAGGGTGCAGTGTCGTTTTGAGAAATTATAATGGTGATGTCTTGGATGCTGCATGCGAAGGTTGTTCTCCTACTTTTGTGATGGCTCATTAGTTGAAAGATGTTAAACTGGGCTTGAAGATGGCTGTCCATATAAAAAAAAATAACATTCATATTGATATAGATTCCATGATTATTTTTGACTTGCTCGCTAATCCAGATGTTGAACCTTTCTTGATTATTATACGTTGTAAAGAAAAGCTAAAAGAGTAAGGAAGATATTCAAGTCGTGAATAGTTTCTCATTGTTCTAGAGAAACATTGGGGGAAAAGGTTAATTTAAGTAGAAATCAACCCTTAATCCCATTGTTAGCGGGCTTTGAACGTTCTAGTCACGCCTCTAAAGCCCATGACTCTACCGTCCAAATAATCCTCGTGTTTACTGTTTCGTCAAAATTTTGAACGAGTTAGTCCAAAGTCTTCACGATCCAGTGAGCCTAGTTTTTCCAATATTCCATAATTGACCTTCCAGTGATTCCATATATAAACACAAATATTTGAATTGATTTTTTTTTATCTGAGATTTTGATTCAGAAAAGGTCGAGAGAGAGAGAGAGAGAGCGAGTTAGAGGATTTTGGAGGAGATTAATTAGATAGAGAAATGTTTTGGATGATTAAATCGTTTCTGCAACAGCTTTCAATCTTAGGTTAGTTTTGCATCAGTAATTGCTTGTTCTCTTTTGGTTAATCGTTTGATTTCTTAAAGGGGTGAACGGATTCGGTGGACTATTATTTGTAAACTATCGACTGATGCGAATACCAAATGTATGTCTCAGAAATAGAGATATCAGACTCGGTGGGCTACGTGCATTGGTTGAAAGTATTTACAATATAACCGGTTAAGGTATCAAATGATATATTAAGTATAATAATTCTAAAGTTGACACAAACTGTCATTTTTCATCCCAAACCTAAAAAACCACATGATATAAAAATTTCCATAAATTTTACTTGGGAAAATTTAAAATCGTCTAATTAATTACGGATCGCACGCTCATTTTTAAAAGATTAGTAGGTCTAGTTGTCTATTTGATAAATACAAAAATATGCGACGACAAGTTTGATACCTCTAAATATCCTCCCGATGGTAGTTTAATTATTTTTGAATATTAGGTGATGAATTGTATTTATTAATTTTGATTTTAGAAAAAGAAAATGAATTTAAACGAGTTGTAAACATGGTGCCAAAAAAGCGAACCACCCATTTTTACCTACATGGGTTGAAATCTGCTATATTTTTATGAGATAAAATCTGTAGCCCATCCTAACTTGCTGGAGAGAAAAAAGCTCTATTTTCGGTAAAAGGAATGTAACATAATTTGTTCTTTTAGAAAATAAGGTCAAAAAAGTTTAAATAATATGCAAAATTTAAATTACCCAGAACGTGGTTCAGAATTACGTTTCCAAAAATGCCATGGGTTAACGCAACTTCAAGTAACGATGAACGTTTATCGGACAGGATTCCCACCAAGGTTGGCCCAAGTCTTAGCTATAGCAGCATTTGAGGGCCACCTGAGGGAAACAAAATGAAACCTCACTACATTTTCCTATACCATTTACCGAAGTTTCTCTCTCCTTTAATTCTTTTCTTGTCAAAAGCAAATCTCAAGAACGATTCTCTCTCCTTTAATTCTTTTCTTCTGATAATCAAATCTTAAGAACAAATTTCAAGAGGATTCGCTAAAAATGGACAATCAAAATCAAGTACTAGCTGGTAATTTCTCTCACTAGTCTACTCTACTACTTTTGTTTAAATTATTAATCTTTCTCTCTCTCAAAAATCCATCGGATTAAGTTTTATAATTGTTTCTCTCTCTTAAAAACCCAATTTAGGGTTTCTTTAATCGAATTTATTTTGATATTGACAACATGGAGAGGTTTGTATAATCGAATTTATTTTGATATTCTAAAAGAGAGTGCAAGGAAGTTTTACTAGGAATCTACGAACAAAAAGTGTGTTTTTTGCCCAGATCATATCACAAACTTCAACCGCTTGAAAAAGGATATTAAATATGCTCATGAAAACAGGGTACATCATCAATAAAAGGGTTTTGTTATCTTTTGCATCCATACGCAAGATAACACTTAATCATTGAATCGGGAAGGTGCAAAAACAAATAAAAAAATAGGAGAGATGTGTTATCTTGCATTAGAGATTGCAAAACTTCACTCTCAATAAATGCACATTTGGTAAATCTATGTTAATTTGCATTCTCCAATGTAAGTTTACACCATCTCTCCTATTTTTTTTATTTTTTTTGCACCTTCCCGATGCAATGATGGTCGTCCCATGCACAAGATAACACCCAATCATTGATTGAATATCTTTCTGAAGAAAACCTAATAGGCTTTCTGTTAGTCATAAAAGTCTTCTCTTAAGTTGAAGCAACTCATAGGCCTGTAAATGACGTCAGCAAAGGGAATCGTGTTGCATAGGGTCTTACGAGATCCAAGAGGCATAAAGGAGCACAACTGAAGCCGAATTACTTATAGGGTCGATTCGATCTTAACTACACTCCAGTCCGAAATCTGATAGTAGGTTAGTGTCTGTAGCAGCTTGATACAATACGGTGCTCAAGTTTTGGATTAGGTCCCTAACTGCTTTGGATTTTTCTTTTCCGTATTATGTTATTTATCTTTATAATTGAAATATCACAAGTCGTATGTTAAAATAACCTAAACAGTCTTTAAGCCTAAAACAATGTACACAACATATAAGATTAATTCTTTGAAAATTATTTATCTTTATTGAAATATCACAAAGCGTACGTTAAAATAACGTAGACAATTTTTAAGCCTAAAAGACTGTACATATCCTGCAAGATTTATTCTTGAGAATTAGTGACTTGTCTTGTTGGATTCGATTGATATTACAGTTCGGGTATATACTAGGTTATTACTTAGATATTGATTTCTGAGAAGTTAAACTTGTCTCCAGATCAGGTGTTTGATCCTTATTGTTAGGATGTGAGTTTCTCTCTCCTAAAAATTAGCTCTGGCGTTGGTGTTTTTTTTTTTTTTTTTTGCCTACAAAACTTTCACGTTTCCCATCAGGTTTTCTCTGTTCTTGATCATCTTTGGATGATCTAGGATGGGAGAGACATCAGATTCAATTCAAAAAACGCTTAAATGTTTCGTTGATGATGAAGACAATTTTGGGGACAAGGGAGAGGATGATTTTTCTGTTGAAAACAAAGAAGATAGTGCTCATTTTAGCCAAACAACCCTTAGAATGGAAAAGGAAACCAATTTTCCTGTTTTGGAAGCTGTTTTGAATTCACCAAAAGACTCGGTTTTGGAAGGAGTTTTAGATACTCATAAAGACTTGGATTTTGACCGAGTTTTGGAAGGTAAGAATCCTAACCAAGATTTGGAAATTAATTGACTCATGCCCTTATGATTTGTGTGGATTTTTGATTTATCGCGATTAAGTTCTAGCCCATGTTGGTAGGTTTTATCAAATGATCATAAGCTGTTCCGATTGAAACTCATATGTAAAAAATCAAAATATGTTGATAATTAATTTATGTTTACATAAGTTGTGTTTAACATAACATATGTGTTTCGGTTTTTCAACTTTTGATATTGGCACGCACTAGTTAAAACCGATTCAACCTTTCTCTGGTAAAGGTTGTTTTTGTTGCTGTTCTTTTGTTCTTGTGAGAGAATGACAACACACAGGGGGAGAGTTCTTATTTGAACTTGCGCTTAATGATATATCTTTCTGGGGTGAAGTGGCTGCGGAAATTGAGGTACTATCCTTGTTCATGCATTTGTTCTAGAATCCTCTGTCGTTGATCAGCGTCAACTACCTACAAAAAAAAAAAAAAGAGGAAAAAAAAATTGAGTACCAATTTAAACCTAATTAGATGTAGCATTCAATTTTTGTTTCAATTTTATATCAAAATTGTTACCACATCATCATGTCTAATCCCAACATGCGCCATCAATTTGTTGTAGTTACCGAATCTCACAATCTTTTGACAAAAAATGCAGCGATTTTGGTTTAGGATCCAAAATCTCCTAATCCACACTCGCCGAGTAATTATTTCCAATAGAGAAAAGTTAGAAAAATTCCGAGAGAAAGAGAGAATTTGAGGAGAATTGTCAAGAATCTTACCTACTATTGGTTGCTGCTCCATTACAAGTGAGTGATTTTTCGAGAAAAAATGATAGAGTGATTCTTGAAGGAAAAATGAGATATGGTTTGTGGACGGGTGAGAGACGTATGAGAGTTGTAAACTTGGATTTGCGAATGAATACCCGAGCTAACCTAGGGAGTGTTTGGCTGGCTTGGAACATAAGTAAAACAAATAGGTTTATTTTTCATTTTTATTTCCTTTTTGCTTTTGGTTTTTGAAGCGTAGACACTTTTTTTTTCTTTCTAAGTTCATTTCATTAGATAATTATTAGTTCGCAAAAAATTAAAAAAGTAATACAGAGACAACATTAATACACTGTTTATGAAGTGTAGACACCTATTTTTTCAAGTTCAATTCACTAGATAATTATGAGTCACATAAAAAAATAAAAATAATACAGAGATAACATTATTTTACGGAGTGTTTTTAAGTTGTGTTTAAGGAATCATTAGGGGCTATCCCAGGTGGCCAGGAGCCCGAGTCTCAAGTAGGAGGATAGCGGATCAAGTCTCCGCTCAAGAGTTTGGAGACCTCATGAAATATTCCTTTTATGTAAATACTTATAACTTATTATGGGAAATATACCGGGTTTGCTCAGGGGAGTAGGCTTGGCTACGCTGTTAGGGGGCTAGACGGGCCTATGCCAAGTTCCAAAAAAAAAAGGGTTAGTGTTTAAGGGAAACTCTTTTACTTTTGAAGGGATTTAAGGGCAACTCTTATGGCAATGTAAGTGGAATCAAATTTGCCGAGCCAAGGTGGATGAACAGATACAGATACGGTATTGCATAATTTTTTTCTTTTTTTAATCATTTTCATTATAGTTTCCGAAAATGAAAAAAACTTTAAGTGGTGTAAAGCCTATTCCTGTGTACTATGTCAAAAAAAAAGATCCATTCGTCATATCAGGTGGTATGGCGAACCAGTTGTATCACTATGTGAAAACAACTGAGTGATAGTGTTTGTCGAGCGATATTGACTACAACACACCATCGATAAAGACTCTATTGCTGGATATGAAATCAATATTGTTAGTGATGGACTCTATATCGCTGACAGCCGACTATGTCCCGCCTATATATACCACTCATCTCCCTCATTCCACTTCACACATTCTTTTCTTTCTATAATTTTTCATAAACAAAAATCTTCGATCCCTATTTACTTTCTTGCGAAGATGAGTCATAAACCAAGAAATAGAAGGAACAATAAAGTCAAAGTATCTACTAGCACTCTTGCCAGTGGATTAAATTATGAGCGGGACAAAGAATATGAGTTTCAACATGTTAGACATCTAGTTGCTGAAGGTATACTCTCTGTGCACATATCTGATCATCTAGAGCGAGTTAATTTAGTAGGTGGTTGGTTAGAGTTACGTACGGTGTTCAGGTATCTTTCCCTTTTTGTTCAAGAAAGAGTCCGAAGATATCCTTGATGGCGTTTATTTGACATACCACCTAAAACCATATGATTCAAATCGTTCAAGTTATATTGGAACGATGGTGGAAGACTACAAATACGTTCTTTTTTAAAGATTTTGAATTTGGCAAGTTCGTTTTTTCTTTTAATTAAATTTTTAGATTTTGTTTTTAGTTTTTAAAACATTCAACCAACTTTTAATTATGAGTATGTTGTTCAACAGGAGTTACACTGTTAAATTTGTACATGTTGACATGGATCACATGTGAGGGAAATGTACTTCCATTTGACAGATTAAAATGGGAGCCGGAAGAAAAATGGAAAGACCAACTTCATTTAAACTCAAATGATTTATAAGGAAATCCGGAATATAGAACATTAAAAGCATATGGATTAAAATATTTAGGTTTATTTTTCATTTACTTTTTGTTTTATTTCACTAGATAATTACTAGTCACAACAAAAAAGAAGGTAATACGGAGACAACATTAATACTTTTTTTTTTTTTTTTTTATAGATTAATTTTAAGTTGTTGTCTAAGGGAAACTATCAAAATTCTGGTAACTTCAATCTGGCGCTTCTCTCAAAATTAGTGACCAGATCGCTTTTTCAACTAGATCGTCTTTGGGCTTATCTTTTGAAAGCTAAATATTTTCATTGTTTAAGCAATTCCAAAAATGCAAAGTTATTCGAGGGTTGGTTTTGTATTAAAAGAGGTCTTCCGGTTATTCGCGAGAATCATACTTACCAGATTCAATTCGGTACTTCCATCAGAAGCTACCTGATCACTTTTACACGCCAAGTGTCGTCGTATTACGATGACTCAGATTGGAGCAACATCCTTTTCTCGTATTGTAATTGTATTACATACAAGAAATTCGTTTTCTCAACCCAAGAATCCGAATCTAAACTCTCTTCATAAAACCTACGCTGAGTTTGAATTTCTTTGTTCTTAGCCCGTAGAGTAAAAGTATCCCATAAACCCAAATAGACTAAAACACGACAGGGATTACATTTTTTGAATTATCTCATTATGTTTGTGTAGAAAACCCAAACGAAGAAAAAATTAAACTCAATGACTCTCCTCTTTCTTCTCAATCTCTTATTGGCTTAGTGAACGGTGATCATAATTGAAAATCTCAAAATTAAATCAAAACTATTTGTAACTGGGCGACCCTTCTCTTTCCTTCTCAATGTCCTATTGGCTTACCGGACAATCTCAACTATGTTCCGATACAAAGTTTGATAGTAGGCTAACATCTGTAGCATCTTAATACAGTGTGTGTTCAAGCTGGACGAGGTCCTATAGTTTTCTGATAGATTACAATTTTCCTCGTTAACAAAATTCTTGTGTGCGTGTGTGCGCACACGTGCATGCTTTTGCTTTTCCAGGTTAATTGTTTATTTATTTTATTAATTGTTAAAAATTAATACAAGTTTATCCCAGTGTCAAATAAAAAGTTGGTGGTAGAAACAAAGAAGCCAAAAGCTGCGAAATGTGTGGTATGGAAAGGTGTTTTCTCTCTGCTCAATTATTTTATAAGTTGCACAAAGTTTAAAGTTGGAAAGGGTAATACCATAATATTTTTGGAAGGCAATTGGGTGTGGGAGATTAGGCTTTTAGTGTGAGATACCTCTAATTTGTGACATTTCTTAGGCGAAGAACTAGACGATGATGAAGTGTGCACCTAAATGACAACCAAATTGAGGAACTGTCATCATTCAGAGCATCTCTGGATTTATTTTGGTCACTTGATAAGACATGAAACTTCATGGTCAAATCGCCTTATGTTTGGTTTAATAAAGATCATAAAATTATTACAAAAACTTAAGTATTTGGTCGAGACCGGCCGCATAAAATAGATACTTTCTTTGCCATCTCTTTCACAAGAAGATTGCTACGAGCATACATACGGTGGATACTCTACCAAAAATAGGCACAATGTTGTGAACATTTGTCTTTTACGCTGCAAGGTGTGGAATCTTTCATTCATCTTATTCTCCATTGTCCAACCTCTGTTGGTAGATGGAATTACTTCTCGTCTTACGTTAAGTTGGAGCGGGATGTGCCGGACTGTATTAACTTGATCGTAAAAGGTTTGAAAATAAAAAAAACATCTCGATAACTGCTCAAGTTTTGTGGAAGGTCCTTGATGATACAACAGCTGATACAACATGTCAAATATCAAAACTATTTTGGTACAAAAACTTGGATTATTTGAAACGAGTATCTTTGGATATTGTAATATCCAATTGGGGATAAGTTTTCGTATGATCTTTTGAAAATATGTCTTATATATTTAGTTAGGTGTTGGTGATGGTTCTTACATCTGTCATACTACTCTCATGTTATATTTTGTTTACTTTCAGTAATTTCATTCAATGAAATTTTTACTTTTGTCGTAGATTTTTTTTCTTTGAAGTAAAACGAGTCCACTTTCGACCTGGTTCCACAAATCAATTCCCATGATTCTTAAGGATTAACGAATCAAAGTGAGAGCTATAATCAAATTGTGATTGATGCATCACGCACATCACGAAATTTAAAGCTTATCATATATGTGTATATATATTTTATGTGTTCAAAATCATAAATTTTCTCACTCCTGGTATATTGGATTTAAGCTCAAGGTAATTCAAGACCTTCCCAATTGGTTTCGTACGTGGTTAGGTCTTTGGGGGCCTACTAAAGATATATTACCAGGCTTTATTTCACAAGCTCTAGAAAAATTTATAAAGGCTAATAGCCATTCGTATGATAAAAGGCGGTTAATGTCTTGGTTCTTTATTTTATATGAAATCCCATGGATTTTGCGATGGAATTATTCAATTGCCAGAGATAATGACCCTGAATGGGAATATATTCCATATTTGGATAGACAATTATTTATAAAATGGTGGGATAGGTATAATGCTTCCCATCTTCAGCCATCTAATTTTGTGGTCAAATTTGTGGCACCTCAATTATTGGTGTCAGCCTCTTCTTCAGTCTCACCTAAGGACTTTTCTACTAAAGCATCTACAAAACTACTCTCAGGATTGGATAATCTAAAGACATCTCTATTAATGATCGGAGCTGGCTTAAACAAAAGCCCCTTCGGAGGTTCTGGAGCTGTCTTATCTTCTGTTGGCTTTGTACCACTAGTAGATGCTACCTGTTTATTAGTAGCTAGTATTGTCTCAATTCTAGTTGTCTGTCTTCCTAAAGATTGTAAACATAAATTGGTATAATTACCTAAGTGTATCAATTGGCCAATATCTTTCTGAGTTGCTGTCAGATTGGTTTCTCTGGACTCTGTCTTATATGGAGATGCTATGGCTCCTTTATAGGTTAGGACTGTTTCTGGAGGATGAATACTCTGGATGGGTTTTCCTTCTTTTGTCTCATATGTATTAAATGGAGTTTCTACCGTATTAAGAGATTCCTTATAGGTTTTTAGACCATGGTTATTGATTAAATCATTTAACCAGTCAAAAAATGGTTTTTTATCCTGACTATGACTTAGGTAGAAAGCATAGGTTTTATATAATTTTGTTTTTTGACAAGGAGAGAATTTTGAACTGAACCATACTCTTTTATTCTTATTCTTTGAACTATGATATTCTTTTCGAAGTTCATCTATACTATCTGTAGTAGGTTGTTGTATTACATTTACTTCAAAATTTAGATCTGAAAAGGTTGGCTCTGGTTGTTCAGGGATATTTCTGTCACTTGATTTTGGTGTATCCACCCTATAATAAGGCTTATTGACCTGATGTGGAGTCTGTTTGACTCCTTCTATTGTTATATCTTGCGAATCATTTATAAAATTGTTTATTGGATCCATGTAGGAGGATGAGGATACAGAGGGCCTTGGGGTACTCCCCTCTTTATCCATAAACTTAATCCTCGTTTTTCTACAGGATGTAAATTGTATCTCTACATCTCCATCTTCGTATTCGATGATTTGTTGGAGATTTTGGTTTTGGCATGGTTTTAAGGGTACCTCTACCTGTAAGGTCCATTTCTCTGGGAGGGTAACCTGATCCCATTTAATTGTTTTGGGTATGACCGTATGAGCTTTACCTATATTGGTATGGAAAAGGGTGGTTTGCCCCTTAGTATCATAAATCTGGGCATTTGGACATAAGGTATTCATAACCTTATAATATATTCTATAAACGACGGCTAAGTTTTGAGATCCCGTAACCATATCAAACCCCTGAGTTCTAACATTCAATGTTGGAGTTTTTAGGAGGCCTGGATCATTAAGGGATACTGAGAAGTTTGGGAAGCAATTGAAATAAATCGGACCTTCACATAATGTAGATTCAATTATTCCCAACAACGAATCAGTAAACTTATTATGTCTACAATCCCTAACACATAAGAGTACAGAATTATTTAATCATGTCCTAGTTAATGGTTTAACCGCTATCTGGATTAATCCAATATGAAGATAATTAAATTTCTTTTGTTTATGATCGTCAATCATTCTAGAAGAGAAAAGCTCAAAATTATCATTTGAGTCTATTATTGATATAGTTTTTTCTACGGTTTTGATTGCATAATCTGTTTTGAAATGAAAAGAACCTTTTTTATAGACCTCATTAATAGGGACTTTTGGAATGTTCCAGTTTTGTAATTTTTTCTCAATATCATGCATGATTATTTCCTCTGAGTTCAAAGTTATCTTATTTTTTAAATTGTTTTTTCTGGAAAACGATCTGACATAACTAGCCATAATTAAGGATTATAAAGTCTAAACGGTCAACAGGAATCAATGCTCTACCTTCACACGGAAACTTCCTCTTAATCGGTTTTACGAGCTCACTGCGACTAATATTTAACACTCTATCTCTCCCTATGAAATGGCTCTGATACCAGTAAACACATTACTATATACAATCGCCCTATATGCTCTTAAAGTAAAATAGGTCTAATGTTGTGTCGATTATGCAAGAGTGAAGCCATGTAAGGATCTATGTCAACTTTCGATCTACTTTCAGTAATTATGTAACGAGAGACAGGATTCCTTAATTCTCCTTAGAAGAGTGTGCAAGATACGCTCCTTGAAAAGGATGAAATTCCTGAGGCACTTTAAAAGATTTAGTACAAAATTGAGTTTGTGCTGAGTAGGGTCAATATCGATTTTGTGCACTACTAGTCTTAAGTGCCTTTATATCCTTAGTTTTTGCATCAAAAAAAGGTCTAATTGTTTTATGAAGTTTATAGATAATAGATAAAGGCATGCGTAGTTTGTCAATGGGATAACGGTCGGCTTAAGTTGTAAGTTCCTAACAAATGGTTAACTAATCTTGACTAGTTTGACTATCTTAAAAAATAACTTTAAATTTTCTTTTACGCTGTAAGGCGGGGGAATCTTCCATTCATCTTATTCTCCACTGTCCAACCTTTGTCGGTATATGGAATTACTCCTCGTCTTACGTTAAGTTGGAGCGGGATGTGCCGGATTGTATTAACTTGATCGTAAAAGGTTTGAAAATTAAAAAAATATCTCGACAACTGCTCAAGTTTTGTGGAAGGTCCTTGGTGATACAACATGTCAAATATCAAAACTATTTTTGGTACAAAAACTTGGATTATTAGAAACGGGTATCTTTGGATATTGTAATATCCAATTGTGGATAAATTTTCGTATGATCTTTTAAAAATATGTCTTATGTATTTAGTTAGGTGGTGATGGTTCTTACATCGGTCATACCACTCTCATGTTATATTTTGTTTACTTTCAGTAATTTCATTCAATGAAATTTTTACTTTTGTCGTAGATTTTTTTTTCTTTGAAGTAAAACGAGTCCACTTTCCACCTGGTTCCAAAAATCAATTCCCCCAATTCTTAAGGATTAACGAATCAAAGTGAGAGCTATAATCAAATTATGATTGATGCATCACGCACCTCATGAAATTTAAAGCTTGTCATATATATATATGCCCTTAAAGTAAAATAGGTCTAATTTTGTGTCGATTATGCAAGAGTGAAGCCATGTAAGGATATACGTCAACTTTCGATCTACTTTCAGTAATTATGTAACGAGAGACAGGATTCCTTAATTCTCCTTAGAAGAGTGTGCAAGATACGCTCCTTGAAAAAGATGAAATTCCTGAGGCACTTTAAAAGATTTAGTACAAAATTGAGTTTGCGCTGAGTAGGGTCAATATCAATTTTGTGCACTACTAGTCTTAAGTGCCTTTATATCCTTAGTTTTTGCATCAAAAAAAGGTCTAATTGTTTGATGAAGTTTATAGATAATGGATAAATGCATGCGTAGTTTGTCAATGGGATAATGGTTGGCTTAAGTTTTAAGTTCCTAACAAATGGTTGACTAATCTTGACTAGTTTGACTATCCTAAAAAATAACTTTAAAGCTTACATTTTACACTATAAATAACAAATCCTCAATCATTAAAAGAGTGCTAAAGAGTGACAATAATTAAATAATGGTAACGTTACTCATTCAAGATTAACATTAAATTACGAACCTTCTCTAAGAGCAATAGAGAGACTATGAAAGAGAAATCGAGAAAGACAAATTGAGACTGTGAGAAAAAATTATAAGAAAGGAATCGAGCGTAAACTAAGTCGACTTTAAAAAAAAAATCTACCTTTTCTTCAATTTCTGACCTTATCTTTTCTTTCATGATATCAGTTTACCTTTCATTGTCTTTTTACTGTAGCGAATTAAGGTTTATGTCTTTAATTTGTCACATACTTCCCTAATTTGATTTGTTTTCTTATGAATAGCAGGTTTTCGTCTTTAATTTGTCACATACTTCACGAATTAAGGTTTCCGTCTTTAATTTGTTTTTTGTTACCAAAGGTTCCTGACTCAATACGTTGGTCCCAATCTCTAAAGGTTATATTAATGGAAAATAGTAAAAATTTGTCACCCATCAATGATGATTTCCAAAAATGCTGGTTGGAAAATAAAAATTTCATGAATAGGAAACTCCGCCAATGGACACTAATGGCAAATAGTGAAAATTTGTTACCGATCAATGATAATTTCAAAAAATACTGGTTGGAAAATCAAAATTTCATGAATAGGAAACTCTGCCAATGGACACTAATTGAGAAATGTCTGCATCAAAACAAACTTGGAAGAAATTCTATGTAAACCATAACACATAGCAAAGGAGATTCATGTAAGGCTACTATAAATTGGAATGTAGTTAATAGTCTCTTTATCATATTCACCATCTGTATAAGTGTCTCCTTTCCAAAATGTATAGAAACATTTCTGACGGTGAAGTTTCTGATTTGATCGGAAAAGTCAATTCAACCAATTTGAATGAAAAGGTTGATGTGTGCAGAATCATTTGATAACCTCATATTAAACTAAGCACATGTATCAAGCAATGTGAAAGAAGCCTTATTAGGAAAATAATGAATGAGATACCAATGTATGTAGGAGTTGAGTATGAATCTACTCTGTCTTGGGGTCATACCAATGATATACTGGTAGGAGCTTCACGGAACTTAGATGGCTATCTTATCTATCGTGCTAAAGGAGTGGAATCCTACTATGGATCCAAGGAACATTAATTTCAACATCCAGCAGTACTGGATTGATATCAAAAAAATACCTCCAGAATACCAGAATGCTGGAGTTGCTAATCAGATTAAAAGTATAGTTGGAAGAGTTCTAAAGCTTGAACCTGAAAATGGTTATCCAGAAGACACAAATAATGTAAATGCTCTTATAAAATTCAATATTACCAATCCTATGCTAAGGGGAATTCTTGTAGAAAATGCAGCAAAGTATACTCAATAGATACCAATTTACTTTCATAAGTAACCAAGGAAGTTGTGATCTACTTGTTTAGTTGCAAATCATAAAGAAGAAGAATGTGATGAAAAAGATGGCATGTTCATATACAATCAAACCTCGATAAACGAATGTTCGATAATGAATAACCTCGCCAAATGAATAATTTTCTCTGGTCCCGACTTGGGCCAAGGTGATAAATGAATAACCTCGCTTAATGCATTAATGAATAAAAAAAAATTGAATCCTTAAAGGCCTTATATAAATATAAACGAATAATTACTAAATTCCATAAAAAAAAAAAAATATATATATATATATATAAGAATAAAACAAAATACATAATCAGTAAATTTTACATAAAAGTATATGTAGAAATAAACTCAAAAAAATTCATCTATGGTTAAATGTCTTTTTTTTCCACCCAAACCAAAATGCATCGCATCCTTAATTTTATGTAATGCTTGCACAATTTCTGGAATATTTTGCTCGTGATGTATCAAGTAATTTTTTAAAGCGACCATCGCTTGAAAGGCATCTTAAGATAAAACATTTGGTACGACGTTATTATCATCTGGTTCAGTATCATTTCGTCATTCATTATTGACTCAATAATTTCTCCGCCTGTTGGAGATTCCATAAATGCATCATTCTCGTTAGGATAGTTTAAAACATGTTTGACGTCCATCACATTTCTATAACGTAAATAAAAAATGACACAAGTTAATCCTTGGATATCTACTTTTAATTGACCATTTTCTAGTTCTGGATCATCTATATCTTCGAACCAAATCTTACAATGGCGGAAACAGTTTGAAATTGCTTTTTCCCTCTAGCTACATTTGTACATCTTCTCTTATACAATTTAACTTCTTAATTAAAAAAATATTTTCTAAATGAATAAATATTCATTTATCGATAAATAAATAACCCCGCTAAACGAATATTTTTTCTTGGTCCCGAGGCCATTCATTTATCGAGGTTTGACTGTATATCTTTAAGTTTGGTGGAGATTTTGGTGAAGTTTTAGGCCAAAGGGAAAGAAATCCAGACTTTGCAGCAGGGGAGATAATTCACATATCTTCAAAGAAGAACAATATAAAGAAAGATTTTGTTATTTTAGGTTTCTACTTCATCAACCAAAATCAAGGGAACCAGGGATGACAGAACTATCAGGTTTATACTTTTACTAACCTAATTTCTCTGCATATTCAATTTCTTTCTCCTAATTTTTCAAGTACAAGAACTTATCTTCACCGCTCCGCTCATAGTTTGCTACATCTACATAGTCAAAAACACTCCATTTGCAACCTCTATTAAATTAATTGTTGTCCAAGTGTTTTTAAAGTGTAGACTGTAGCTTGGAATATTCAGGGTATAAAAAATAAAATAACTAGACAACATTTGAAGGATTTCATCTTCAATTATAACCTACACATAATGTTTTTGTCAAAAGCAAAAAATAAACCAGATAAAGTTCATAGATACCTGGCTCATTTAGGTTATCCTAATATGAAATATCAAGAGACTATAAGGAGAGCTTGTGGCTTAGCTCTCTTATGGAAGGAGTGGGGTTGAGATGATACACACATATAGTGACCTGATGTATTTAAATGTTAATTTGCTCGAATATTCAAAACAACAACTGGATTTTATCTTGTTTGTATCGATCTTATCATAGAAAATAATGGGATCGAAGCCCAGTAGCAATATCATCAAAAGCTTAAAGAAACCTAAAAAATTTGTGGGTCATCTCAGGTGATCTCAACATTACCCTTCACTCAACATAAAAACAAAGCTTCAACACTCACCCTTCTTCTTCCTACAAAATTGTTCATGACACCATTGACTATCATGGTCTAAGAAATATCCAATTCACTGGCTCACCATTCACATAGTCAAATCAAAGATGCATACAAAAGAATGTTAAAACTAGAATAATAGAGCCTTGGAAAATATTAATTGGTTTTCAGCCTATCCCAACTCAGTCATAAATAATCTTCTTCCTCATAGACATGACCATGCACCATTTCTACTTCATACTTAACCAACAACCAAGTCAAATAAAAATCCAAAAATATTATTTCGAGTTTGGTTTACTTCGGACTGGAATTTAGTTGAGCCCTAACCAATCTCACACTGATCAAGGTACAGTTGCGTTCCTTACGCTTCTTGAACTACGCCGGATTCTGCGCACTTGATTCCCTTAGCTGATCTCACCCACAATTAAGAGTTGCTACGACCTAAAGTCGAAGACTTGATAAACAAATCTGTATCACACAGAAAAGTCTATTGAATAGATAAATATGTCTCCCACAGATATACCTATGAGTTTTGTTCCGTCTTTTGATAAATCAAGATGAACAAGAACCAATTGATAAACCGGCCTTATATTTCCGAAGAACATCCTAGTATTATCAATCACCTCACAATAATCTTAATCGATTAACGAAACAAGATATTGTGGAATCACAAACGATGAGACGAAGATGTTTGTGACTACTTTTTAATCTTGCCTATCGGAGAATAAATCTCGAGCAAATCTTAAAGAAGATAGTACTCAAACACAATATAAAACAGTAAGATCAGAACACGCAACTACAGAGAAAATAGTTGGGTCTGGCTTCACAATCCCAATGAAGTCTTTAAGTCGTTAACCTACAGGGTCTTGGAAAAACCTAAGGTTAAAGGAGAATCGACTCTAGTCGCAACTAGTATCACATAGGAGAAAACAATAACTCTCAATCAACCTATAGGGTTTTCTCATTGAAATATTCTTAGAAGACGACAATAGCCGTCTCACACAAACTATTAGCTTCAAAGCAATTTTCAAGTGATCGAATGATCAATACGAAATATTCCGAGTCTATATCAAATAACTGTCTCACAAAAATCATGTAAGATGTTACAAGGAGATTTTCACATGATCATCTTTTGACTTTCGTCAAGAATAAAAGATGAACTTGGTTAAAGCGAAATCTTACCAACACATATTTCGAGAAATAGATAAGCGAGATAAACTCGGCTTGAAATACCAAATGTGTACAATTGAAGTCTATATAGCAATACGACTTTTTGTCTCAAATAGGAGATAGAGTAGATAGACTTTTGAGTGATATATGATTTCAAGTCTCCACATACCTTTTGTTGATGAAGTTCCACAAGTTCCCTTGAGTAGTTCTCCGTCTTCATTCGATGAACGCTGTGAAGTCTAAATCTCAACTACACTTACTATCCTAATCCGAGACTTAGCTATAAGTAAACTAGAAATCAAGACTTATAGTTTTGGTAACTAAACATGACAAACAAGCTTGAGATAGCAATGCTTGCGAGTTCGACCGAGCAGTGCTCTAACACCTTGGAATCAGATCTGAATTCTTGGTATAAAAAAAAACTGCCATTTTGTATCAACAAGGCAACGAAAATCTAATCAACAAAGAAGATAAAAATAATAAGTACTTCTACTCTAGAGAAAGTTATAGAAGAAGACTCTGTACACTTTTAAATGAGGATGGAAAATGAGTCTCAACAAAAGAAGAAATCTAGTCCCTTCTTATAGAGCACGTCATCAAAATTTATACTTCTTTTAATCACAGTATTGATTCAAGAATCTTAGAGCTAATAAGTCCTTGCATAACTGAAGATGAAAATTAAAATTTAACTCAAGTATCTTCAACAGAATAAATCAGAGAAGCTATGTTCAATATTAATGCTTGCGATGCTCCAGGTTCAGATGGATATCAAGCTGTCCTTTTTAAACATACATGGAGTATTGTGGGCATGGAGGTAACTAAATGGCTCAAGATATCTTTACTTATGCTAATTTTTCTACTCAATTGAATGAAACATTTCAAGTTCTTCTACCTAAAAAAGATTTAGTGACTAAACCAAATGACTTGAAAACCGTAATCTTATGTAACTTCACTTACAAGCTTATAACAAAAATTGTAGCTTCAACATAAAATCCAAACCTCCATAAGATTATATCCCCTTGGCAGGATAAATATGTCCGAGGAAGAAACATACAAGACAACATAATAATAACACATGAGATGATATGTTACATGAAGAATACTAAAGCCTTTCAAGGTGCTATTGGTGTGAAGCTAGATATGGACAAGGTATTTGACAGGATGAAATGGAATTTCTTACGTCAAATTATGATTCATTTGGGGTTTTCTCAGAAACGGTGTCAACTAATACGCCATGCATCATCACAAACAAGAATTTAAATTCTCATCAATGACACTCTTATGGAATTCTTCTCACCCACAAGAGAACTCAGACAAGGTGATTACATATCTCATTATCTCTTTATTCTATGTTTATGAAGGTTTCATTAAGATGCTTACAAATGTTGCTAAATATTTATTTTTTTATTGAACCAGTTATCCCAACCAAGGTAAGACCTACAATATCTCATTTGTTATTTGTAGATGGCTGCATTCTGTTTACGAAAGCCACTGGAAGATTTATAAACAATCTAAAGGATATCATTAACAAATTATTATCTTTTTCGGGACAAATGGGTAATCTTGATAAAATCAAGTTTCTTTTTCAACAAGACTTTAAGTAAAGAAGCATGTGAAGAAATCACTGACATTCTTCAGGTGAAACAAATGGATGAAAGTTAAAAATACTTGGGGACTTAACTTCAAATTCCTATAAGTAAAGATAAAAAAAATTATTCTTCTGTTGAGAAAATGGAAAGTAGATTACAGATATGGAAATAGAACTACTCAAATCCAAGCATTTTTTAGCACTACAACTAATTATCAAATGGGTTTGTTTGAAGTTCCAGACGAAACTCTTAGCATAATGGATATAATACAAAAAAAACTATTTATGAAGCAAAAAGAATGCTAAGGGTGGGAATTACATCTCTTGGAAGAAAGTGTGTAAACCAAAAAGATATGGAGGTTTACTTTTGAAGAACTCAAAATTGGTCAATATTGCTCTCTAGTAAAACTGGCTTGGAGACTCCTAAATGAAAAAAAGAAATGTGGTAACAAATTCTGGAAGCTAGATACTTCAAAAGAAAAGATCTCTTGGCTGCTAATATTTCAAAGAAAAGAAGTTCATGGATTTGGCAAAGCATTCAGAAAGGTCTTCAAGTTAGAAAATATTATTATGTATGGGAGATTGGTGATGTCTCTTCAGTAATAGCACATAAACATAGATGGTTTCCTAAAACAGATGATACATATTCTACTTTTGTTTCTACTTCATAGATAAGATAAAAACATATGGGATGTTAATAAACTCAATAGTCATTTCAACAACGATCATGTACAACAAATTCTTAACATCAGAATACCTAGCTCCGGCAAGGACAAAATAAGATGGCCATTAACCAAGTGCGATAAATTCACTAACAATTCTCTATACAGAGAAATGATCAATGGCCAAAGTATGCATCACCAGAACAATCCTTTTCAGGAGAATCAATGGCTGAAGATGTAGCACGTGCAAGTTCCATACAAAGTTCAACAATTCTTATGGAACTTCTGTCATGAAATTCTTCCTGTCAACAAAAGAATAAGCAAATACATACATTACATCAGCGGTTCATGCACTTTCTGCAGTCAAGAAGAGGAGACAAGTAGTCACTTACTATGCAGATGCAACTACTCCGAGGCAATATGGTTTGGAATATCGTCTTTTCTTCAAAGACAATCATTATTCCCTTAAAGACTAGATCACCTCTTGGTTTGCTGATGAAAACTCCTTAGAAGCTACCAACAAACAGCTTGCCAATCTAGCTGCTTGCACCAGTTGGCATTTATGGAAGGAAAGATGTAAGAAAGTGTATAAAATAAAAAAAATATCATCATATTAGCATTGTGCATAGAATAATCACCTACATGAACTATTTAGAATATAAATCAGAACATAACATGCATAATCTCAGAAGAAAAATGGAAAAAAAACTCCATAAGATTGGATCAAAATAAATATTGATGCTTCATTCCTATCTCATAATACTAATACAGGTTTTGCTTTAACTGTGCGTGATTCTTCAGGGAGATTCTTGGCAGCAACCGCCTACTCAGCAAGAGCCAGAGATGTGAATCATGGTGAATCGCTGATACCGTTGCAAGCTCTTTAATGGATCAAAGACATGGAGTATCAGAAATTTATTGTATAAGGAGATAATAGGTCTGTTATAAATTGTTGTAATGGTGTTGTAGAAGTTAGGGACGGCCGTGATTCGTTTTTTAACCGGGGCTGAACATGGTCCAACCCGACGAAAAAGTTCAAAAAACCAAAGACCCAAAAATTCGAAATCCGAGGAACCCAAAAACCGGAAAAAAAAAACTCATTCTAGGTGGTTGGTTTGGTTTGGCGTTACAAAAGAACCAAAAACCCCATAAAAGACAAACAAAAAAGCCGAGAGTTAGCACCTAATGCAAATATATTTTTTTTCAATATGATTTGCTTTAGCTTTTTGCGTAAAATAATTTTGTTTACATATAATGAATTAATTTTGTTTACGTATAATGAATTGAACTTAATAATTTAATTCTGAATTTTAGTTAAATAAAAGCTATAAAATTCAAAAAGAAAGAAACAAAAAACCAGCGAGACGGTTTTGATTTCTTATATTATAAACCGAAGATGGTATGGTTTTCCGTAAAAGATATCGGTTTAGTTCCTGAAATTGGCAAACAAACAAGCCAAACCTAACCATGGGCAGTCCTAGGTGAATAATTTGAAATGGCAAGATGGAATATTATTTTTGACTGCCAGAGGATCATAAATGTCTAGAGTCTTGCCGTATTTCTTCTTCCCAGAAAAAAGTATTGTAACAATATTGCTGACAAGCGTACAAAGTTGGGTAGGACCACTATTAGGTCTCAATTGCTTAAAAAAAATTAAATAAAAAATATTAGGTCTCAAATTTGGTGGCATGACCCATCAAGTGTGATTGCAGGTATCTTGGCTTTAGAAAGCAAGAACCAAGTCTTTGTGTTGTTTTGGGTGTTTTTGAGTGTTGATCTGTATCCCGTATTTTCCTCCTCTTTATTTTCAATAGAATTCCTTCTTTGCTCTGGAAAAAGAAGAAAAAAAATCATAAGATCAAGAAAAATAGGCAAGTGTAAAGCATGAACTAGTTTTTTTTTTTTTTTTTTTTTTTTTCTGAAGCAGCATGAACTAGTTGTATCTAAAGATTCTAAACATTGTAGAGTTGAGCATAAAACTTGTTAGATATTGTTCCTCTAAACAATTCAAACTCTTAAGAATATACTACCAAGACTCTTCTAATAAAATTAAACTCATGAATAAATCCGAAAATTAATTATGTTTCAACCAAAAATAATTAAATAAATACATATACTAATAATAATAACAATATATTTTTCTTCCATAAGTCTCCCTTCATCACAGCCCAATTTTCTCCTGCACTTTCTGGATTTGGTTCAAAAAGATCCATGTCATCTGTAGTACAAAAATAAGATATGTTAAGAAATAGAAATATAATGGGTCTGCGTTAAAACTAACTGACAGCTATTAGAGTGGATTATAGAAAAGTGGTCTATGATCCAAGCACAAAGCTGAAAAGATATTACGAAATACACTTATCAGAGTTTTACCATGACATGAGGAGCTATTCGAATGCAATAAACAGGAAATCCAGTGTAGAGTTTGAATGGACCCCCAGCTTTTAAAGTCTTTACGACACAATCAAGAGAACCACTATAAGGATAATTTCCATGTGCATCTGGTTGCATTTTTTGTATCTGGGTCTTCACATAATCGAAAGGAAGACTACAAGCAGCTGCAAAGAATCCAGAAACAGCACTTGCTCCTGCAGGGAGAAAAGGGATTTCTTATATTAAAAGTTCCTCTTTGAAATAGAAATTTACCAATGGCAGTAGTAATCTAAGTTGAAAATAAACTAGGCTCGAAACTTCCAAACTCTGCATCGAAGGATGATTGATCTCACCAACTACAGTGCTAGCTTCAGATAAACCAATCGTGTCCCTGAATAGTTCTACACTTTGATCATACGAAGCAAGCATGCCCATGTTCAAAGCCATTGCTCTGACAACAGTAGGACCAGCTCCTTTCCATAGTGCAAGAGCTCCTTCATCAGCAACGATACGAGTAAGTGCATGGAATGCATTTTTATAGTTCCGACGTTGTGCTTGTGGTAATGTATAATCAGCTTGCATACGGATAAGTGCCAAATCTGCAGGACTACCAACAGATGCACCAATAGCTCCAGCAGTCAAACCACAAAGAGCTTTTTGATAGAGAGGAAGTGGCTTCCCATCATTTGCTTCGATTGCTTTGTTTGTTAAAATCCTGATTATTAAACATTTATATTAAATTCATTTCCATAGAAGATTGATAGCTATAATACCGGAAACACAACATAAGAGTAAACAAAAAGAATCTCATCAGATAACAAGAAGTAGCTACATCCATGTTAACAATGTGAAAAATAGCAGATTAACGACTAATCATTTCAGAAGTGCCAGTAATTTTGATTCACCCAGAGTACCAAATACTTTATTACCCAACCTATAAGATGAAATTGAGCTTATTCTAGAAAGAATATTTGGCTAGGCCGCATCCAGCAGCAGCAGCTATTGAGCAGTAGCAGATTAAGAGCATGATTCATCTGGATGCTTGGTATGAATTAATGAAATATATATTTAGGATGCTGAAGCTAGTCTTTTTGTTTTTCATTGTGAGCAGGAAGTGAGTGAGCACTTTATCCGCAGTCTTTGTGAAGTTGCAACTTGCAAATAACAAACTTCGGACTCAAAGTAGAAAAGGTTCTATTAGTCAATAAAACTGCAAAGAAACTTAACTGTGGATCAAATAACAAACTTCGGACTCTAAGTAGAAAAAGTTCTATTAGTCAGATTAACATGCAACTGGTGACACAATACGAGTGAACATAAGAAACAAAAACTAAACAGAGGAATTCCCAAATAATTAAGCAGAACTATTATGAGAAGAACATACAGGGAAGTTGCATGTCAGCAACAAGAAAACAAGTATCAAGAGACTGGTGACCGAATTACACTTTCAGACATCACTCTAATAGGGACCATTGCAAATGGTTTCCCTGGTAGTTCAAAGATCCCTCTATGTAACCACAAAATTTAAAAAGATAAAGAACTCACTTAAAAGAGCCAAGTCGTGCAGTCGTGTATGTAGCCTGGCGAAGTAGTCCTGCTGATAAACCCTGTCACGCATATAATTGTTGTGAATAAATCTAACTTTCCTGGTACAAATATAATCACTAAAGAGATGGTACAATGTAACATTCTAACAAATGGAGAAAAGAAAAAACTGTGTATAGGAACATCACTATCACTTTAACTTCTTAAATGAATCTCTCAAAATAGCGAAACCATACCAATAAAGTAAAAATTATGATACTGACAAATAGATGGACAAACAAACTAAACTAAATGATATACAGAAGAAATACTGATACAGTCATACAATTTGAGATTATAATCGTGAACTTACAAATTTGCTCTTCTTGTTTTGTATTTAGGCCTAGTCATTCAATTAGTTTTCATATGCTTCTTATTCCTTCAGAGGGTTTTCAGAGGCAAGTTTGTAAATTACGGTTCATACTTCATTCTTTGCTGTTTGGCAACTGATCCACAAAGGGATGCTTATAACATCTCCGCTAAGGGGCTCCATTTTCCCTACGAATGTTCTTGACAACTGATCCTCAAAGGCAACTAATCCTCAAAGGGTTTCCGCAGCTATCGGTTCCAACGGTAATATATTTCTACGTATTAACCCAAATAGTTCGAAAACCAATGAGTATTCTCAAAGTCCTAGCATGTTACTAGTTTACAATGTCCAACCATTTACAATCAGAATCATGTTTGAACATAATGAAACTGTATTGTGTACTCTGCTAAGAGCTAAATACCCGACCAGAACCAATAAAAGATTGCAGCACAAACCTTGTAAAAAGCTCCAAGCCCCTCTTCGCGCAACATGCTTCTTGCCACATGTATCCCTGATCCTTGGCCAAGCTGAATTCGAACCTGAAACAATCACAAAAACTCACATTAACCAACATTCAGACATTCAATTCCTATTCTATGCATTGTGCACATGTTGATGCCACTGCCATTGCCATCAGAATGCGCTGATCCAAAAAAGACATTCAATTCCTATTCTAGCTTACAGCAATTGCCGCCCCAAAAAAGACAAAACAGACAATTTCAATGTCGGATTTTTAATGCTAAAACCCTCCAAAAACCAACTCAAACTAAAAATCAAAGAAAACCCATGTACAGAAATTCCAACATTAACCCAGATTTCTAATTACCTTGATCATATCGATGGGTTGAATAACACAAGTAGCTAACATGCCGGAAGCTCCACCATTAATGAATGGTTTAACGTTTTGCCATATACCTACTGGTGGGGTTTTGTGATCTGCCATTGCAGTTTTAGAGAATTATCTGGAGAGAATAAAGAGAAATTGTGAAGAAGGAGAAGAGAACATAGAGAGAATGAAAAAGAGGGTTCAAGGTTAACCCGTAAGGGTTTTCGCTGCAATCTGTTGTTTGCTGACTCGAAATCAGAAGAAGCAGAAAATAAAAGTGATTCCATATATAATGTCAAGCCAAGTTATTTTGTGTACGTCTTTATCTCACCGTTGATTTTACCGCGCAACTCTCAAAGAGAAATCAAGAGACCAAATTAATTATCCATTTTTAAGACGCCACATCTGAGCGCAGTTGGTCCCCAGGCCTAGATTTTTCTAAAAGTTGGGCTTCCAAAATGAAAAATAAGATGAAAACACTTGAAATTGAAATAAAATGGAACCTGTTCTGAGGTATACTGATTTCTTTTTAGGCATACTCATTCATTATCTCATTTAGGATGGGTTTATAAGAGGTGTCTAAAGGTAGTGCAATTACCTATATATCCTTAAATAATTTAAATTACCAGAGTGTCCTTATCCTCAAAAACCTAAAATCAAAAATTAAAATAACCTTTAAACTTAAACATCTTGGACTTCAATTCAATCAAGCATAGGAAACACGAATCGAAGTGAGCGATGTTGGAGTGCGAAATCAAAATATCAATTGCTCTCAGATGTATTTTAGAATGTATTTGTAACAAACCCATCTTGTTTTTGATTGATTTTATTTTGTTTGATCGATAGAATATGAAATTAGGGTTTTCAGAAGATCAGTTCGGCTGATCTTGGAATATCAATTTTGAGCCGAACCTAGTATATGATTTAG
>JAJJMB010010439.1:56073-75097 GCA_023531105.1 Papaver atlanticum
TTTGAGCCGAACCTAGTATATGATTTAGAGAAACACTATGTTCGGCTGATGCGATTTTGCTAGATTTTGTTCGAATCACCCGAACCTAAACTTCATCAGTTACAGAGTGAAGTTCGGCTGATAACTTGTCAGCCGAACCTCTGTTTTTGAAAATATAACTAGGTTCGGCTGACAAGTTGTTAGCCGAACCTAGGTATATTTTCAAAAACAGAGGTTCGGTTAACAAGTTATCAGCCGAACAATTCATCTGGTCAGTAGATCTGGGTTTTAAAATTTTAATTTTTTGACAGATTCAACTTATAAAAATGACATTAAACCTCGTATAAAAGTCTACCTCTGATGTGAATCACACATTTTGGTCACTTCTAATCACTTAAATCTCAAAACCCAAGTTTTTTTTCACTTATTCTTCTTCTTCTTCCTCTCAAAAATCCCAACTCTTACATAAATTTGATATCTCTACTAATTTACCACTAATAATTTAATTTTTAACCAATCCTTAAAATTCCCATTAATCAAATCTAATCATAATCATTAACACTAATTATGTAAGGATAGTTATGCCATTATCAAAAAGGGTGGATAAGGGGTGATGTTGTTTTTTATTTAGTGACCCTATTTTGGCATTATTTAGTATGCCTCAAAAAAATCCAGTATGTCTCAAAACAGGTTTCATAAAATGGGGACTACAGAGATAGGGACACCGATTTGTTTTATCTCGCCGGTTTGCATTGGGTTGTGCAACTACTTTACATGGACTTGCTAAAGGTGCTACAGGAATGGATGGTCCTGCAAGTTCATCTGCACTTTCCGTAGTTCCACAATTTTCAGTTGCTCGCATATTTGCTCTGGAATTGTACAAAAGGTAATGATCGACCATCATGGAAGTGGTGATTGGGAAAATAGTTAAAGAGATGGTGCGAGCGCTTGAAATTAGAAAGAAAGTTTTATGTTTCATCCTGTTTCATCTTGTTGATTCCAGTCATAACATTTTCAGTAATCTATTTGCTACTCTTCTGATCCTAATTACAACTTTGTGTACCTCAATCTCTAAGTTTTTAGCTAAAGTGACTAGTAAACTTACCATCATAAACAACAACTTTCATCACAATAGAGAAAACATTCAATTCAACACCATACCAACAGAAAACATTCATCATAATAAGTACCAGATTTCAAAAAACAAACAGGCTTTCTATTGATTTAATTACAAACCATCAGATTCACATTCATACCCAAACCCAAAAATCTACCAGTACTTCTGTTCATACTAACAACTTTCCTACTGAAAACTATAAACAACATTACCTAAATCTTAAAACAACTGCCGGCCGAAAGAAACATTTGCTTAACATCATCAGTAACAAAAGATCAAACCACAACAACTTCAAGAAAACGAGGCGCAAGCACCGAGATAACTTATTTGTTAAAAACATGTTGATCATTGTTAGACTTTTTGTTAAGCCTAAGCCATCCACTATTCTCGATACTCCATAGGAGACTTCTAATAGTCATCCTCATCGTAGCTCAACCAATTTTCTTAATCAGTTTCATTGCTGTAGTCACTTCCAGATAGTGCAGGAGATACACTTCCTTAGGATGTACTTGAATCCCTATTCTCCCCTTCATCAATCTCCATCTCCAACTGTTCATCTTCATCATCACTTGAATCTCCTTCTCGCATGGTCCTGGCAAAGATACTGGGATTTTCCCTCTCTATCTCATAACGTCTGTAAAGCTGACTCTCATAATACCTCTCCATCATCTTCCTCTCATAAACAACATCAGAATCTTCATCACTCGTATTTACCTCCTCAACATGATACTCAAACCCTTCATCAGAATCTTCTGAATCACTCTCTGTTGCACTACCATATCTCTTCACCTTATTTCTCTCTGATTTATCCTCATGCTTTCTTGCATCTCTGGCAAGCCTCTTTTCTTTCCACAGATAAAATTCCAAATCTTCATCCTTCTCCCTTTGTTGTCTGGCTAATTCTTGTGCACGTCGATCAATCTTCATCTGAAGATCGTTCTTCAACCTCTATAATTCCTGATTGTTCAAGACAATGCAATAATTTTGGCTTGATCAAATGCTGCAGAAAAAAGAGGATTGGCATGATTATTCTCACCAGGATTTGCCATTCTTAAACTTTGTCTCTCTAAATCTTTCCTTTCTGGATTTAATTGTGAATTGCTATGATAATCCTTCCTCTAAACCACCTTATAAAGATCCTAGCGAACACATTAATAGCCATTTATGGCTCTTGGTTAAGTGTCATGTCGCTTGGCTATCACGCCCTTTCAAAGCCATGCGCACCGTCTCCAAAACCATTATTACCTTAAACCCTATTTTCAAAGTCTAATCTCAGACGCTTCATTAGCCATTACTCCCTTTGGAACCATCATTAAGAGGTGTATTGGTAGGTCATCTAATTTTGAAAAGCTTTTATGGGTTTTAAATTTTTTTTTTGATTTTATGCAGATTTGGAGTGTGCAGCACCTGTCGAGAGGCACCATTGGCACTTGGGGTATGTCTACCAGATGGGTTATATCCACAACTCACCTAACCTTCATGCCTAACCACTTGGATAAAATTTTCTCCATCCCTAAGAGCCCAAAACCACAAATCTTCACTACTCAATACCCTACCTCTTACTATCACCATCACTCATTCTATCAAAACAATGCTTTAATCACTCTTGGACGTTTATGTCATCATTCTCGTATCTACCAAAGCAAAGACAAACCCATTTATGGCTTACCAACTTTGTATATCGTCATGCTAACGTATCAAATGTACATAAAAAGGAAAATATTATTTTGGATTATTGGACAAGTTGTTGCCTTGGATTGTTGTTACCAATCCCACGTGCATTTGAAGCTTCAATCTCTTTCAATACCCCTAAAAAGTGTAGGGAAAGGAGACAATTCGAATGATAGAGGCTTTCAACCAAAAAGAAATAGCAGAATAACAACAACAACTTTACATCATGTATCTCCTGAACACTTTTCAAACCATATTCAACCATCTTATACTTCCCATTTTAAGGTTCAACGTTTAATAAAAGATGATACTTGCTCTCATCTCCACATCCTGATAGTTTGCCAGTATCATCAGAGAAGTACCAAAGCAAGATTCCTTTTTATTCACCTACATATTATATTTTATAATCTTGCTTCTCCTCTTCATAGTTATCTTCTCATACTCATCAAGTTTATAAATTACATGGAGTCTTTCAGTTTACCTGATAATACCAATTATTCAAGCTTAGATATCCAAAATCTCACTGCTCAAATGGCTGAAAAATTAACTTTACCCTCAACCCTCTCTAAACCAGTGTTTATTGATAAAAAGTTATCTTAGCTGAATCGGATAACAACTGGAAGTGGTGTATGGTTGGCTATCTATGCTGTAAAACTATTGCTCATACTTCCTCCATTCGTTTTTATATCTGTAATCAATGGCCTCTTGCTCAAACTCCTACTGTTACTACTTTCAGTGGTATAAGGAATAAAGTTCTTATCAGATTTCTAGCAGAAGACGACTTCAACATAATTAATTCACAATGTCCTTGGTTTGTTTGTGGGTACTTAATGGTGCTTAGAGTTGTTCCTCCAACTGGTTGGCTAGCAAACCATCAAATTTCTTTTGCTGAAGAACTTATGTGGTTTATCTTATATAATATCCCAAAAGATTGTACTGAGTTTGAAGATCTCCAAAAGTTCACTTTCAAGATGGGTGAATTGATTGAAGCTCAAAATTCTTATGGAAATCATCCCCTAAAGAAGAATGTTAAAATTTGTGTAAGAATTTCGGTTCAAAGGGATCTACCTATCGGCATTCCCCTATTTACTAGTGGAAGAACTCAACCTTTTCTCATTGAATGCAGATATGTTAAGTTTCCGCGATACTTCTGTACTTCGTGACGTGTCGTAGATCACAAAGATGCTAACTGCCCTTCGTGGAAAATGAAGCAGAAAGCTATAAAGGAAGCAGCTTCTTCAAGCACTAAATATCCTCTCCCAGAAGTCTCGAAACTCATGATGCCACCAAAGACAGTTTGTTTGGATATTGTTACAATCTCCACTTCTTTGGAAAATGATACTATCATGCATTCAAGTAATATTGTGCCAGATACCCAAGATGAGTCCCCTACCACTCTTCTATATGACAAAGGAAAAGCTAAAGAAAGCATCCAGAATTCTGAGAAAACTGTCCAGAAAGGTTTTACAAGTAATCTCCAAATGGGTCCTTTTATTAATAGATCCACTGCTCTATTTTTTTTTGATGTTGGCCCGATCCAACAAAACTCAAATCAGCTGAACAACGGTTTACCATTATTTTTAAACAAGTTACAACTCATAATGTTACTGTTGAGGCATCTATTCCTATGCCCGAGTCTTCAAACCGGTCCGATCCGAACCTCTAATTCTTCAAGAAGATTTAAAACAGCTGCTGAGCATGATGCTCTATCATACCTTAAGCGCAAAATCAATCCTAGAGCTGATATAAGGAAGCGTACAAGAGCTAGTCTTCTACTCTAGCTAGCATAGTGGTAATACCTGAACAAAGTGATGGTTCTGAACCTGATTATGCTTAACTTTGACCTCAAATTACTAAATTGGGATATCTTCCTACTATCAATCTATCAAATTGTACCCTAAATACCCATTCCCTGGTTGATCCTTATGGTAGTTATAACGTACCTGCTGACGATTCCCCAAGCAACAATGGTGTCCGCAATAATTCTCTTCACAATGATGCTACTCCAAGTCTCAATTCAAACCAAGATGTTTCTCAAATGGGTGATTCTATTGGTAATCAGATTGGTGGTGGGTCTGACTCTACCAATCAGGTAAACTCTCTTACATCCCCTCCTCTAATTGATCTTCTCAATGTTGTTTTTCCTATTAATTCCTTCCCTGTAAACAATGTCAATATGCTATGCTGGAATATCAGAGGCTTTGGTAAAAAATCGGCAAGTAAAAAACTTAATATACTCTGTGGAAACATCAACCCTGATATTGTTTTCCTGTCTGAGACTAAGATGAATAAAGATTTGGCTGCTAGAAGATTATGAAATATGGGTTTTCCTTGTACCTTCAATGTTCCTAGTATAGGAAGAAGTGGTGGTTTAGTGATGGCTTGGGAAAAGGAACTTACCCTTAATGTTTTATCCTCCAATTCAAGGGGCATCTATGTCACTACTAATGATATCATCTACTCCAAACTTTTTCACATCCATTTTATCTATGGTGAACCCAATAGTAATTTAAGACAAGCCTTCTGGGAAAACCAATGTCTTATTCCACATAATCCTATAGATGAACCTGTGTTTTTTGTTGGTGATTTTAATGCTCTCTTAGGCACATAAGATAAAAATGGTGGCCTAGAAGTAGATGACTCTGACTTCTTAAATCTTAGGAATTTTTGTAATATCTTTAACTTACATGATCCTGGTTTTTATGGCCCTAGATTTACTTGGTCTAATATGTAACAAGGTCCAGACCTCATTCTTGAAAGATTGGATAGATGTTTTATTAATCAAACTACTGAACTTCTATTTCCTAAACTTTGTGTCAATAATTCACCTAGAGACTCCTCTGATCACTGCCCTATGCATATAGGTTTCAACTTTGAGGACATGTGTATGCTTAGACCTTTTTATTTTCTAGCCATATGGATTGAAGATCCTACCTGTAGAGATATCATAACTAATTCTTGGTCTGTCAATGTTGTGGGATCTCTTGCTTATAAACTTAAAGTTAAACTGTTAAGTACTAAGAAAGGCCTTCGTGATTGTAATAAATCCTCATTTGGTAATATTCAAACCAATATATCTACTTCAAGGGATGACTTATTTGAAATACATACCTCCAATCCAACTGACTCTAGCTCCATTGCTAGGATTAGAGCCATATTGGAATACCTTTACAATCTAGAGAAACTATATTGGAAGGACAAACCTAAAGAGGTCTGGCTCATGGAAGGTGATAGAAATTCTCCTTATTTTCATAGAGTTACTCTCTTTAGAAGGAAAAAAATGTCATTAGTTGGATTAAGGATTCCTCAGGTACTATTGTAACTGTTAGAAATAGTATTGGAACCTCATTTATAGATTACTTTAAACATCTTTACTCTTCCCATCCCCAAAAATTCCAGGATGGAATCCTTCTAGATCTCCTTGTGAAATTTATAGATGCTAATAATGCTCACTTAAACTCTCCTCTTTCTTCTGAGGAGATCAAGAATGTTGTATTTCAAATGGGAGGAAAAAAGGCTCCTGGACCTGATGGTTTTACTGGTCTGTTCTACCAAAAGCATTGGGACATTATTGGAGAGGTTGTTATTGATATGACCCAGACCTGTTTCAGAACTGGGCATATAGCTAAAGTTTTCAATCATACTAACATTTCTCTCATCCCAAAAGTTCCCCTTGCTGAACTAGTTTCCTAATACAGACCCATAGGGCTTTGCAATTTTATTTATAAAATTTTGTCCAAAACACTAGATAATAGACTAAAACATTTCATGAATGAAATTATTTCCCAAAATCAAAGTGCCTTTGTTCCTAAGAGGAGTATTTCTGATAATATTCTTCTAGCTAATGAGATTATATTTGTTGTTAATTACAATGACAAAACTGAGGGAATTGCTGCTATAAAACTTGATATGTCTAAAGCTTATGATAAGCTGGAATGTTCTTTTCTTGAGAATGTTTTAACCAAAATGGGCCTCTCTGACCACTGGATAAAGTTAATAAATCAGTGTGTCTCTTTTGTGTCTTACTCTATTCTCCTCAATGGCAGCCCTACTGGTCTTTTCAAACCAGAGAGAGGATTAAGACAGGGAGAACCTTTATCCCCTTACCTATATATTATTTGTTCTGAGGCTCTATCCTCTTATATAGATGCCCTTTCTAAGAAAGGTTTGGTTGAAGGCATAAAAGTGTGTAAAGATGCTCCTGCAATGACACACCTTTTATTTACTGATGATTTCTTACTGTTTTCTAAGGATACTATTAAAGATTTCCAGACTATCAAAGAGTACCTAAAAAAGTACTGCTTGGCCCCTGGCCAAGAAATCAATTTTGATAAGTCTGGCATCTTATTTAGTAGGAAAATTCCTGATCATAAGTGAAAAGGCGGGGGTCTAACAAACACACCCAATATTTTGCTTAGCAATCTGTATGGAAAAACTCCAATATACTTTCGAGAGAATCAACTAGACAGTCAGACTCAAACTCAAGAAAAGTATATCCAAGACTTAGTATATCTGTTTCACAATGTAATCACCAAATCAAACAGATAGAAATCCGTGAGCCTGATTATTATGTGAAACAACTTGAACGGTGCCAAAGACCAATTTTCAAGTGCCAATCAATATAATCAACAACCAAAGGTTGGATTCACAATTGATTGAACTTATGCACAACCTGTGATATTTCTATTATATAACAAAATATAATGCGGAAAACAAATAACACAGACACCATAAATTTTGTTAACGGGGAAACCGCAAATGCAGAAAACCCCCGGGACCTAGTCCAGATTTGAACACCACACTGTATTAAGCCGCTACAGACACTAGCCTACTACCAAGCTAACTTCAGACTGGAATGTAGTTGAGCCCTAATCAATTTCACACTGATCAAGGTAAAGTTGCGTTCCTTACGTCTCTTGAACCACGCCGGATTCTGCGCACTTGATTCCCTTAGCTGATCTCACCTACAACTAAGAGTTACTACGACCCAAATTCGAAGACTTGATAAATAAATCTGTCTCACACAGAAAAGTCTATTGTATAGATAAATCTGTCTCCCACAGATAAACCTACGAGTTTTGTTCCGTCTTTTGATAAATCAAGGTGAGCAGGAACCAATTGATAACCAGACTTATATTCCCAAAGAACAACCTAGTATTATCAATCACCTAACAATAATCTTAATCAATTAACGAAACAAGATATTATGGAATCACAAACGATGAGACGAAGATGTTTGTGACTACTTTTCAATTTTTCCTATCGGAGAATAAATTTCGAGCAAATCTTAAAGAAGATAGTACTCAATCACGATAGAAACAGCAAGATCAGAACACGCAACTACAGAGAAATAGTTGGGTCTGGCTTAACAATCCCAATGAAGTCTTTAAGTCGTTAACCTACATTGTTTCGTGAAAAACCTAAGGTTAAAGGAGAATTGACCCTAGTCGCAGCTAGTATCACACAAGAGGTGTGGGGATTAGGTTTCCCAGTTGGTAGAGTTCTCCTTTATATAGTCTTCAAATCAGGGTTTGCAATCAATGTTACCTTGGTAACAAAGCATTCAATATTCACCGTTAGATGAAAACCTGATTACATTCAAGCTAATATCTTTTAACCGTTAGATCGAACTTATCTTGTTATACATAATGAAATGTACCATTATTTAGATAAAGGTAACCGTGCCTAAATGTGTACACTTAGTTGGTTCAACAATAGTTAACCAATGGTTAGCCATATGAGCACTTTCATATCAACCTTATTCATCTTTATCATAACTAGTTCAAATGACTCAAATGAAACTAGTTAGAGAGTTGTTCAATTGTTTATATTCTCATAGAAGTATACAGGACACAATTGAAGCAAAACCGATTTTGATTCACTCGAATCATTTCATGAACATTATAGCCACGGTTTTCAAAAGATTGCATTCCTTATTATATAAATGTATTAGTTCATGAACAAACCGATTTTAGAACATAACCTACTTAAGTATGCAAACGGGTCCGCATACCTAAGTAGCCGGACTGAGTTTGGTTATGCCAGTACGCATACGGGTATGCATACCATTTTACACTTCCAACTCCAGCAGAAATTCACGGAACTTGAACTTCTGCCAGTACGCGTACGGGTACACATACTTAGTTTCTGGACTTCCAACAACCAACCAGTACGCATACGGGTACGCATACCATGGTTCCTGGTTTTGGACTTTACACAAATGTGAATACACACTATGTTTATATCCAATCATGGTTACATGTTCTAAACCCTCATTTTAATCATTGAAACATTCTTGGAAGACGACAATAGCTGTCTCACACAAACTATTAGCTTCAAAGCAATTTTCAAGTGATCGAATGATCTATTCGAAACATTCCGAGTCTACATCAAATGATTATCTCACACAAATCATGTAAGATGTTACAAGGCGATTTTCACATGATCATCTTTTGACTTTCGTCAAGAATAAAAGATGAACTTGGTTAAAGCGAAAGCTTACCAACACATATTTCGAGAAATAGACAAGCGAGATAAACTCGGCTCGAAATACCAAATGTGTATAATTGAAGTCTATATAGCAATACGACTTTTTTTGTCTCAAATAGGAGATAAAGTAGATAGAATTTTGAGTGATAGATGAGTTCAAGTCTCCACATACTTTTTGTTGATGAAGTTCCACAAGTTCCCTTGAGTAGTTCTTCGTCTTCATTCGATGAACGTCGTGAAGTCTAAAGCTCAACTACACTTACTATCCTAATCCGAGACTTATCTATAAGTAGACTAGAAATCAAGATTTATAGTTTTTGCAACTAAACTTGACAAACAATCTTGAGATAGCAATGCTTGCGAGTTTGACCAAGCAGTACTCTAACAATAAGAAGAATCAACTAGCTGATATTCTGAATATTCAGAACAAGGACTTAAGAGAAAAATATCTTGGCACTCTTACTGTGTTCCAAGCTTCTAAAATACAAACTCACATGGGTATTCTCCAAGTTATTGATGCCAGAATTTCTGTCTTGCTTCATAAGCTCTTGTCTCAAGCTGCTAGAACTACCTTAATTAAACATATTGGGAAAGCCATTCCCCTTTTCCAGATGGGAGCTTTCCTCATTCCCAAATACCTCTGCAAAAAAATGGACTCCTATCTCTGCCAATTTTGGTGGGGAGAAACTCTTGACCCAAAAGATAGGAAACTCCATCTTCTGGGTTGGGATATTCTGTGTTCCCCTAAGTCAGAAGGTGGTTTGGGTTTTAGGAAAGCTGAGTTAAACAAACTGGCCATGCTAGCCGAAAATGCTTGGAGGATTATTAAAAATCCCAATTGTATGTTAGCCACTGTCCTTAAAGCTAAATACTTCCCTAGAACTGATTTCTTAAATGCTAAGTGTTCTAGCAAGTGCTCTTGGACTTGGAAGTGTCCGCATGCTATAAAAGAACTGATCAATACTTTTATCTCTTGGATAGTGGGGGATGGTCAATTTATTTATCCCTGATGTGATAAATTGACCCCATCTATGGAATCTTCTACACCTAACCTCCTTGTTCCACCTGATCCTAATATAAAAGTTTATTATTTTATTAATGTTACTACTAGATCTTGGGATCTTACTAGATTAAATACTCACTTTGATGATGCTTTTGTTAAGAAGATTATCACAATTCCCTTAAGCCAGTTATACACTCCTGATAGGAGGGCTTGGGAACTTTCAAAGAATGGTAGATTTTTCTCTAAATCTTCCTACTTGGGACTTAGAGGACTGAGTCCCTCCCCTTGTAACAATCTTTGGAAGCGCATTTGAATAATCAGGGTTCCTTATAGAATCCAAGTTTCCACCTGGAAAGCTGTTAGAAATGCTTTACCTGCTCAAACTGTTTTACATACTAGAATATCCATGCATAGTGTTGAATGTTCCAGATGTAATGATCCTCATGAGTCTGTTATGCATGCCTTGGTTCTCTGTCCCTTTGCTAGTCGTGTCTGGTTTCTTTCCTCTTTTTGTGTTAACACTCAGGCTTTTCAAAACAAATATTTTCTTGATTGGTTGATGTTTTGGCTTACTGATCCTGTGTCCAAACTTCCTGATGAGGCTCAGTGCCTTTTTGTTGTTGTTCTTTGGTCCCTCTGGAGGAGTAGAAATAACCTTGTTTTCCAAAATCTTAAAGAAACCCATATGGCAGTTTTATGTAGGGTTAGAACTATGCTTTTAACTAGGAAGCCAATCTTAAATATTTCTCCCTCTATTCCTGTTGGCCTATGTGACAAGTGGATGCCCCCCTCTATTGGCTGGACAAAATGTAATACTGATGGAGCTTATGATGAAATTTCTGGAGCTAATGGTGCAGGTTATGTGATGAGGGATTTCTCAAGCAAAGCTTCCTTTTGTGCATCCTTAGTTTTTGAAGTAAAGTCTGCTGAAGAAGTTGAAGCCAAAGCTATTTGGGCAGTCTTGAAGAAAGCGAAGGAGAAAAATTTCACCCACATTATCATTGAAAGTGATGCTAAGAATCTCATTGATCAATTTTCAACAGGCGTGTTCGATGGAGATTCAAGAACAGATGTTATTTTTAAGGATATTCAATTTTTTTCTTCTAGTTTAATGGCTTGTGTTTTTACTTTTCAACCTCGCTTTTGTAATTCTGTTGCACATGAGCTAGCTCAATGGGCAAAAACAAACAATTTCTCTATGTACTGGTCTGTTCCTCCAGTTTGGCTGATGCCAACTGTTGAGGGGATCATTAGCCTTTCTGAAAGGCCGTTGATTATAAAAAATAAAATAAAAAATGGGGACTTAAATTAATGCAATGATAATTCATACTCCATCTTCACATAAGAAAAATATGTAATACAATAACGGATAATGCAACAATTCCGACACGAATACAATTACGGGCGTGCAACGAAGCACTAGACAGCTTCAAATCGTATTCCGAAGACATCGTTCCATGATTGTTGATAGTAACGTTAGTTCCTACTCTCAAATCATGTCTTTTTGACTTCCAAATTCCATTCGAATACCGAGTTTTTGTATCTAATTCGATTCGAAACATAGCCAATCTCCCGCTAGAAACCTCTGTTCTAGCTACCTCCCAAGGTACCCCAAGAGTCTTGATTGTCCCTGACCGATGAGTTGACCAAGCAAACCGATGATGAAACTCAGGTATAGTAAAGTTTCCGATTGCTAACTTTGGGTTACTATTGCTAAAATAATAAACAACTAAATTTATATTATCGTAGTAAACAGTTTGCTGCTGCTCGGCTCCGTAACTTATTATGTTCCAGAAACTGAGCTCGAAAGAAATAGTCGTGGCTTTGTCGGTAACTTGAGATGCATTTGACGCCTTTCCGTTGAGGCCAGGAACATCAAACTTTTTGAGATAGATATTTGGGGGAGAAGTGCACTTGACAGAACCAATCAAACATATAGTGATTAGAATTGCCAGGAACATTTTGTGAGAGAAGAAAGATAAAGAAGCTTGATTGCTATGAGTCTATGACATCCCAAAAATGAAATGCTTTATATACCTGCAATGGGAAGAGAACTTCTTTCCTGGTAAGGCTGGTACTACAAGACAAGTCAATGTTAGTAAATGTAAGCAATTTTCTTAATTATTAGCTTCCTCTGTCATATAGACAAAAAATGTTTCGTTTTTTGTACGACAAAACAAATACCAGTCATATTTAAGCGACTTGGTATGAGCACGCCAATTGGACAGTCAACATCCTACTTTTTACTTCGTTTCGGCAAACAAAAAATATCTCCCGGACCTATTCCTATGAACATGTTAAACAACATATTTTACCATTTTAACATCTATTCTGGGTATAGCAAAGTGGCAAACGTATGTGCTAAAATATCAAATATACCACTTAGGCATACACGATAGAGATTCTAAAGAGATAAAAAAATTGTGGCTATATGGTTTTAACATCGCTTGTTGGTCTGTCCAGCGCCATCGATAGTCACATTGTCGCTCGTTGACTAGATCGCTCAGCAGTTCCTCATCCAACGGCTGCGATTTCCCCCTTTACAAATACCCAAGTTCAAATTCATTTCAAATCACACCAGAATTTCTAAATCTATCTAGAATTTCTTTATCTCTCAATATTCTTCTGATCTAAAACAAGACTAACTAATCATACATTCTCAACACTTCTTAATTTCTTGTAATATGGATTCACAATCTCAAAGTCAAGGCAACGGTAAAGGTAAAAAGGTTAAAGTTCGGGGTGCGAAATTCAACATCACAAAAGATGAATGTATTTGTCGTAATTATGTTTATTTACCCAAGATTGTATCGATGGTGCACAACAGCATGGTAACGCCATGTGGGAAAACATATTTCAAAGATATCAAGAGCAAACCATGAACATCAATGATCGCGATGCAACTGGGTTGGCATAACGCTTCATTGTAATCAGTAGAAAAGTCGCCTCTTATGTTGTTGTGATAATGCAGGCCAAGAGAGGTCGGGAGAGTGGTCTATGGATGGTGATGCTGAAAGACTGGTTCATACAGAATGGCAGCATAAAAATGGCAAAAAAAATTGCATCCGAAAGTTGTTATCATATTTTGAAGGTGTTGAACAAATATAATCTAGACGTGTTAGCAGCTAATCAACAAGTACCTGAAAGGTCACCATACAATCTTATCCCTCAACACTAAATTCTTCACCATTTTCACCATGTCCATCAAATTCTTCACCAGACACCCCAAGAAACTCAAATGTCAACTTAGTTCTCAATAATGATGCTAATAAAAAAACTTCTTGGAAGAAACATATAAGACTTGATAGAAAATTAGCTCAAGAAGGGGGAAACTTCGATGGTTTTAACATGGCAGAGTTTATGGAACATCAGAAGACCGTCGAGAAAGAGATTAACAAAGAAGATGTTTCGAGTTAAGCTTCTCTTGTAATCTCGAAATATGATTTAGCGATTGGATGTTCAAAGGTCCTTAACAATATTAGTTCTATGAATTAATTTGTGGATCAATTGAAAAATGTTCATCCAAATGATTATATCACTTGGGAATGTTTCAAACATCATAAGAGAGAAATATAAACTTATTGGAATTTTTACTCAGGTTAGGTTGGCGAACTCAGTTTGCAAACTATAGATATCTGAGATACAGAATTACATGAAGGTTGGCGAACCAATTCGCAAACCACAAGTTTATTTGAGAACAACTCACGAAACCGTTGGCGAACTGGATTGTATAAGTTGGATTAATTGGCTAGTAGTCGGCGAACCTGGTTCACGGACCGAGATCAACTGAGTTTGGTAATCTAGTAGGGTTGGCGAACCCAGTTAGCGAACCTAGCACCCTGACTCGTGAATAAGCCATACAGTTGGAAACGTTTGTACCAATTGTCCTGACAATGTTTAGCAGATGCTCAAATTAATATGTTTAACATTGCTAGAACTCTCTTAAACACTTCTAAGACTTCTATGATCACTTAAACACTTATGTGTGTGAACCATGATTAATTTCTTAGATGTTTAATTGAGTATTAAATAGCTTTTAGTTCTTTGGATAAGTTGCCAAACCGAACAGTCATTTACACGGTTCAGTAACTGAACCTATGTGTATAGTATTCTATTGCAGTTTGAAGACCTAATTTGTTTGCTTGATTCTCAAGTTACCTTAGCTTGAATTTTAAGCTAACCCTGGTCTTTGAAAACTATAAATAGAGCATCTCTGTCAACGGGAAAAAATAATCCCTGACACTTTGTGTCCTAGTTGATCTTGAGTCACCTCTATTGACATTTTAGGTCTACGACTAAAAAGACCTCGCTTGGGGATTTGTGAAGCTACGTCCAAATATCTTTACCTTGATAGTTCGTGTATCCTGATCTTGCTTTTTGTTATCGAGGTTTTCGTAGTATCTTTTAGGGAAAGATAGATAGTAATCACAAAGTTCTCTTCATCTCAGACTTTGTGATTCCTCAAGATAGATATCTAAAGACTGATCTTAGTTGATCTTTCGGCGATTGTTCTTGAGGGGTGGTTAAGAATCTAAGCCGCTCTTCGGGAGTCGTAAGTTTCGGATTTGTGTGGTTTGTTAGATTGTCTATTGCAAACAGATTTTCATACCTTGATCTTTGATCTAAACGAAAATGAAATGGGCTTATCTGTTATATGAAGATTGGTATCAAAAGTATTCACTTCAGCCGAAGAACCTCTTACGCTGTAAAGAACATCATCTAAGGGAATCAAGTGTGTAAAACCTTGCGAGGTTTAAGAGACGTAAGGAGAGTGACTGTAACCGAATCACTTGGAGGATGGATTCGGTCTCAACTACATTCCAGTCCGAAGTCTGATTGTAGGCTAGTGTCTGTAGCGGCTTAATACGGTGTGGTGTTCAATCTGGATGAGGTCCCGGGGTTTCTCTGCTACTTCTGGAACTGAATTCACAATTGAGACAGAAGTGATTGGTATAGTGGACTCTTTAGAACATCCTTTACATTGAATAGAGAGTTTACTCAATATATGTTCAATTTCCAATACATTCTCCTTGAGTTTGGCCTCACGAAGAGCCTTAATTCGAAGAACACGATTCCTTGTTATACCAATGAGAGCATTGATTTTGTGTTTCAACTGATTGTTTTTATCAGCCTGGATTCTAACAAGTTTTAGAATCATTTCACTTTCTTTGGCTGTTTCCCTTTCTTCAACAGAGTCAGACTCGTTTAAAAGGTAATTGGGGTAACACTTATCAATACATGTCTGTTTCGAAGGAACAGAATGTTTATCTACATGTGAGATCAACAAGTCTTTGTCTTTAATAGATTTCAACGAAACAGAACTTTTGTCTCTGGTGATGCGTTTATCAGAGATATACAACTGTCCATAGAGTCAGATCGCTACAAACACAGACTTATAAGGTCTTAAACGTGTTTGCATGCTCTGATACCAATTGAAAAAGCGGGGGTCTAACAATATCACCCAATATTTCGATTAGCAATCTATATGGACAAACTCCAATATGATTCCAAGAGAATCAACTAGACAGTCAGACTCAATCAATAGAAATATATCCAAGAATTGTATCTTTGTTTCACAATGTAATCAGCAAATCAAACAGATAGAAATCCGTGAGCCTGATTATTATGTGAAACAACTTGAACGGTACCAAAGACTAATGTTCAAGTGTCAATCAATTTAATCAACAACCCAGAGGTCATATTCACAAACTGATTGAACTTACGCACAACTTGTGATATTACAATTATATAAACAAATATAATACGGAAAAGAAATAACACAGACACCAGAAATTTTGTTAACGAGGAACCGCAAATGCAGAAAAACCCCAGGACCTAGTCCAGTTTTGAACACCACACTGTATTAACCCGCTACAGACACTAGCTTACTCCAAGTTAACTTCGAACTGGAATGTAGTTGAGCCCTAACCAATCTCACACTGATCAAGGTACAGTCACGTTCCTTACGCTTCTGAATCCCAGCAGGACTCTGCACACTTGATTCCCTTAGCTTATCTCACCCACAATTAAGAGTTGCTACGACCCAAAGTCGAAGACTTGATAAACCAATCTGTCTCATACAGAAAAGTATATTGAATAGATAAATCTGTCTCCCACATAAATACCTAAGAGTTTTGTTCCATCTTTTGATAAATCAAGGTGAACATGAACCAATTGATACACCAGACTTATATTCCCGAAGAACAGCCTAGTAATATCAATTACCTCGCAATAATCTTAATTGTATGGTAGTTAAACAAGATATTGTGGAATCACAAACAATGAGACGAAGATGTTTGTGACTACATTTTATCTTGCCTATCGGAGATTAAATCTCGAGCAAATCTTAGAGAAGATAGTACTCAATCACGATAGAAAACAACAAGATCAGAACACGCAACTACAGAGAAATAGTTGGGTCTAGCTTCACAATCCCAATGAAGTCTGTAAGTCGTTAACCTACAGGGTTTTGGATAAACCTATGGTTAAATGAGAATCGACTCTAGTCGCAACTAGTATCACATAGGAGGTGTGGGGATCAGGTTTCCCAGTTGCTAGAGTTCTCCCTTATATAGTCTTCAAATCAGGGTTTGCAATCAATGTTACCTTGGTAACAACGCATTCAATATTCACCGTTAGATGAAAACCTGATTAGACTCAAGCTAATATATTTCAACTGTTAGATCGAACTTAGCTTGTTACACACAAATGAAAAGTGACTTCATTTAGATATGAGTAACCGTACCTAAACGTGTACACCTTGTTGGCTCAACAATAGTTAACCGAAGTTAGCCATATGAACACTTTCATATCAACCTTATTCATCTTAACCATAACTAGTTCAAATGACTCAAATGAAACTAGTTGTAGAGTTATTCAATAGTTTATACTCTCATAGAAGTATACAAGACACAATTGAAGCAAAATCGATTTTGATTCACTCGAATCAATTCATGAACATTATAGCCACGGTTTGCAAAAGATTGCGTTCCTTATTATATAAATATATTAGTTCATGAATAAACCGATTTTAGAACATAATGTTAAAGCATAGCTCGGTTGAACCCACCAAGCGTTGGTATGTCAAGTTTTATTGTCATATTTTAGTGAATCATAACTCATTTAAAGAGTCGCTTGATTATATGCTAGAGTCAACTTCGTATATGTTAGCTTGAAAGTATTAGGATATGAGACATTACAAGAATTACGTGAAGACTTGAAGAATGTGAAGAAGGAAGGAGCTACAACGATGACATCATCCTTCCACTTGAGGTTAGTAATATTTGACTTGAACTGTTTCATTCCCTAACGTATCTTTCAAGTCGTGCATATTGAAAACAAAACTGTGAAGCTATGCATGATTATACTCTAGTTAGACGTAGTATTAAGGAATACAATACGAAGTATAACGCTTATCTTTTGAACTTCGTATATAAGACATCGACATAATCGTTTGAATGCTATTGTAATTATGTATGAGTATGAGGTGAAGATTTCATCCTAGGAAACAATGTTTTACATTCGTTTAAAGGAAGTAAATTCATGAACTTGTTTTCTGAATCGAAAGGTAAATCGCTAGGCTTATTGGTATTGTTATTCATTGCATATCTTTTGAACTACCAATATATGTGTTTAGTATAACCGCTCATGACTTGTTTATGTTCTTGGTAAAACTATTCACAAGGCCTGACTTTTGTATTGGTATGACTTTTAGTAATCACTTGAGATGGTATGATCGATTTATTGTAATTGGTATGACCAACTCTAGGAAAAAGGGAACCGATCCTAGTAAGAGGTGCAACCGATCACAAAATGGGAATCAATCCTTGTAAGAGGTGCAACAAGTTTCCAGATATTGGGAACCGATCCTATGAACATGTGCAACACGTTTTTAGATATTGGGAACAGATCCTATGGACATGTGCAACAAATACAAGTTAGATACCATATATATGTGGGAACCGATCCTAGTACCTAGTCAACCAAGTTTTGGTAACTAGCGTGACTAATTCTAGTACCCACATGGAGGTAGAACCGAAACTTGTTTTGGTAGAACCGTGAAACCCATGTTTGGTGATTTGATAGGATAATCAATCACATAGTTCTTGGAAGTCAGATGAACCAATTATAAACTTGTTTGGAAGTGTGGCAAATTGATTCCAAGAATGTAAGTATGAAAGAGGACTTACAAAGTAAAGATGTCGACATACTTTGGACATGTGCAGTAACGCTTATCTTTTATTGTTAAAAGATATTCCTTAATAGCTAAAGGAGAATCCCGGATCGAAAATAAATTGAAAATCTTTTAATTTTATATTTGGAAAATAAAATTTAGTAATGTGCATTTACTAATTGGAGATTTTCTAGTGAGATTTCGGTCAACATTTGGACAAAGCATTTCCAGGAATTATGGAAACCGAATTTGGAATATATTGCATATCTTGAGAATATTTTAGGTTTTTGAAATTCCTTTGTGTCCAAACTTCCTTGGTCTATAAATATCAAAGTTTGCATTTCGAGCAAACTAATCCTCAGAGCCAGCCAAACTACCTAGTTGTGTTGTTACTGGTGGAGCCGCCTATTCGGAGAGGAAAGTAACCTAACTAGGCGAAATCTCTTACGGCCGCTCAGTTTAAAGACTTATTTGGGATTGAGAAGCTCTATTAGTCCCGTTGGTGGGAAACTACATAATTGCGGTTTATTATTAGTTTTCGATTAATTTGATTGACTAACGAATGTTTAACTTTGATTGCACCTCGTTTGTT
>JAJJMB010010439.1:75107-88235 GCA_023531105.1 Papaver atlanticum
TTCGAGCTCCAATGCAAGAGGATCCACAAAAAGGTAACACTAAAACTCATACTTTGTATATTTATACTAAGCATTGTTATTATTGTGGTAATAAAGGGCACTTTCAATGGGGATGCAGAATTTGTAAGATGCAAGATGCACTTTCATTTGTATCAAAATAATTGGCTAAGATTGCTCCCCAAAGGAACTCAGATCGGTATTGTCCTAAGTTTAGGCAAAAGAATTATTATAATGATAGTTCAAATTTTGAATATCACTCGACAAGGTCATTTCATAAAAGACCCAATTATAGAAAGAGAAATGACTTTATAAATGCAAAAACAAGATCTGATGTTCCAAATTGGAGAAAGGGTGTTTCACAAAATATTCAAAAGGACAATGTTCCTAATGGTATGAAGGAGAAAGCTGCTCCTTCGAAACTCAACTCTAAATGGGTCCTGATGTCCTCCTTAACCAAGAAGGGACCAAATGTTAGTCACAAGAATGACTCTCAGTTGTTAATTTTTGGTGACAATAATTACAAGAGTTTTCTTGAAAGACTAAAGATAGACATCATGTCTGAAATCTCTTGTACTAGTAAACGTTGTGATAATGACACTCTTCATCACAAGTCAAAGAAGAAAAACAAGAGATGGAACAAGAGAAAACAAACCAAGCAAGAGGTCAAGAATGATGATTCTGTCTTAGTCACTCATGACGAACAAGACAAGGATCAACTCAACACAACCTAGTTGTGTTAGAATATGCATGCTCACCTTGGTGCTCAATCTTTTGAAAGGTGAGGAAGCACATGAAACTGAGCACATGATCTCTCGGTTATTATATGACTAATTAACATCTTTAGGGAAATTAATTTCTTTTATTCTATACTCATACTTTCTCTTTCTATATTTTAGGTTTTGATAGAAACGGTAATTTTGAGTTTATGATGTTGATATCTACTGATCATATATGTATAGCTCTTGTTTTTACGGTTAAAACGAGCCAAAAATCACTAAATTCGGACATCGTATGCAAAAGTTATGTCAAAACAGTTTAGTGTTGTGATCCGTCACAAGTAACTCTTGGGAACCGATCCTAGTACCCCGTCCTAGTGAGGGAACCGATCCTAGTACCCTGTCCTAGTGTGGGAACCGATCCTAGTGATAGGTCCATACAAAGGAGAGTAAAACTGTTTTGCGCATAACTTCTTCGTCCGAACTCGGAATGACCTCATTCTTTTTGCGTTGGTTTCGAAATTCAATTCCCTACAAGATGGAGGTAATTGCAATACTTGATTTTATGTTGAATTTTTATGGTGTATTGCGAATTGATTTATGAGATGTTTTGATTTCGGTTTTATTACCTTAACATTCGATCTCATAATGTGTGAACCATTATTGTTCGGGTGACTTTTTGGTTTAGCGGGATTAAGTTCTAGCCCATGTTGGTAGGATTTATCAAAGGATCATGAGGGGTTCTGATTGAAACAATATGTGAAAAAGTCACAATATGTTTAATCGTTTGGTTTAGCATAAAAGCATATGTTTTTCGGGGTTTGAACTTTTGCTTGCAATAGTTAAAACTGGTTTTCAACCTTTCTCTGGTAAAGGTTGGTTGTTGTTGTTCTTTTTCCTTGCATGAGGATGACAACATAATGATATTTCGATATCAATTCTCCCTGGAAAGAAGATGCAAACATATTGGAGAAGAGGATGCGAAATTTGAGGTAACGACTTTGTTAGTTAATCGTTTTCCTGTTTAAGAAAAGCCTGATCTTATTGCGTATATTTATTGCCTTTGCTTAGAAAAATTTTGGTACAATTGATGTTTTATTCCATTGTTTGTGTATGGATGTGTGTGATTCAATTTTTTACGGTTAAGAAAAACTATTGTTATCTTGCTTTATTGTATGGTATCAATCGTTTAGGCTTACAAAATTTCGGTGCAATTGCGGTGCTTTAATGTCTATGTTGTTTCAATTGCTTCCGGTTGAGGTAAATAATTATGCAAGTTGATTTATTTGGTTTGTATGAATTTTTTATGGCTTAAAAAAACAATAGGTTTTCGGGATGAATTGTTTAGTCCAATTTGATTCCGGATAAGAGAAACTAAGTTAATTCTGATCTTAGTTAGACTTATCAAAGTGGAGGTTTAGGTTATTCAAGTCTAATCGAATGCCTTAACAAGAAATGCTAGTTAACTAACCTAGTACTTGTCTTGTTTAAAAGTGAAAGGTCTAAGTTAAATGGATAATTAGAACCTGATGAGAAAATAGAGTTATCTTTATTTTGGTCTTATCGAACAAGCGGTTGTATTTGTGCAATCTGTTTATCAAAGGAACTAAGGTGCTTAGTCGATTTTTGATTTGCTAAACTATTAGGGAAAATTCTTAGAAGACGACAATAGCTATCTCACACAAACTATTAGCCTTGAAGCAATTTTCAAGTGATCGAATGATCAATATGAAACATTCCGAGTCTACATCAAATGACTGTCTCACACAAATCATGTAAGATGTTACAAGGTGATTTTCACATGATCATCTTTTGACTTTCGTCAAGAGTATAAGATGAACTTGGTTAAAGAAAAAGCTTACCAACACATATTTCTAGAAATATGTAAGCGAGTTAAACTCAGCTCGAAATATCAAATGTGTATAATCGAAGTCTATATAGCTATACGACTTTTGTCTCAAATAGGAGATATATTAGATAGACTTTTAAGTGATAGATGAGTTCAAGTCTCCACATACCTTTTGTTGATAAAATTCCACAAGCTCCCCTTAGTAGTTCTTCGTCTTTAATCGATGAACGCCGTGAAGTCTAAAGCTCAACTACACTTTCAATCCTAATCCGAGACTTAGCTATAAGTAGACTAGAAATCAAGACTTATAGTTTTGGCAACTAAACTTGACAACAAGCTTGAGATAGCAACGCTTGCGAGTTCGGCCGAGCAGTGCTCTAACAATCTCCCCCTTTGTCAATTTTAGTGACAAAACTATCAATACATATGGATTACAAAATAAATAAACTTTGTAGTTTCTCATCCAAATGCTTTATCTCCTTGGTTCTTCAGCATTACTCGAAATCTTCGTCACTTCCAAGTACTCCAGTGATTCTGAACGCGTTCAATACATCATCATAGTTTTTGAAGATCCGTAGCTATAACAATGAGAAAACAATAGCTCTCAATCATTGTTATACAGTGTCATAGTATTATTACACAGCATCAAAGTCCAATTGTATCACAACTTTGACAACAATACTATGGTGATATGTATCACTCCCCCTTAGTCAATACTTCATTTCACATGAAAACCACTCCCCCTTACATAATGATCCGTAAACCATATGTATTTGTAGTGTGAACTACACATTAATTCTCCCCCTTTTTGTCAATATAAATTGGCAAAGGTACGAAAACTAGTGGGATCATAATGAAATTCTCATAGAGATACTTCATGACTAAAATAGAACATATCAACTTTGTTTCGATGATTTCACATAGTCGAAACTTAGTGTATCATCAAGGAGTTTATAAAGATACAAGAAAACTCCTACAATATATATTCCACAACCGCACTCCCCACAAAGATTTGGCAATTAAGCACAAGTTCAATTAAGAGCTCTCCCCCATAAAATGTCATTCCCGAAAGAACAACAAGAGCGACCTTACTTTTACAAGAAAAGAAGGATTTCTTTGGACATTAACAAATTACATGAGACTATGAATTTGTATCCAAAAAAAAAAAATCAATTAAATTAACCACAAGAGAACCCATGATTAATTTAATCGGAAATGCTTAACATAAGAGAACTTACGGAGCCACACAGTACTTTCACATAGAAATGGATCAGGGAAAGATCAATACTGCGAAATATTCAAAGATTAATTCTATTTCTCATCAATATTTGCATAAAGACGTATAATAGACTTAATCTTTGTAATCAAAAGTTCATCCTATCTTCCATCAATATTTGCATAATGACATAATAGGCTTAACTTTTGACATATATGGGACAATCATAGTTCACGGACGCAAACACACATATCCCATAACAATTTTTACAATATATAAAACCAATAAAGATTAATACTGCAAAATCATCTTCCAAATAAACTTTAGAATTTAAATAAATAAACCTAAAAACATTGCAAGATGAAAATCGTTGGCAATAGCTATGTATACTCACAAAAATTTCTATTCCAAACCTTAGTTATCCTTCTTAAAACACAAGAATAAATTCTCATAAGAAGTTTCCTAGATAAAATAAAATAACTTTAAAAAAATAAAAACCAATCACAAGCTAAATCAAAGTTCAAGTTCGGAAGCTTCACGGGTTTCAAGACTTTTGACAGCATCAGCCGCTTCTTCGGAGAAGATATCCTCATTGAGAAGATCTTTCACATGTGTTTTCATGAGAACAAGGTCAGAATTAACCTTTTTCAACTCAGTTTTTAACAAATCGAGACCCTTCATAGTATCAACAGGCTGCAGTTTTGCCTTCTTAAAGTATTTGAGAAAATCATGAACCACTTCAGCAGAGACCATCTCAACCTTTTCAACATCTTGATTAGTATATGCATAATAGCATGATACATTAGGATTGAGTTTGTCAGCATCTACAATGGTTCTTCTCTTCTTCCCATCGAAACTGAAATATATTGCATAATCAACAAAATATTCTGGCAAATCCCAAGAACAAGGAGGAGAAGACATTATTGATAAGAGAAAACCTTGAGAGAGATAACTCAATCTCAAAAGGAAAAGTATATAAACGGTTTTAGGGAAATATTAGGGTTTCTATAGTTGGTTCGTGAAAAGTAACATGGGTACCCCGTACGAACACAACCTTGACCCATAAACACAAAAACTACTGAAAAAAGGCAAACCAGGAGAAACTGTTTGCAAATCAAAAAATTGCTAAGTGAATATTTTCACAAATCTTAGCTCAATAAATTTTATATTCTCACAAGAGGAAAATTTAGAGTATAAGAGAAGCATTTTAACCCATTAAAAACTCATGGGAAATACATAAAGATAATCAAAAAGATAAGAAGAAAAAAAAACATAAGAACACGACTCAACAAGGATAACGATACTTGTGCAAAAATGTCTACAACAGATGATCCAGCTAAGAACGACAATAAAATAGCTCGACCAAACAGAGAACATTTTGCCATAAAAGTATTCCTGATCATATCTCACTCAACCAGGATTTTTGTGAGTGAGGTTTCATCCTTGTGATTAATTAGCACAAGTATGAGCATTGCTCTCATTAAGTGAACATTGTTCACATTTAAACCTCTTTTTCCTTAATTTTTGAGAAAAAACCTTTTGATGTGAAAAGTTATCATAAAATTCACTATCATCAAAATAAGACGCATAGTATGAATTCTTACCTGAAGAGTTTGATCAGAGGAATTTGAAAGCCTGTTTATGAGCTCTTTGTATCCTTCAATTATCAAATTTAGGTTGTCTTTCACATCTCCATTTTTGCTTCCTACTTCTGATATCTTATTCACCTTAAGACCAACAGCATCTCCCTTTTTAACCGAAGAAGATCCTCCTTGAAACCTTCTTGGACGATTTGTGCAAGGATTATTGTTACCAGTATGAATATTTGAGGAACACAATGTACTGACTTTCCTGGAAGGATTCACAGGACAAGTGCTAAAACCGATTGGTTTAGACATACGAATGTCAGTTACACCTTCAAGAATTGAATCCAAGGTGTGTTGAAGTTGAAAAATATAGTTTTCATTCAACCTAGAATTCTTCTTGTGTTCATTAAGCTTTTCTGAGTCACAAAAAAGACATATTGACTTGACACCATCGTTAGAAGATTTCTTCCTTTCAAGGAATGTGGTGGTTCCTTGATTTAAGGAAGATACAAACACATTTTTTCCAATAGGAAGAGAATGTGGCTTAACTTCTGGAACTGATTTCACAATTGAGGCAGAAGTGATTGGTATAGTGGACTCTTTAGGACATCCTTTACATTGAATAGAGAGTTTACTCAATAGATGTTCAATTTCCAATACATTTTCCTTGAGTTTGTCCTCATGAAGAGCCTTAATTCGAAGAACACGATTCCTTGTTATACCAATGAGAGCATTGATTTTGTGTTTCAACCGATTGTTTTTATCAGCCTGGATTCTAACAAGTTTTAGAATTATTTCACTTTCTTTGGCTGCTTCCCTTTCTTCAATAGAGTCAGACTCGTTTAAAACGTAATCGGGGTAACACTTATCAATACATGTATGTTTCGTAGGAACAGAATGTTCATCTACATGTGAGATCGACAAGTCTTTCTCTTTAATAGATTTCAACGAAACAGAACTTTTGTCTCTGGTGATGCGTTTATCAGAGATAGTACAACTGTCCATAGATTCAGATCGCTACAAACACAGACTTATATGGTTTTAAACGTGTTTGCCTGCTCTGATACCAATTGAAAAAGCGGGGGTCTACCAACCTCACCTAATATTTCGATTAGCAATCTGTATTGACAAACTCCAATATGATTCCAAGATAATCAACTAGACAGTCAGACTCAATCAATGGAAATATATCCAAGAGTTGTATCTCTATTTCACAATGTAATCAGCAAATCAAACAGATACAAATCCGTGAGCCTGATTATTATGTAAAACAACTTGAACGGTACCAAAGACCAATTTTCAAGTGTCAATCCATTTAATCAACAACCCAAAGGTCATATTCACAAACTGATTAAACTTACGCACAACCTGTGATATTTCAATTATATAAAAAAATATAATGCGGAAACAAAATAACACAGACACCAGAAATTTTGTCAACGAGGAATCGCAAATGCAGAAAACCCCCGGGACCTAGTCCATATTTCAACACCACACTGTATTAAGCCGCTACAGACACTAGCCTACTACAAGTTAACTTCAGACTGGAATGTAGTTGAGCCCTAACCAAGTGTCACACCTATTAAGGTACAGTCGCGTTCCTTACGTCTCTGAATCTTAGCAGGACTCTACGCACTTAATTCCCTTAGCTGATCTCACCCATAACTAAGAGTTGCTATTACCCAAAGTTGAAAATTTATAAACAAATTTGTCTCCCACAGATAAGTCTATTCTGATAGATAAACTTGTCTCCCACAGATATACCTATGAAGTTTTGTTCCATCTTTTGATAAATCAAGGTGAACGGGAACCAATTGATAATCCGGTCTTATATTCTCAAAGAACATCCTAGAAATATCAATCACCTCACAATAACTTAACTATATGGTAGTAGAAGAAGTTATTGTGGAATCACAAAGAATGAGACGAAGAGCTTTGTGATTACTTTTTATATTTTACCTATCGGAGATAAATCTCGAGCAAATCTTAGAGAAGATATTACTCAATACGATAGAACAAGTAAGATCAGAACACACAACTATAGAGAAAATAGTTGGGTCTGGCTTCAGAATCCCAATGAAGTCTTTAAGTCGTTAACCTATAATGGTTTTAGGAAAAACCTAGGTTAAAGGAGAATCGACTCTAGTCGTAACTAGTATCACACAGAAGTGTGGATATTAGGTTTTCTAATTGCTAGAGTTCTCCCTTATATAGTCTTCAAATCATGGTTTGATAGCTTAGAAACAAAGCAATCAATATTCACCGTTAGATGAAAACCTGATTTAAGATTCAAGCTAAGTTTGCTTAAAACCAAAGAAATATCTCTCCACCGTTAGATGGTCTTAGCTTGTTACACACAAATGAAATACACCTTCATTTAGATATGGGTAACCGTACCTAAACGTGTATATTGAGTTGGCTCAATAATAGTTAACCGAAGTTAGCCATATGAATACTTTTGTATTCACCACATTCATCTAACATTCTAGATCAAATATGATGATCAACCAAACGTGAAAGATAATCAAATGAATCTAATTGTGTTACTCATAGAGTTGTTCAATTGTTTATATCTCATAGAAGCATACAAGAAACAATTGAAGCAAAATCGGATTTGATTCATGATTGTACAAAGTACTTATACAAGAATCAATTCATGAACATTAAGTCACGATTTGCAAAGATTGCAATCCTTAATTTATAAATGTATTTGTTCATTAGTATGAAATCAAACTAAACCGATTTTAGAACTTTAACCATTTAGTTTGCAAATGGGTACGCAAACTTAAGTTCTGGACTTTGGTCTTATCCAGCAGTTTGCAAACCGGTATGCATACTGCCGTCCCGGACCGTAACTCAGGTAAAACAGTTCGCATACTGGTATGCATACTTGGTTCCCGAACTTTAACAGTTAAAACCGTTCGCATACTAGTATGCAAACTAGGTTTTCGGACCTGAATCATACTGTCAGAGCACTGCTCGGTCGAACTCGCAAGCGTTGTTATCTCAAGCTTGTTGTCAAGTTTAGTTTCCAAAACTATAAGTCTTGATTTCTAGTTTACTTATAGCTAAGTCTCGGACTAGGATAAAAAGTGTAGTTGAGCTCTAGACTCCACGACTATCATCATACAAATACGAATAACTACTCAAGGAACTGGTGGAACTTCATCGACTAAAAGGTATGTGGAGACTTGAACTTATCTATCACTCAAAAAGTCTGTCTACTCTATCTCCTATCTAGAGACAAAAGTCGTATTGCTATATAGACTTCGATTATACACATTTGCTATTTCGAGCCGAGTTTATCTCGCTTATCTTTTTCTCGAAATATGTGTTGGTAAGCTTTCGCTTTGGCCAAGTTCATCTTTACAAGTGACGAAAGTCATGTTGGTTATTTCAATATCTTGAAAATTGCTTTGATGAAAAATAGTGTGTGAGTAACCTCTATTTAACATCCTCTAAGAATGTTTCAATGATTGAAATGAGAGTTTAGAACATGTAACCATCTTTGGATATAAGCATTCAATGTGTTCGCGCATTAGTGTATAAGTCCAAAACCGGAAACCAAATGTATGCATACTTGTGTGTGTACTAAATGGTTGATGGAGACTGGGTTAGTATGCGTACCCTTACGCATATTGGCGGAATTTCACGTCCATGAATTTCTGCAGAGTTTGGAAATCAAAACCAACTCAATCCGGTTACCTAAGTATGCGTACCCGTACGCATACTAGCGGAGAGTTCATGTCCGTGAATTTCTGCTGAGTTTGGAAACCAAAACAAACTCAAATCCGGTTACTAAAGTATGCATACCCGTACGCATACTTAAGTGTGTTACTTTCTAAAATTGGTTTATTCGTGAACTTAAATATTTATAAACTAAGGAATGCATATTTGTAAACCGTGGCTATAAAGTTCATGAATCGATTCGAGTGAATTAAAACCGATTTTGCTTCGATTGTGTCTTGTATACTTCTATGAGATCTAAGCAATTGAACAACTCTCTAACTAGTTATTTTGAGTCATTTGAACTAGTTATGGTGAAGATGAATATGGTTGATATGAAAGTGCTCATATGGCTAACCATTTGGTTAACTAATGTTGAACCAACGACTTGTAAACGTTTAGGTACGGTTACGCAAACCTAAATGACGTATATTTCATTTGTGTATAACAAGATAAGTTCGATCTAACGGTTGAAAGATATTAGCTTGAATCTAATCAGGTTTTCATCTAACGGTGAATATTGAATGCTTTGTTACCAAGGTAACTTAGATTGCAAACCCTGATTTGGAGACTATATAAAGGAGAACTCTAGCAACTGGGAAAGTTAATCCCTACACCTCCTGTGTGATACTAGTTGTATAAGCTAGAGTCGATTCCCTTTAACTTAGGTTTCTACCGAGACCCTGTAGGTTAACGACTTGAAGACTTCATTGGGATTGTGAAGCCAGACCCAAGTATTTTCTCTGTAGTTGCGTGATCTGATCTTGTTGTTTTTATCGTGATTGAGTGCAATCGTAAGATTGGCTTGAGATTAATTTCCCCGATAGGCAAGATAGAAAAGTAGTCACAAACATCTTCGTCTCATCGTTTGTGATTCCACAATATCTTGTTTCGCTAGTCAATTAAGATTATTGTGAGGTGATTGATAATTCTAGGCTGTTCTTCGGAAATATAAGTATGGGTTATTGATTGGTTCCTGTTCACCTTGATTTATCAAAAGATGGAACAAAACTTGTAGGTATTTCAGTGTGATACAGATTTGTTTATTAAAGTCTTCGACTTTGGGTCGTAGCAACTCTTAGTTATGTGTGAGATCAGCTAAGGGAATCAAGTGCGTAGTATCCTTCTGGGATCAGAGACATAAGGAGCGCAACTGTACCTTAGATCAGTGTGAGATTGATTGGGGTTCAACTACAGTCCATACCGAAGTTAGTTTGTAGTAGGCTAGTGTCTGCAGCGGCTTAATACAGTATGTGTTCAATCTGGACTAGGTCTCGGGGTTTTTCTGCATTTGCGGTTTCCTCGTTAACAAAACTTCTGGTGTCTGTGTTATTTCTTTTCCGCATTATATTTTGTTATATAATTGAAATATCAAAGGTTGTGCGTTGAATCAATCAATTGGTAAATCCGACCTTTGGTTGTTGATTGAAATTGATTGATACTTGAGTATTGGTCTTTGGTACCGTTCAAGTTAATTTCTCTTGTATTCAATTAGACTCGTAGATTTCTATTTGCTTGAGTAAGTATTGAATCGAGAAATTGAGATATAACTCTTTGGTATACTTTTTATTAAGATTGAGTCTGACTGTCCAGTTGATTCTCTTAAAAGTATATTGGAGTTAGTCCATACAGATTGCTAAGAGAATTATTGGGTGAGGTTGTTGTACCCCCACTTTTTCACATACCACGCATACTGGTATGCATACTGTGTTATATCCAGACAAAGGTTAATTATTCTAAACTCCCATTTCAATCATTGAAACATCCTTAGAAGACAAAAATAACTGTCTCACACAAACTATTAGCTTATAAGTAATTTTCAAGTGATCGAATGATCAATACGAAACATTCTGAGTCGACATCAAATGACTGTCTCACACAAATCATGTAAGATGTTTCAAGGAAATTTTCAAATGATCATCTTTTGACTTATTATTTAGTTTCTAACAAATAAATTGTTTCCAACTAAACTCGTTAAGAATAATGATGAACGTAGTGAAAAAGCGGGGGTCTAACAACCACACCCAATATTTCACTTAGAAATCTGTATGGACTAACTCTAATATACTTTTCAAGAGAATCAATGATGTCGTTTTATAGTTGTAGTGGTAAAAAGGTTCGTTGCTCGAACTTGTGAAGGATTTTCGAAAATTAAATAGAATTGTTTTGACAATAATAAGAAAATACCGAGACTTTGGATTCCACCATTGACCAATTAATTGATAAACTCTAATCAATATTCATGCAATATTCTTCTTTAAAGTGATTCTAATATTTGCCTCTAATAGATTTTTGAAGTAATAATTGTAAGCACGAAGCATGAAACATCAAAAGTATTAAAACCAAGCCTGTCCCATCAAAACGCTTCACAACTACTCAATAAAAACCAATTTTGCTTTTAAGTTCTATGCAAATAATCATGTAAAATAATTGCAATAAATAATTAAAATAGAATTATACCACTTTTCATGGAACAATGGCTTCCTCCGTCGCCTCGGCTAAGGGGTTTAGCTCCTCATATTAATCACTTGCTCAAAATACATATTTGGTGTTCAAAAGTTGATTAAAAGAGTGAAAAGTGCTAAGCAGCGGATTCTGTAGTTGCTGAAGGTCTAAAACAGAAGTCCGAGTCGTTGCTGAAGAGCTTCTGTGACTGAAGGAAGATGCGACCGTACCTCGTTGTCACTGAAAATAAGTCTGCCACTGCGACTGATTCTGAGGGTCTAATGTTCTTCGTCTTCTTCTTCACAGCAGCAGCAGGAAAGTTTCTGAACTCGACTCTGTGATTTTTTTCTCGCTTCTCTATAGCTCTAAACTTCTCCAAACTCCCCCAAATTGTTTTTTTATCCCTAAATATGACTTGAATCAACCTATATATAGCCTCCAAACCACAAAATTACTCGAGTTAATCCAAATATTTTCTTTTTTTCTTCACCGCACGTTATGGGATTTTAATCTTCTTTTTACGCGTTAACTTGGTTTCCAAACTCTCTCAAACTCTCTCAGGACTGAATAAGGACTCCATACACTCCTATCTTGCCGTAAACTCTTCACAAATTCTTTTGTAAACCGAAAATAACTCAAATTGTGAATTCTCCCTGTTTTGCTCCAACACGGATTTCTATCCCTGTTTAATCGATTCTACAGCCCATACCATACTTGTTTATCCTTAACAGAGTTAACCCAACGAAAATCAGCCATTGAATCGCCTTAAAAATCGTCCAAAAATCAAACAGAAAAATTCTGTTTTCTGTAAAGAAAATTCCCGCCAATTTTTGTTTTGAAATTTTTAGAAATTTGACCTCCCCCTATCCAGTGCCGGTCTGTGCTTAGCAGCTGCTTGGAAATGGGTTACCCCTTATCCAAAATGAGAGTCTGAATAGCAAGTGTCCTCCCAGGAGCCTATAACAACTTTTCGAGCCAATTTTCCCAAAAATGTTTATTCCCCAAAAATACCTACAAAGGGATAAAATACCAACATTAGTACAAAAATGGGTACTAAAAATATACACAATAGAGATGAAAATAGACACATAAATGCGTCTATCAATCAACTAGACAATAAGACTCAATCTTAAGAAAACTATATCCAAGAGTTATATCTCTATTTCTCAATTCAATCAGCAATCAAACAAATAGGAATTTGCGAGCCCGATTGAATATAAGAAATAACTTGGATGGTATCAAAAACCAATTTCCAAGTGTCAATCAATTTAATCAACAACCAAAGGTTGGATTCACAATTGATTGAACTTACGCACAACCTGTGATATTTCAATTATATAGAAAATATAACGCGGAAAAGAAATAACACAGACACCAGAAATTTTGTTAACGAGATAACCGCAAATGCAGAAAACCCCTGGGACCTAGTCCAAATTTGAATAATACACTGTATTAAGTCGCTACAGACACTATCCTACTCCAAGTTAACTTCGGACTGGAATGTAGTTGAGCCCTAACCAATCTCACAATGATCAAGGTACAGTGATGTGATTTTAAAGTGTTGTAGAAAAAGTGGTAAATAGGATTCGA
>JAJJMB010010439.1:88245-121881 GCA_023531105.1 Papaver atlanticum
CCCCCCAAACTCTCGACACCTCTTCTATATGACCCAACCAACCTATTTATATCAAAAAGACCGATTAAATCTCTCCAAAATCTCTTCCTTTCTCTTCACGGCAAAGTTGCGGCAATTTCTTGTTTTAGGATTTCTACGCGTATATGAGCTTCCTTTTGATTCTAAACTCTTCCTTAGATAGATATCAAGCTTTGGGAAGAAAATCTTGCCTTTAGTCTCCCTGAAATTCCTAAAATAATACATCAAAAACCCGAAACTTCCATCACCTCTGATTTGCTATAATTCGATCTCTAGCCAATTTGGGTTCAATCCAAAGACTTTACCAGGCCTGTGTAGTCCTAAGGAGTAAACCCAATCAATTTCAGCCCTTTAAACTCCATAAAAAATCGATTAAAACTCCAACCCTAAAATCTGTCCGTGAAATCCATTTTTCCCGCCAATTTTGTTTCTAAAACGTGAAGAAGTGGAGTCCCCCTATCTAGTCCTGGTCTGTGTTTAGTAGCTGCTTGGAAATTGGTTACCCCTTATCCAAAGTGAGAGTCCGAATAGCAAATGTCCTTCCAGGTGTCTTTAACAACTTTTCGAGCCAATTTCGCCACAAAAGCATATTTCTCCAAAAACACCTACAAAGGGATAAAATACCAAAATAAGTACAAAAATGGGTACTAACAATATACACAATATAGATGAAAATAGACACATAAATGCGTATATCATACAGTCGCGTTCCTTACGTCTTTGAATCCATGCAGGACTCTACGCACTTGATTCCCTTAGCTGATCTCACCCACAACTAAGAGTTGCTACGACCCAAAGTCGAAGACTTGATAAACCAATCTGTCTCACACAAAAAAGTCTATTGAATAGATAAATCTGTCTCCCACAGAAATATCTAGAAGTTTTGTTCCGTCTTTCGATAAACCAAGGTGAATAGGAACCAATTGATACACCGGACTTATATTCCCGAAGAACAGCCTAGTAATATCAATCACCTCACAATAATCTTAATCGTATGGTAGCGAAACAAGATATTATGGAATCACAAACAATGAGACGAAGATGTTTGTGATTACTTTTTATCTTGCCTATCGGAGAATAAATCTCGAGCCAATCTTAGAGAAGATAGTACTCAATACTATAGAAGATGCAAGATCAGATCAAGCAACTACAGAGAAAATAGTTGGGTATGGCTTCACAATCCCAATGAAGTTTTGAAATCGTTAACCTACAAGGTTTCTTGAAAAACCTAAGGTTAAAGGAGAATCGACTCTAGTCGCAACTAGTATCACACAGAAGGTGTGGGGATTAGGTTTCCCAGTTGCTAGAGTTCTCCTTTATATAGTCTTCAAATTAGGGTTTGCAATCAATGTTACTTTGGTAACAAAGTATTCAATATTCACCGTTAGATGAAAACCTGATTAGACTCAAGCTAATATCTTTCAACCGTAAGATTGAACTTAGCTTGTTACACACAAATGAAAAGTGACTTCATTTAGATATGGTAACCGTACCTAAACGTGTACACCTTGTTGTCCCAATCAATAGTTAACCGAAGTTAGCCATATGAACACTTTCATATCAACCATATTCATCTTAACCATAACTAGTTCAAATGACTTAAATGAAACTAGTTCTAGAGTTGTTCAATTGTTTATATTCTTATAGAAGTATACAAGACACAATTGAAGCAAAATCGATTTTGATTTAATCGAATCAATTCATGAACATTATAGCCACGGTTTGCAAAAGATTGCATTCCTTATTATATAAATGTATTAGTTCATGAACAAACCGATTTTAGAACATCACCTACTCAAGTATGCAAACGGGTACGCATACCTAAGTGTCCGGACCAAGTTTGGGTTCGCCAGTATGCGAACGGGTACGCTTACCTTCCAAAACTCAGTTGAATTTCCGGAACTTTAAACTCACGCCAGTAAGCATAACGGTATGTACCCTAAGTTCCCTGACTTTCATAAACCAACCAGTACGCATACGGGTATGCATACCATAGTTCCCGGACTTGGAATATCTTGCACAAATTAGCATACAAGTACGCATACCGTGTTATATCCAATCATGGTTATTTGTTCTAAACTCTCATTTTAATCATTGAAACATTCTTGGAAGACGACAATAGCTGTCTCACACAAACTATTAGCTTCGAAGCAATTTTCAAGTGATCAAATGATCAATACGAAACATTCCGAGTCTACATCAAACGACTGTCTCACACAAATCATGTAAGATGTTACAAGGAGATTTTCACATGATCATCTTTTGATTTTCGTCAAGAATATAAGATGAACTTGGTTAAAGAGAAAGATTACCAACACATATTTCGAGAAATATGTAAGCGAGTTAAACTCAGCTCGAAATATCAAATGTGTATAATCAAAGTCTATATAGCTATACGAATTTTGTCTCAAATAGGAGATAGAGTATATAGACTTTTGAGTGATAGATGAGTTCAAGTCTCCACATACCTTTTGTTGATGAAGTTCCACAAGCTCCCCTTAGTAGTTCTTCGTCTTTAATCGATGAACACCGTGAAGCCTAAAGCTCAACTACACTTTCTATCCTAATCCGAGACTTAGCTATAAGTAGACTAGAAATCAAGACTTATAGTTTTGGAAACTAAACTAGACAACAAGCTTGAGATAGAAACGCTTGCGAGTTCGACCGAGCAGTGCTCTAACAATTCCCTCCCTCGATACGTATGTCTTCAGAATACTTCTTTTGGCTCTGGAACTCTAGGTTTTTGGCCCGAGTATACGAGCATCGGAGTGTCGATTAGTTATTCATCTCCAGCTTCCTCATCATCAAGTTGTTGCAACCTCCGTGGATGCATTTCTTGTTGTAATCTAAACCGATTCATAATAACATTCCTCTCTTTATTGGTTCTTGTCATTGATGATTATGAAATTTAAAATTGAGAATACAGATAAAGACAAACAATATAATACGTAGAAGTAAAGTAAATCAAACGACACAATAGATTTTGTTAACGAGGAAAACTACAAGGCAGAAAACCCCAGGACCTAGTCTAGTTTTGAATACTCTCAGAATCAAACCGCTATACAAATTGAGTATACCGCAACTTCGTATAATTGAGATCATTAAACTACTCCTAGTTACTCAGTTCCTTTGGTATCCGTGCTCCTACAACCAATCTGGCCTATGAGCATGAATCTCAAGATAGAGTCCACTATCTCAAATTACTTCACCTTTAGTAAAGACTTTTGTTATCTCAACTCCTTTAGATCGTAACCAGAAACATTAAAATTACTAACATGTTTCAGTTACCACCTTACTTTGTATCGTCCAAATCTGGGTAGTTTAGATACGTGGTTGAGTATAAAGAATCTTAATCAATATAAACTCCTTTGGACAAAAAGATATATACAAAGAGAAATATTGTAGAAATAATTTGTCACAGTCAGCAAGATCTATTCAATTAATTCTATGAGGAAAAGCCACTAACCAGTTTGCCTGGTCTTTTACTCAAGTCCGATGTTTGTAAAATAAATTACTTGCTATCCGAAAGAATCAAGTGTGCAAGAAATATCACAAAGATCAGAATACCAAAATAAAAAGTCTTATATTCTTCAATCTTCAAAGTATCACCTGCACAAACAACTTTCCTACTAATGATCGATCACACACAGAATGGAGTCTGTTAACATTAGACGATCAAATCTCAGAGTCAATCCTTAAATATACTTGAGTGACCTTATATCAGAAGAGAAAGACCATAAAATAAACTAGTTTGATATTTTACGGATATTTAAATCGTTAGTCAATCAAATCAGTAATCAAAACTAGAATAACAATACGATATTGTTTCCCACCAACGGTACTACTAAAAGCTTTTTGATCCTAAATAAGATTTTGAACGAAGGTCGCACAAAAGACTTCACTACTCTCCTATACCAACAAGTAGGCTTCCCACACAAACGGTTAGGTAGTGTGTCACAGGATGAGTTTGTAAAAATACAAGCTCCATTATTTATAGTGTTATGACTAGGGATAAACATGGTTATGGTTTTCCGCTAGAACTGGACCGAACCGAGCCGATTAGGAACAAACCGAACCGAACTGTTTACCAACGGAATGGTTTTGGTGAATTTTTCTAATAACCGAGATAATGGTTTCGGTTTTGTTTTTTGCTCAAAACCGAACCGAACTACCATTGGAAAACCGATTAATACTGACTGTAGATATAAATACCCTAGATAGATAGAATCTACACCTTCTTTTAACCTACATATAAACGTCTAACCTAATTCTAACCTCACTTCTTCTTCTTATGGTCGTCTCCTCCTCCATGTTTCTTTCTTTATCATTAGAATAGTAGCAGTATGGTTTCAGTTCAACAGAGCATGTACCAGTAATACCAGCACCATCTCCAGCCGCAACCACCACCAGTAAACACCAACTCATCTTTATTCTTCTTCTTTTTTTTTGGTTTCTTTCTTCTTCTTCTTAGTTGTACTTGTAAGTCTGTAACGAGTTAAGTAAAATTGATTTCACATACTCCAATCAATCATGGAAGAATCTCAGACAACACTGTTACGTTTTTCTTTATCAAAGTGGGTTTTATTCTTTTTAATTTATTGATTGATAGATTTTCTGTAATTTCACAGCTAGGCGTTTAGTCCTTGATTGGTTGATCTGTGTAATTTGTTTAGCTTCTTTGACAATTTTTTGGAAATGCGTTTGATTGAATGTAATTTATACATTACAATCATGTGAAATTTGGGTTTAATTTAATGTATTTAAGTGATGATATGGGACTGATTAGGGGTAAGATATAACCGTGTTCATATGAATTATTAGCATGTAATTGATCTATTTTCTTCACTAAGGTTTTTATACTGTTAAGGATACTTATTGGAGGACTTTATATTTTTTATCTTTGCTGAGCAAAAAAATGATGAAACAGAAGATGTGAATTTGTGTAATAGATTTTTTTCCATTGTCAGTTACTTGAAACTGACAAAGTAATCGGTAACCATATCCAATGGAATAAACCGAAACCGGTTCCAACTGTTTAGAAACCGAGCCGCTGGTTAACTACTCGGTGGTGGTAGATTTTTCTAGAACCCGATAGTAATGGCTAAGGCATGTTTGGACAACAAGGAATTACCAAATTCGAAAATCCTTAAGATATACAATAAATGTATATTTATGCTAGAAACCGAGCCGAAACCGACCCTGAACAACCCTAGTTATGGCCAAGGCTTGTTTGGACAGCAAGGAATTACCAAATCCGAAAATCCTTAAGATATACAATAAATGTATATTTTTGGTTTCAACGAATTCCAACTATAATCCAAGTACTCATATATTGAAACTACTCTTAGTTTACAGATAATATTAGCTAGCATATATTAATAAAATTTGGTAATATAGAAATACGAGAAACGCAATCCTCTGGGATATGGAAAGTATTCAAGTCTGAATACCTAAAAGATATCAGAATATTTTGGTTTCGGGATCTCGCTTTAAGAATCAAGGAAAATACTTGGACATTAACTAAGAAGAGTTTAACACATGTATATATCGACATGAACATTCCAAGATCAATCCGGATACATCTTGATGTTTGTTCAAACCCAAAAATCACCAAACATATCAAAAATGAAAATACAGATTAAATTCCATACATGATCGGTCCGAGATCGGTCTAGCATCTGAGACTGATCCTTTCCACAAGGGATCGGTAACCTCTTTTTCGACTACGAAATGATATTTCGCAAGTCTACTTCCTTAGATTATGAATATGATATTACGTTGAATCATAATCCCCAAGGGTTGAACTCAATCCAGAAGTTCAAACACACTAAATAGTAATAAGTTATCAACTAGTAATTCATTTCTCTCTTAATGCAGAAATTTGGCTTCGGGAGGTATTCTCATGGACATAAGCTTAGAGTTAATGCTAGTCGATTGACAGAAGACAACCAGCCAGTCCCCTTTGTATTATAAGAGTATCTTCTTTGTTTAGGTTTGCTTTGAATGATTGGTTGGCTGGCTGGTATTTTAGACTTTAGAGTCATGCTGTGAGGAGGTCACCCTCGTGGCAGCTGTCGTAAGGGTGCACCCCTTAGCCCTTGGATATTGTATCATCTGAATATCCACATCTTTAGGAAAAATTTAGAAAGTAAATATTTATTTATTTATTTTCCTTATCCTATAAATCCCTACATACTATGTTATTTAGTCTAAAATTCTTCTTGCAAATCCCTACAGACTATGTTATTTAATCTAATGTTCTTCTTGCAAATCGGTGATATACCTCATGATTACATTTATATTTTTACTTTTTCTAGCTTCCGAACCTAGAACAGGAGTTGTTTTTGAAAAAGCGGGGGTCTAACAACCACACCCAATATTTCGTTTGACAATCTGAATAGACAAACTCCAATATACTTTCAAGAGAATCAACTAGACAGTCAGACTCAATCTATAGAAAAGTATATCAAAGAGTTTTATATCTCTATCTCTCAATTCAATCCGCAATCAGCAAATAGGAATTTGCGAGCCCAATTGAATATAAGAGAAATAACTTGAACGGTACCAAAGACCAATGTTCAAGGATCAATCAATTTCAATCAACAACCAAAGGTTGGATTCCCCAATTGATCGATTCAATGCATAACCTGTGATATTTCAATTATATAACAAAATATAATGCGGAAAATAAATAACACAGACACCAGAAGTTTTGTTAACGAGGAAACCGCAAATGCAGAAAAACCCAGGGACCTAGTCCAGATTTGAACACCACACTGTATTAATCCGCTACAGACACTAGCCTACTACCAATGAACTTCGGACTGGACTGTAGTTTAACCCTAATCAATCTCACACTGATTCAAGGTATAGTTGCGCTCCTAACGTCTCTGATCCCAGAAGGATACTACGCACTTGATTCCCTTAGCTGATCTCACCCACAACCAAGAGTGGCTACGACCCAAAGTCGAAGACTTGATAAACAAATCTGTCTCACACAGAAAAGTCTATAGGAATAGATAAATCTGTCTCCCACAAAAATCCCTACGAGTTTTGTTTCGTCTTTTGATAAATCAAGGTGAACAAGAACCAATTGATATACCAGATTTATATTCCCGAAGAACAGCCTAGAAATATCAATCACCTCACAATAATCTTAATCGTATGGTAGCGAAACAAGATATTGTGGAATCACAAACGATGAGACGAAGATGTTTGTGACTACTTTTTATCTTGCCTATCGGAGATTAAATCTCGAGCCAATCTTAAAAAAGATAGTACTCAAACACGATAGAAACAGCAAGATCAGATCAAACAACTACAGAGAAAATAGTTGGGTCTGGCTTCACAATCCCAATGAAGTCTTTAAGTCGTTAACCTACAGGGTTTCGTAAAAAACCTAAGGTTAAAGGAGAATCGACTCTAGCTTATACAACTAGTATCACACAAGAGGTGTGGGGACTAGGTTTTCCAGTTGCTAGAGTTCTCCTTTATATAGTTTTCAAATCAGGGTTTGCAATCTAAGTTACCTTCGTAACAAAGCATTCAATAGCTAGAGGTGTAGGGATTACGTATACACCATGTTGGCTCAACCGTAGTTAACCGAGGTTAGCTATATGAACACTCTCATATCAACCTTATTCATCTTAACCATAACTAGTTCAAACGACTCAAATGAAACTAGTTAAAGAGTTGTTCAATTGCTATATTCTCATAGAAGTATACAAGAACACAATTGAAGCAAAATCGGTTTGATTCACTTGAATCAATTCATGAACATTATAGCCACGGTTTGCAAAGAATTCATTCCTTAATATATAAATGTATTAGTTCATGAGCCAACCGATTTTAGAACTTTAACCACTCAAGTATGCAAACGGGTACGCATACTTAAGTAGTCGGTCTGATTTTGGGTTCGCCAGTATGCAAACGGGTACGCATACTTAGTTCACTTCCAAATCCCAGCAGAAATTCCCGGACCTATACCTTACGCAAGTATGCGTACCGGTATGTGTACTTGGTACACGGAATTTCACAACTACAAGTACGCATACTGGTATGCATACTTTAGTTCCGGTCATGGATCACATACATGCAAGAATGCACACTATGTTTATAATCCAATGATGGTTAAGTATTCTAAACTCTTATTTCAATCATTTAAACTTTCTTAGAGGATGACAATAGACGTTTTCACACACTATTAACATCAAAGCAATTTTCAAGTTATTGAAATAATCATAACGAAACATTCCAAGTCTGCACCAAATGATTGTATCACACAAACCATATAAGATGTTACTCGACGATTTTCACATGATCATCTTTTGACTTTCGTCAAGAATATAAGATGAACTTGGTTGAAGAGAAAGCTTACCAACACATATTCTGAGAAATATGTAAGCGAGTTAAACTCAGCTCGAAATCTCAAATGTGTATAATCGACAACTATATAGTAATATGACTTTTGTCTTAATATAGGAGATAGAGTAGAAATAGACTTTTCAAGTGATAGATGAGTTTTAGTCTCCACATACCTTTTGTTGATGAAGTTCCACAAGCTCGCCTTAGTAGTTCTTCGTCTTCAATTGATGAAAGCCGTGAAGTCTAATGCTCAACTACACAATTTATCCTAGTCCGAGACATTACTATAAGTAGACTAGAAATCAATACTTATAGTTTTGATCACTAACATTGACAAACAAGATTGAGATAGCAACACTTGCGAGTTCGACTGAGAAGTGCTCTAACAATCTCCCCTTTTGTCAATTTTAGTGACAAAACTATCAATACATATGGATTACAAAATAAATAAACTTTGTAGCTTCTCATCCAAATGCTTGATCTTCTTGGTTCTTCAACATTACTCGAAATCTTCGTCACTTCCAAGTACTCCAATGATTCCAAATGTGTTCAATTCCGCATCATTGTTGTTGAAGATCCGTAGCTATAACAATGAGAAAACAGTTTCTCTCAATCATTGTTATACAACGTCATAGTATCATTATACAGTATCAAAGTCTAATTGTATCACAACTTTGACAACAATACTATGGTGATATGTATCACTCCCCCTTAGTCAATACTTCATCTCAACATCAAAACCACTCCCCCTTACATAATGATCTGTAAACCATATGTATTTGTAGTGTGAACTACACATTAATTATCCTCCTTTTTGTCAATATAAATTGGTAAAGGTATGAAAACTAGTGGGATCCTCATGAAATTTTCATATAGATACTTCATGACCAAAAGAGAATAACATACCAACTTGTTTAGATGCCATCAAATAGTCGAAACTAAATGCATTCATAAAGGAGTTTATAAAGATACAAGATAACCCCTATAATATTCCACAGCCGCACTCCCCACAAAGATTTGGCAATTAAGCAGAAGTTCAATTAAGAACTCTCCCCCATAAAATGTCATTCTCGAAAGAACAACAAGAGCGACCTTACTTTTACATGAAAAGAAGGATTTCTTTGGACATTAACAAATCACATAAGAATATGAATTTGTATCCAAAAGTCTCAATTGAATTAACCACAAAAAAAATTATCAATTCAATTTGTCATGCTCAACATAAGAAAACTTATGGAGCAACACAGTATATGCACAAAAGTGTGGATCAGGGAAAAACCAATACTGCGGAATAATCAAAGATTCATTCTATTTTTCATCACTATTTGCACAATGACATATAATAAACTTAATCTTTGTAAACAAAAGTTCATCCTTTCTTCCATCAATATTTGCATAATGACATAAAAGGCTTAACTTTTGTAGTTAAAAGTTCATTTTATCTTTTATCAATACTTTCATACCGACATATAATAGAGATAACTTTTGAGCAAGTATGGGACAGTCAAGGTTCACGGACGTAAACAACATATCCCATAACAATTTGCAATATATAAAACCATAAAGATTAATACCGCAAAAATCATCTTCCAAATAAGATTTAGAATTTATACAAATAAATCTAAAAACTTTGCAATATGAAAACGTTGGCAATAGCTATGTGTACTCACAATAATGGCTATTCCAAACCCTAGTTATCCTTCTTAAAAACACAAGAATAAATTCTCATGAGAAGTTTCCTAGACATTGTGGAGCTTTCTCAGGGCATCTACTGAGAATTTCTTCTCATTATTGAAAAACCATTGATAATGGGATCATTCAATTCCTATAGATCTTCATAGATATCAGTTAACTCACTAAGTTCTCTTTTCATTCCACTCAGAGTGTTCTTTGTTAGAGACAACATTTGTTCATAGTGAGATATTTCTTCCAAAGATGAAACGATTTGAGATTTTAAATCATTTCTTTTTCTGATGAAATCTTTCACCATAGCCCTGAATTTATTATCATAATGACAAACAGACAAAAGGCAGTTAGAGGAGCAACCTGAATCACTAACCATAGCCTTCACCTTTTTTTTTCTTGAGGGCATGATTCCTTCACATAGATACACATTGACAGCTTCTACTGCATCTCTTTTTGTAGTACCTCTAGTTATAGGTGCCATGAGACTGTATCTTTAAAAAAAAGTGAAGTACAATTCTGATCACAAATGAACATAAATAGACTTATTAGAAAAACTAACCCTAAAGAACTTTTGAAAAATTCTCCACGGTATACGTCCCATTATCTATCTTAACAACAAAATATTCACTTGCTTAAAATAACTTTTAGTCATAAATGAAATAACAAGAAATAACCAACATATTTTACAGGACTTGAGCAACCTTGATGTGATCCTTATTCCAAGTCAAAAATAAGGATTCATCACATTACTATGATTTAGATAGTAACGGGTTGAACAAAATGTTCACTTCTTCTGTCACAAGATGACATATCAAGGCTTGTTGGATAAACAGACTTACCTCGTCTAACTCTGATTCTTTTAGACATATTCTTCTTGTACTCAGACGTTTGCTGGTTCTCCAGAGTCAGACTCATCCTTTGCATGTCATTTTGAAGTTTGGAAATTCTTTTGTTGTTACTCTTGAATTTCCAACACTTACTTTGAACATGACTTGCACTTCCACAAAAAGAGCAAAACAGTGAGGAGTTTTTTCTTTATGGAGATGACTCATGTTTATCACAACTTACAAAATCATTTATTCCAGAACTGGACGAAACAAATGAGTTGATTGTGCTCACTGTCTTATTTTTGAACCCTGAACCTTTTGTGTTTCCAAAAGCCTTTTGACCAAATAACATTGCTGAAATTTTGTCGGAGCTTCCTGTCAACCTTTGCAGGTAACACTTGAGCGAATTAATCTCTTTTTCTTTCAGAGATAGGGTTCTGGTGAATTCATCATTAAGACAGTCAATCTCAAGAGATTTCACCTGAAGTGATGATTCAAGTTTCTCCAACAAAACTTTTAGTTGAAAATTTTCCTTGTGAATTTCTTCACCTTTATCCAAGAAATCTAGAATCTCAGTTCAGACTCACATTCCAAACCAGAATTTGAGTTGGAGACTTCTACCGAGAGGGATGAAAATTCTGAACATACTTCAGGAGTATGTATATTGACACTGAGATATTTCTCCTTGAACTGAATCATCAGAGAGAGAAGGCAGTCTCTCGGGTCTCTTGCTTTTCTTCACAATATCCTTGATCTTTTGTGTAATCAGCGACCTATTAGGGACGGAATGATTAAAACAACACTCATCAGCCCATGACAAGTAGAAGCTTCTCTTGTAATGGTCACAGCATTGAACGCAGACGTTCTGACTGTATTCTGATCATGATCAAGTAATTTTAACTTTCCAACAAGAGAATTTTTGGAAAGAGTATCAAGGTTATTTCCCTCAACGATGACATGCTTCTTAGAATCGTATCTGGATGACAGCGATCTGAGAATTTTCATCACAATATCCTTTTCATGAATAGTCTTACCCAATGTAAAAGATTCATTAACAATTTCATACAATTTGTGATTAAACTCATCAAATGAATCTTCATCTTCCATACGAAGGTTTTACCAATCAGAATTTAGGTTTTGCAGCCTAGCTTCCTTTTCACAGGTATTCCCTTCAAATACGGTTTCTAAGATATCCCAAGCATCTTTAGATCGAGTGCATGTAGTCACATGGTGCTGAAGATCTGGGGTAATGGCATGAAGGATAGCATTTAACCCGTCCGAATTTTGCTTTGCAACGAGAATCTCGACAGGTTCGTATGCATTAATATCCTTTGGAACAGTTGCATCGCCTTCTGCAACAACCAGAGGATTATAGCCATTAACAACATAAACCCATGATTGAAAATCACGTGCTTGAAGAAGGACACGCATAGCAATTTTCCACCATAATTAGTTTGAGCCATCGAAGACCGGTGGTACGTTTATGGAGATAACACTTCTGTTAATATTCAGATCGCTACAAACACAGACTTATAAGGTCTTTAATGTGTTTTCCTTCTCTGATACCATTGAAAAAGCGGGGGTTTAACAACCATACCCAATATTTCGTTTGGCAATCTGAATAGACAAACTCCAATATACTTTAAAGAGAATCAACTAGACAGACAAACTCAATCTATAGAAAAGTATATCAAAGAGTTTTATATCTCTATCTCTCAATTCAATCCGCAATCAGCAAATAGGAATTTGCGAGCCCAATTGAATATAAGAGAAATAACTTGAACGGTACCAAAGACCAATGTTCAAGGATAAATCAATTTCAATCAATAACCAAAGGTTGGATTTCCCAATTGTTCGATTCAATGCACAATCTGTGATATTTCAATTATATAAAAAATATAATGCGGAAAAGAAATAACACAGACACAAGAAGTTTTGTTAACGAGGAAACCGCAAATGCAGAAAAACCCCGGGACCTAGTCCATATTTGAACACCACACTGTATTAAGATGCTACAGACACTAGCCTACTACCAATGAACTTCGGACTGGACTGTAGTTGAACCCTAATCAATCTCACACTGATTCAAAGTACAGTTGCGCTCCTTACGTCTCTGATCCCAGCAGGATACTACGCACTTGATTCCCTTTGCTGATCTCACCCACAACAAAGAGTTGCTACGACCCAAAGTCGAAGGCTTGATAAACAAATTTGTCTCACACAGAAAATTCTATAAGAATAGATAAATCTGTCTTCCACATAAATACCTACGAGTTTTGTTCCGTCTTTTGATAAATCAAGGTGAACAGGAACCAATTGATGTACCAGACTTATATTCCCGAAGAACAGCCTAGAAATATCAATCACCTCACAATAATCTTAATCGTATGGTAGCAAAACAAGATATTGTGGAATCACAAACGATGAGACGCAGATGTTTGTGACTACTTTTTATCTTGCCTATCGGAGATTAAATCTCGAGCCAATCTTAAAGAAGATAGTACTCAAACACGATAGAAAAAGCAAGATCAAATCACATAACTACAGAGAAAATAGTTGGGTCCGGCTTCATAATCCCAATGAAGTCTTTAAGTCGTTAACCTACAAGGTTTCGTAAAAAACCTAAGGTTAAAGGACAATCGACTCTAGCTCATACAACTAGTATCACACAGAAGGTGTGGGGATTAGGTTTCCCAGTTGCTAGATTTCTTCTTTATATAGTTTTCAAATCAGGGTTTGCAATCTAAGTTACCTTGGTAACAAAGCATTTAATATTCATCGTTAGATGAAAACCCGATTAGGTTCAAGATAATATCTTTCAACCGTTAGATGGAACTTAGCTTGTTATACACAAATGAAATGTACCCTCATTTAGGTTTAGTAACCGTACCTAAACGTGTAAACCATGTTGGCTCAACCGTAGTTAACCGAGGTTAGATATATGAACACTCTCATATCAACCTTATTCATCTTAACCATAACTAGTTCAAATGACTCAAATGAAACTAGTTATAGAGTTTTTCAATTGATATATTCTTATAGAAGTACACAACAACACAATTGAATAAAAATCGGTTTGATTCACTCGAATCAATTCATGAACATTATAGCCACGGTAATGCATTCCTTAATATATAAATGTATTAGTTCATGAGCCAACCGATTTTAGAACTTTAACCACTCAAGTATGCAAACGGGTACGCATACTTAAGTAGCAGGTCTGAGTTTGGGTTCACCAGTATGCAAACGGGTACGCATACTTAGTTTACTTCCAAATCCCAGCAGAAATTCCCAGACCTATACCTTACGCAAGTATGCATACCGGTATGTGTACTTGGTACACGGAAATTCACAATTACTAGTACGCATCGGGTATGCATACTTTAGTTCCGGTCATGGATCACCTACATACAAGAATGCACACTATGTTCATAATTCAATGATGGTTATGTATTCTAAACTCTTATTTAAATCATTGAAACTTTCTTAGAGGATAACAATCGCCGTTTTCACACACTATTAGCATCAAAGCAATTTTCAAGTTATTGAAATAATCATAACGAAACATTCCAAGTCTACACCAAATGATTGTATCACACAAACCATATAAGATGTTACTCGGCGATTTTCACATGATCATCTTTTGACTTTCGTCAAGAATATAAGATGAACTTGGTTGAAGCGAAAGCTTACCAACACATTTTCCGAGAAATATGTAAGCGAGTTAAACTCAGCTCGAAATCTCAAATGTGTATAATCGACAACTATATAGTAATACAACTTTTGTCTCAATATAGGAGATAGAGTAGAAATAGACATTCCAAGTGATATATGAGTTTTAGTCTCTACATACCTTTTGTTGATGAAGTTCCACAAGCTCGCCTTAGTAGTTCTTCGTCTTCAATTGATGTACGCCGTGAATTCTAATGCTCAACTACACAATCTATCCTAGTCCGAGACATTACTATAAGTAGACTAGAAATCAAGACTTATAGTTTTGATCACTGACATTGACAAACAAGCTTGAGATAGCAACGTTTGCGAGTTCGACCGAGCAGTGCTCTAACAGTTTTTATTCTATATATTGGAAGAAAATTAACTTGATCAACTTTGATCATGATGATTTGATCAATTTCTAAGTCGCAATGCTCATGTTCTTCCACGGAATAAGTTACTTGTCCCTGTATTCTTTCTCCACATGATTAAAATATAAATTAAAAAAAAAAGAACATTGAATTAATGGTTAATACAGATGCTTCAAAGCTATGCCAACTATATACTTGGTAATAGGTGATGATATTAGATTACTGATCATCCAACACAGTATCACAAAAGCAACAAGATCTTTAATTTCAAAAGAATAAAAGAAATACTATATACCATTAATGTGTTTTTTTCCTTGTGATTAATCCCCTCGAATTCATCACGATCTAAGATGATAAGTCTTCTTCGAGTTATTGTTCTAGGTTTTCCGGAAAAAAAGAAGAAGGTAAAATCATAGTAATCGATTTGCTAAAAGGACTACAAACTAAATAAAATACTATGTAGCGATTTATAAGATAAGGAAAATAAATAAATAAAAATTTATTTTCTAAATTTTTCTTAGAGATGTGGACATACAGATGATACAATATCCAAGGGCTAAGAGGTCCACCCTTACGACAGCTTCCACGAGGGTGACCTTGTCACAGCATGACTCTTTAGACTTAACAAAGTAAGTAATTTTTTATTTTTTTTGGTTTTCTGATTTAGTTGTTGTAGTACAGAATCGAGCTAATCGACTCTTTTCGTCTGCACCAATTACTGATAGATATAATTTAGTCACTCTTAAAACAGCTGATAGTATAATGTCAATTCACAAAGCCTATACTTCATAACTTATATACCAAACTTTTATAAAACAACTAGTATATCTTTCCTTGATACTTTGATGATATTATAATAATCAAGTCATTGATACCACATACAAGTAACAAACTATACTTCATATGTTATGTTTTTAATAAATACTAATTTACATATGATAGAACAAGTCAAGTCAGTGTTACTAACCTTGAAATAAAGGATGATATGTTCGTTCATACCAATATGTCTTCAGGTTCTTCATGAGTAACCAGAGCGAGTCTCAACATTTCTATGTTCCTAGTTAACCTAATGAAATTGACTCTAGTAATCAAATCAACCAGCTTTGAATTTCGGAATTAAAATATGACAACCACACTTGACATACCATCGCTTAGTGAGTTTGATCGAGCGATGCTCTAACACATTGGGTTTGTAAACTATCCAACCTATGGACAAGTGCGCAAGTTTTATTTACGTACCACCAGGATTCGATGACACTAATTGCTTATGGTAGAAAGTTTTTATGCGATATTTTCTACAATATCGAGATTTCAAAACTTTGTTTCTGGTGTTCAAGGGATATACACACCTAACATCTTAGTTCAAGGTTCACGCACCAAAGTAGAATTCGAATGTGCTTAATGCCCATGAGCTAAGATCTCCAACATCATGTTTCTACATGTTAGACTTCTAAGGAAGCTTAGGATACCTTTGAGACTATATTAGAAGGACAAACATCAGAAAATGATGATTAGTTGTAAACCCTAACTTTTGACTAAGAACTTTTGTATGTCTGATGATGACTCTTTTGAAGATTTTCACCATAAAATTTCTGAAAAGATGAATCCCTTACATCTTTTTGGAAAAACTATTCCAGAAAAGGATATTATGTGTAAAATTCTTAGGTATTTAACAGTAACATACGAATCTAAAAAACATGTCATCATAGAAGTCAACCATCTTTCTTAATTAGAAGTGCTCTTGCTGAAAGATTGAAGATCTTTGATCATGAACATCTCACTAAGAAAAATAAAGACATTTCCTTTTAAACCCTATAAAAGCTCCAGTAACCTTGAAAAAATGGGAAAAGTGATGTCAACAATAGGTCTCGTGATTACAACAAAGAAAAATCAAATAATATCTTGATGCTATTGCTCCCTTAGTTACAAGACAGTAGATATTATTTTTTAAGAAACAAAAATATACGATTCTCTAGAAAACCTCCATTTTCATCAAAGATACCATATGATCGTGTTCCTCATAAAAATTGAAATATTTCGTAAAAGGATGATGAAGATATATGCCTTAATATTTTAAATGTAAAGAATTTTATGATATGGCTAATGATGGTCCTAATATTTGGAATTACATTGAAGGCAAATCTCCGAGTGTTACTTTTAGCGATGTGCCTGATCAACATGTCATTGGAACTTGCACAGATATTGTGTTTTTTGCAAGAAATTATAACCTGGATGCAAATTGTGACTCTGACGAAGAAGTATACCATGATGATCCAGTTGCTAATAAACTTATCAAAGAAGGATATCGGAGACTTCCATAAACTAGAATATCTTAATTCTGTAAGGAGGTTCAATTGTGTAGTCTCCATTTTAAGGTTAATGACTTGCAAAATGAACTTAATTCTAGTGGTGCAATAACCTATCATAAACAAATACGGGATGTCAAAGTGAAAATATTTGAAGGTCGTGGTGGATAAAAGAAACTACAAGCAGGACTAGATAATCAAAAAACATTGAGATGAACTTGTTATTTAGTGAACAAGAACATCTCAAAGTTCAAGATGACCAGTCTCGCTAACTCATCAACCTAACAAGATATATAACAAAAAAGAATTTGTTTCGAAAGATAGAATGTCATAGAGTTTACCATTCCAACTCGACAAGTTAAAATCTTCATGTTGACCATCGAGACTGTTAGAGCATTGCTCGGTCGAAGTCACAAGTTTTGCTATATCAAGCTTGTTGTCAAATTTAGTTATCAAAACTATATCTTGATTTCTAGTTTACAATTAGTTAAGGCTCGGTCTAGGATAGAGGTAGTTGAGAAACGAGCCAGTCATCATTTGTGTTCTATTGTTTGAAGGCGAAGATCAACCGAAGCTTTTGGAGAACTTCATCAACAAAAGGTAAGTGAAGACAGAACCATCCATTTCTAAAGTTATATTCGCCTTCCAATCTTTAAGACGATTGTCGCGTAACTAACTAAACTTGATTGCATAGAAAAGAATTTCGAGTCGAGAACTATTTATTTAGTTTACGAATTTCTCAAAATATAATAACTAAGCTTAATGAAAATTTGTTCATACTTGATCAAATTCGGTGGAGAAAAATTTATTGTTCGGTACCAAATCTTGATTCAAGTTTATCATTCAAAAATATATAGCCTGGAACAGTGATATGTGTCATTGATATTATTCAGGAATGTTTCGAATTGATTTGGAGAAATATAAAACTATTATATTCGGAATACGAGACAGTGTTATCAGTCTTACAAACTGAGAAAACTGTTATATGTCTGAAGCCGTATTACATGTATCCGTACACGTAGTGGAATATCTATATATCGACTTTCATATTTGTGTCATATGCATATTTGTATGTACATCATGGGAAAATATGTTTGTTTCGTGATCCTGATAGGTATATATTTTTATACACACCATTTTGGAACAGTGGAAAGGGAACCGGGTTAAAAATAATCAAAACGGTATGCGAGCCAAAATAATTCTGTGTTATAGAACCAGTTAAGTACCCAAACCAGTACGTGAACTGAAAAAGTTATGTGAACTTCGGAACCGGTATTAAAAGTCTTAAGTTTGTAAACCGTTACGTGAACTTGAAAAGTTCTGTCGACTCCGGAACTTTGAGATTGATTCAAAGTTTGCGAACCGGTACATGAGCTGCAAAAGTTCTATCAACTCCAGAACTCAGTCATTGCATATAAGTTTGCAAACCGGTTCACGTACTGTGACTCTGACGATTCACGAACGATCCAAGTAATTGTACTTTGTACATTTACCAACTATGTCAATTATGATTCAAGTGTAATTAAATTATTTCTATGAAGTGATTTTCATTTGATCAATTCTGTAATTAACACCAGACTTACTTGATCACATGATTATGACTCAATATTAATGTCTTAATGAACATGAAAATGAGTGTTAAGCTTTTAAGTCCAAACCGGCTAGTTTCGTCTAACCATGTTAGACATAGTCTTTATACACGGTTCGGTTACGGTTTACCTAACCAGAGTGTATATCTTGTGTATGTGATTAAGATTCAAAGTTTTCATCTAACGGTGAATATTGATTGCTTGGTTCCAAAGCTATCTTAGCTTAAACCTAAAGCAACCAAGGATTTGAAATCTATATAGGGGGAACTCTGGGAAACTGGGATCTTTGAATCCTTACACTACTTTTTGGTATGTCCTAGTTCTATCTAGAGTCGTCCTCTCTGGAAACCCTTTTAGGGTTTAGCGACTACAAAGACTTCACTGGGATTCATGAAGCCATGTTCATTTATCTTTTATCTTCATAAATTGAGTATGCTTACCTTGATTGTTTATTGAGACTTGTTCCTGTTAGAGCATTTCTCGGTCAAACTCGCAAGCGTTGCTATCTCAAGCTTGTTGTCAAGTTTAGTTGCCAAAACTATAAGTCTTGATTTCTAGTCTACTTATAGCTAAGTCTCGGACTAGGATAGAAAGTGTAGTTGAGCTCTAGACTCCACGGCGTTCATTATGCAAAGACGAAGAACTACTCAAGGAACTGGTGGATCTTCATCGACAAAAAGGTATGTGGAGACTTGAACTTATCTATCACTCAAAAGTCTATCTACTCTATCTCCTATTTTGAGACAAAAGTCGTATTGCTATATAAACTTTGATTATACACATTTGCTATTTCGAACCGAGTTTATCTCGCCTATCTATTTCTCGAAATATGTGTTGGTAAGCTTTCGCTTTGGCCAAGTTCATCTTTACAATTGATGAAAGTCATGTTGATTATATCAATATCTTGAAAATTGCTTTGATGAAAAATAGTGTGTGAATAACCTCTATTTAACATCCTCCAATAATGTTTTAATGATTGAAATAAAGAGTTTAGAACATGTAACCATCTTTGGATATAAGCATATAATGTGTTCGCGCATTAGTGTATAAGACCAAAAACGGGAACCAAATGTATGCATACTTGTGTGTTTACTAAATGGTTGATGGAGATTGGGTAAGTATGCGTACCTTACGTATACTGGCGGAAGTTCACGACCGTGAATTTCTGTTGAGTTTGGAAATCAAAAACCAACTCAAACCGGTAACCTAAGTATGCATACTTAAGTGTGTTACTTTCTAAAATTGGTTTGTTCATGAACTAAAACATTTATATATTAAGGAATGCAATTTGCAAACCGTGTCTATAATGTTCATGAATCGATTCGAGTGAATCAAAACCGATTTTGCTTAGATTGTGTCTTGTATACTTCTATAATATCTAAGCAATTGAACAACTCTCGAACTAGTTCATTTGAGTCATTTGGACTAGTTATGGTGAAGATGAATAAGGTTGATATGAAAGTGCTCATATGGCTAACCAATGAAGTCTTAGGTTTCTACCGAGACCCTGTAGGAACGACTTAAAGACTTCATTGGGATTGTGATGCCGAACCCAACTATTTTCTCTGTAGTTGCGTGATCTGATCTTGTTGTTTCTATCGTATTTGAGTACAATCGTAAGATTGGCTTGAGATTGATTTCTCCGATATGCAAGATAAAAAGTAGTCACAAACATCTTCGTCTCATCGTTTGTGATTCCGCATTATCTTGTTTCGCTAGTCGATTAAGATTATTGTGAGGTGATTGATAATTCTAGGCTGTTCTTCGGGAATATAAGTCCGGGTTATCGATTTGTTCTTGTTCACCTTGATTTATAAAAAGACGGAACAAAACTCATAGGTATTTCTGTGGGAGACAGATTTATCTATCACTGTAGACTTTTCTGTGTGATATAGATTTGTTTATTAAAGTCTTCGACTTTGGGTCGTAGCAACTCTTAGTTGTGGGTGAGATCAGCTAAGGGAATCAAGTGCGTAGTATCTTGCTGGGATCAGAGATGTAAGGAGCGCAACTGTACCTTGAATCAGTGTGAGATTGATTGGGGTTCAATTACAGTCAATACCGAAGTTAGTTTGTAGTAAGCTAGTGTCTGTAGCGGCTTAATACAGTGTGGTGTTCAATCTGGACTAGGTCCCGGGGGTTTTCTGCATTTACGTCTCGTTAACAAAACTTCTGGTGTCTGCGTTATTTCTTTTCCGCATTATATTTGGTTAAATAATTGAAATATCACAGGTTATGCGTTTGAATCGATCAATTGGTAAATCCTTGAACATTGGTCTTTGGTACCGTTCAAGTTTATAACTCTAGACACTTTCCTTGATTGAGTTTCTTCTCTCGGAGTTTTGTTGATTTTTTCCATACAGATTGCCTACGAAAAAGTTAGTGGTGTATTTTGGTTTCCCAGTGTTTTCACTTGGTATCAGAGCAGGCAAACACGTTAAGACCTAATAAGTATGTGTTTGAAGCAGTCTTATTATATGGACAGGGATGAAATATCTATAGATGCACATCAGTATTCCTTAAAGATTCCTTAGAGTCTATTTTCCTTAAGACTTACTATCTTACAAGAAGCTCATGACTCAGCCAAGATTTGTAAAACCTTGAGTGATTATGAAGAATCAACAGGAAAAATCAAAAATTCCTCTGCAATTGTTAAAATCAAGAAACGACCTGTTAAGAGTAAAAATCTTCGCTGTCTTAAAAGATTGCTAAACAGTCTGTTTAAGGAATGCAACGTAAGAGGGTCTGTAGACAAAGATCTTTTTATGGATTTTTAAAAAACATTTGAGTTCTTGGAATACATTGCTGTAATCATCAGTAAGGAGGTGCCTGTTCGTGTTTCCGTCTCTGGAAAAACTTGTTATCAGTGCGGGAAGCCTGGGCATGTAAGAAAAACTTGCAGTTTTGACTATCCCTGATAATGTCGGTATTTCACCACCTGATCACCATGAGGATGAAGAAACTAAGCCAAAAAACTATCACGCCATACTTGATTGTGAGCAGGTTGCTCATGCATACTCCGGTTAGCGGGTGTCTAGTACTATCCCATCGTGAATTTAACTGAGATGGGGTAGTTGTTGTAAAGGGGTTTGTTTTTTTTTATGTCTCGTATTTTTCTGCTAAATGGTTGAACTCAGGATCATATGACTCATCTCTGATAATGAAAGATTATGGTAATTAATTATGGTCATAGCATCTCATGTTGTTGAGATGGATCCAACTCTACGATGTTGTAAGATCATCATAAATTACGAGTCTCCTATTTTTTGTGGATGCCAATCTGTTATCTTGTGCTCTGAAAATTCCTTGTTTTTCATTGAGCTAAAAATAAGATTAATTATCTTATAAAAGTGATGATTTTATCAATTTTTAGATTGACCCAGAAATCAACGTTTAGTATGATTGTATCCTCTAATGGAATATTTTTTTTAAAATAAAATGGATATCTGTTGAAGTTCCACACCTGAACCCGGGCAAGCCCATTAAGGCTTTATTAAAAGAGTACGCGTTCTCCTTCTTCTTCCGCGAGTTCACGAACGGGATTATAAGTTGATGTTCGGGTTTCCGAACCGGTGTGATATCTTCATGATTTAAGTTGTTCACAAGTTCTAAAAAGAAGGAGCATACAGGAGAAGCAAATCAATCAATCATGTTCAAAAGGAGCTATTCAAGTAAGATCAAATCTTTTCTCTTTGTGTTTTTATGGCACGAACAAAAGGAGTTAGTAAAAAACCCATTCCTAAGATCCTTGAACCTGAACCTAGGGTCCAGTTCATTAACACGGATTGTAATGAGACTTTTGAAAGAATTGCAACTAGAGAAATTATTCTAGAAAAGAAATTAGAAGAAGGGTCTGTTAAAACGGAAGATCTAGCCTGTTTTGATGAATATGAACTAGGAAACATCTTTAGTGGCTTTGGGAAGGGTTTTGATCTTCTTACTAGAGTATTTTATGCGAATATGTATGATGTTAATCTCGATAAGATGAGTTTTAAATCAATGATTGGAGGAGGACAGATTGTTGTTAACCAAGATTTTATCTGGGAACTCACAAATATTCCACCTGGTAATTTTCAACTTCCAAGACCTAAAGAAGAAAAAACCATCCCTTGAAACTATTTCTCTTGACCTTTATGGAAAGAATGTTGGTTGGAAAGATGGGAAACTTCATACGTCGGAACTTAGCATGCCTCTTAAGGTTTTTGGTAAGTTGGGCATCCCTAACATTTATCCATCCACAATTGGGGATGCACATTAGAGTCATGATTTTGCAGAGTTAGTTTAATTTCTGAAAACAGGAACAAAAATCTTGACATATGTGGGTTGATCATTTCTCAAATGGTATCAAAGACGGTATCCAAGAAGATATTGGGGTTTCCTTGTCTCATTGGATGCATCTGTGAGGAATTCGACATTGATCCAATTGGGAACTTCATTAGAGCTCTCACTCTAGTTCGTGAAAGTACATTCAAACATATAAGAACGAACGAAAACAAAAGAAAAGGGGATTCTATCTCACCTCTTGATGGTTCTTGTGATCCAACAACCTTGAGTCTTCTTCAACGAATTCACAAGGATGTTTGCAAGATCAACTCCAAGGTAAAAATGTATGCAAAAACAATTATGTGTGATTGCTACAAAATTTCCTGACATCAAGGACGAAATAGACAAGATTCAAGCTTCTATGGGTGATTCCAACGATGAAGAACATGAATAATTCCTTGACTTTTTTTGTTTTGTTATCTAGGAAACTTCTTTTGAGGATTTTTATTCTTGAGAAGGATAACTAGGGTTTGGTATAGCAAAGATTGTGTTTACACATAGTTATTTCCAACGTTTTTCATCTTGCATATTTTTAGATTTATTTATTTAAATTCTAGAGTTGTTGGAAGATGAACTTGCAGTATGTAATAATTATTGGTTTAATATTATTTCAAAATTATTATGAAATATTGTGCCTTGACGTTTTCGTGAATCGAGCTAATATTTCATATATGCTCAGAAGTTAAATCTATTATGTTTTTATAAACCAAAAATAAAACAAACTCTTTGAGATTTTTCTCGCAGTATTGATCTTTTTGTGATCACACTTCTCGTGTTTTGCTGCTTGACACACTCCATAAGATTCTCTTATGTTGAGTAAAATTCATCTCCTTGTTCGTAACTGGCTTTGAGATTAATTTTTGTCGATAATGGATACAAATCTTTTTGATTTGTTAATGTCCACCAAATCCTTTTTTTTCACAAAAGTAAGGTCACTCATGTTGTTCTCTTGGGAATGACATTTTATGGGGAAAAGTTCTTAAATGAACTTGTGCTTAATTGATATATCTTTATGGGGAGTGTGGCTGTGGAATTATAAAGGGGATGCTTGTATCTTTTTAATCTCCTAGGATGAGAACTAAGTATTTATTACTATGTGATATCATCTAAAACAAGTTGATATGAGGAGTTACATTTTAACTATGTTATTATGTAGTATCTCCATTTTCCTTAAACTTGAGATATCTTTTGGTTGTATTCATTATGATCCCATGATTTTCGTACCTTTGTTAATTTTATTGACAAAAATGGGGAGAATTATTTAGTAGTTTCATACTACATACATATGGTTTACGGATCATTATGTAAGGGGAGCGAATCATTTAAGCAATAGGTTTACCTATTAAACAAAATATGTAAGTATTGATTAAGGGGGAGAAACATATCACCGTACGTAGTATTACTTCAGAGTTGAGATACAATTGAACTTTGGAGAGAAGATAATAATACTATGTTTCTGTATAACAATAATTGGGAATATTATTTTTAAAGTTGTTAACGCTATGGAATCGGTTCTTCAACGACAACGATGCTGAGTTTAATACGTTCAGAATCATTGCAACCTGGAACAGCGAAGAGTTCAAGGAGGGTTGAAGAAACCAAGGAAATCAAGGCATGATGGATCGTGGAGTTTTTTCAAACTTTATTTTTGTTATCCATATATATTAAATAGTTTTATCACTAAAATTGACAAAGGGGGAGATTGTTAGAGCATTGCTCAGTCGAACTCACAAGTGTTGCTATATCAAACTTGTTGTCAAATTTAGTTGTCAAAACTATATCTTGATTTCTAGTTTACAATTAGTTAAGTCTCGGTCTAGGATGGAGGTAGTTGAGAAACGAGCCAGTCATCATTTGCGTTCTACCGTTTTAAGGCGAAGATCAACCAATCATCAACAAAAGGTAAGAGAAGACTAAACAACCTATTTCTCAAGTTATATCCACCTTCTTATCTTGGAGACGATTGTCGCATAACTAATTAAACTAGCTTGCAGAGACAAGAATTTCGAGTCAAGAACTATTTATTTAGTTTACAAATTTCTCGAAATATAATGACTAAGCTTAATGAACATTTGTTCATACTTGATCAAATTCGGTGGAGAACAATTTATTGTTCGGAACCAAATCATGATTCAAGTTTATCATTCGAAAATAGCCTGGAACAGTGATATGTGTCATTGTTATTATTCAGGAATATTTCGAATTGATTTAGAGAAATATAGAACTACTATATTCGGAATACAAGACGGTGTTATCAGTCTTACAAACTGAGAAAACTGTTATATGTCTGAAGCCGTATTACTTGTATTCGTACACGTAGCGGAGTAGCTATATATTGACTTTCAGATTTGTATGATATGCATATTCGTATGTACATCATCGGAAAATCTGTTTGTTTCGTGATCCGGATAGGTATGTATTTTTATACAAACCATTTTTGAACTGTGGTAAGGGAACCGGATTAAAAATAATCAAACTGGTATGCAAGACAAAACAGTTCTATGTTCTAGAACCAGTTAAGTACCCAAACCTGTACGTGAACTGAAAAAGTTCTGTGAACTTCGGAAGCGGTATTAAAAGTCAAGTTTGCAAACCGGTACTGAGGTTGCAAAAGTTCTGTCAACTCCGGAACTCGGTCATTATATAAAAGTTTGCAAACCGGTTCGCGTACTTTGACACTGCCGATTCACGAACGATCCAAGTAATTGTACTTTGTACATTTACTAACTATGTCGATTATGACTCAAGTGTAATTAAATTATTTTTATGAAGTGATTTGCATTTGATCAATTCTCTAATTAACACTAGACTCATTTGATCACATGATTGTGACTCAATATTAATGTCTTAGTGAACATGAAAATGAGTGTTAAGCTTTTAAGTCCAAACCGGCAAGTTTCGGCTAACCATGTTGGACGTAGTCTTTATACACGATTCGGTTATGGTTTACCTAACCAAAGCGTATATCTTGTTTATGTGATTAAGATTCAAAGTTTTCATCTAATGGGGAATATTGATTGTTTGGTTCCAAAGTTATCTCAGCTTAAACCTAAAGCAACCTAGGCTTTGAAATTTATATAAGGGGAACTCTTGGCAACTGGGATCTTTGAATCCTGACACTACATTTTGGTGTGTCGTGGTTGTATCTAGAGTCGTCCTCTCCAGAAACCCTTTTAGAGTTTAGCGACTATAAAGACTTCATTGGGATTCGTGAAACCAGGTCCAGTTATCTTTTATCTTGATAACTCGAGTATCCTGATCTTGATTGTTTGTTGAGCCTTACTCCATCAATCAAGATAAATAGTAATCAACAAAGTTTATTCATCTCATACTTTGTTGATTCCACAAGTTTTATACTTGTGAGGTGAATAATAATCTAGGCTGCACTTCGGGTTGCATAAGTCCACATTTTGAGGATAGTAAGACTTTTGTCTAAGTTGCTATCGATTTCCATCACCTGGATCTTTCGTTTGATCTGATCATCCGTTTAGATCGTAAATCAGGAAATCAATTATAGGCTTAATCTGTGGGAGGCATATTTGGTTTAAAGTCTTCAATTGAGTTGAAGCAACTCTTAGTTGGTGTGAGACCGTCTAAGGGAATCAATTGTGCGGAGTCCTGCTGGGATTCAAGAGGCATAAGGAGCGCGACTGTACCTGAATCAATGGGAGACTGAGTTCGGGATCAACTATATTTCAGACTAAAGTTAATTGGTAGTAGGCTAGTATCTGTAGCGGCTTAATAAAGTTTGGTTTTCAATCTGGACTAGGTCCCGGGATTTTTCTGCATTTGCGGTTTCCTCATTAACAAAATTTCTGGTGTGTGTTATTTATTTTTCCGCATTATATTGTTTATCTTTATAATTGAAATATCATAGGTTGTGCGTTGATCAATCACAGTAGCTAGGTCCAACCTTGTTAGTTGGATAAGACTTGATTGGTCCTTGTATATTGGTCTTTGGTACCATCCAAGAACTCTCTGTGTAGTTAGGTTCACGGATTCAGTTCTGTAAACGTTCTAACTACCAGAGAGAGAGAGAGAGATAACTCTAGACACTTTCCTTGAATGATTTTCTACTCTCGGAGTTGTGTTGAGTTTTTCCGTACAGATTGCATACGAAAAAGTTGGTGGTGTATTTTGGTACCCCAGTATTTCCAGAGACTTTAAAATTGGTTTCTTCGGTTCTCAAAAGTTGAGTGCTCACTGGGTCAGCAAAATTCTTTTATGAAGGTCTTTGTAAGACCTTGATTTGTGGCAATAATATGACGAGGAAGGTTCCCTTCACACTTTCATTATCGCACTATCTCACAGGTTCGACGTTATTTTTGTGAATAAAAATCAAATCGTAACGAATTTGAAGCTAATATTTTGAGGATATGTTCCTTTTGCCAAGTTCTACATGCCTACCAAAAATGAGGTCATTATGAAATATAAACCTCACAATCTACCGGTCTTAATTTCGACGGCCAGAAATCCGCAGATTTTTAACGGCTCATTTTCAAAGTAGTAGATGATGTTGTAATACATCTCGGAATACGCTCATTTTCGGTAGGAAAGTAGAGCTATATAATAGTAACATATCCCCAAAGTATTAGCTTCAAATCCGTTACGGTTTAAATTTTATTCGCTAAAATGACGTCCAACGTGTGAGATAGTGTGATAATAAAAGTGTGAGGGGATCCCTTTTCTAATATGATACTAAATCGTCTCTGATAATTGGGGTGTAATTTAAAATAAAATGTATCTAAATGTATAAACACTAAGAATATTTTAATATACTTTATCCTATATTTTATTTATAATAAATAAAATAAATGGCGTGACATTTGTAGTCCATGTCCTCGTATTCCTTAATTTAAAGACTTTACTATTAGCGATGGAGCCATAAGAAAATTTAGTTTTAAATTCTACTTGACAACCAATATTAAGACCTTCACTATTCGAGATGCCTGGAGTCCTGGACCAGAGGGTGCAACTTCCCCGCTTGCGACTTGCCAACTAATTATCGATGAATAGTTTTATGGGAAAAAAACGGTTTAGTCTAAAACCGTCCCCAAAGATACGGATTAGTTCACCCCGATCCGATTAGGAACAGATTAGTCCAAAGTTTATTTGAAAATGTGTAAAGACACTGCTATCCTTCGCACGCGTCTCATAAAGCACACATGCAGCGAATTAAAACTGTTTTGTAACTGACACAGTTAATGCGGAAGAGAAACGTTGGTTCGGGAAAAAAAACTGAAAGAAAAAAAACGGAAATGTTATTATTTCATTTAGCAGAGAGAAGATAAAAAAAAACTCAGAGAAAACTTTAACCTAAAATCCAAAATCGAAAATCGAAACACTAAAGATTCAAAATCAAACCTTAAATTTTCGTAGAATTTATGAATACAGTAGCAGTAACATCATGGCGAGTGCTAAAAAACCAGTAGCAAAGCGAAAATCAACAGAAAAATCTTCTGATACAACAACAACAGTTGAAGAAGATACTTCAAAACCACAAGGATCGAAGACGAGATCAAAATCTACAGCAGTTTCAACATCAACTGTACCAGAAGATACTTCAAAATCACCACCACCTAAGAAGAAATCAAAATCTATAGCAGTTTCAACAACAACAGTTGAAGAAGATACTTCAAAATCACCACCTAAGAAGAAATCAAAATCTACAACAGTTTCAACATCAACTGTACCAGAAGATACTTCAAAATCACCACCACCTAAGAAGAAATCAAAAGCTTTAAAGAAATCAACATCTGGTCAAGCAAAAAAGGGTAATGCTACTTCAAACTGTTGTCCATCTATTGTGTTTTACCAGTGTACAGATCTATACACCGGCATGCTATATCATGTTTATATGTTCTGATGTTTGTGTTTTCAAACTGTTGTCCATTTCTTGTTGTTGGTGTGTATAGATATGTACACCATCATGCTGTTGCAGGCTTTCACTTTCAGTTCTATCTATTTTCTTGCAATTTTTATGAGATTTGTTGTTGGTGTGTACAGATATCTACACCACCATGTTGTTGCATTGATTTGTGTTAAGATTTCTTGTTCATGTGTATATACTACTACAGTCACATGTTGTTGTACTGATTGGTGTCATGTTCTGTATGTTTTTGTACTGACTGTTGTGTTTTGAAACTGTTTTTTCATCACTTGTGGTACCAGTGTACAGATCTGTACACCAGCATGCCAGTTCATCTTCATATTGCCCGACTGTTGTGTTTCAAAACTGTTTTTTCATCACTTGTGGTACCAGTGTACATACAGGTACACAAGCATGCCAGTTCATCTTCATATTGGCTGCTGAGTGTGTTTTGAAAAAAATTTTGTTAGATTTTTGTAAGAGTGTAAAGACTTTTACACCTGTATGTATCAGTGTACATACACGTACACCAGCATGCTAGTTCATCTTCATATTTGATTAGTACTCTGTTAAATATTTGTGTATACATTGTTGTACACCTATGTGACTGTTTTGTAGTTATGAGTATAATGAATGTATTATTCTTCTTGGTTCATTTTCGTAGATACCAGCAAACCTTATAGATCAAGTTTCCATGCAATCAGTGACTTTGTGAATAGAAACTTTGAGGAAGATGAAACAAAAAGAGGAGAAAAAATATGGTTCACCAATTATCAATTACAGAAGCAAAAGGAAGGACCATTCTGGCCTGTTGTAGATATCTTTGTCCACAAAAAAGCAGATCAGAAAGATGAGAAAGATCCAAGTAAAAAGAGAGATGATATATGGACTAAGAACCCAAACTAAATCTTGAAAATTGTGAGACAGTATCGCCATGAAATTTGTGACACAGGGGGACATTATTTCATGTTTGATATTCCCAAGAAGAACGTAAGAGTGGCAGTAAAGAGTGAACCCGAGGATTTGTTTCTAATTTATGGGATTAAGATGGTGGCAATAGAACTTGAAAAAGGAGAAGATGTAAAAACTGCAGCTGAAAAAAGATACGGGCCGTTGATAAACAGATTAACTCTTAAGAAACGAAATGAGCTGGGAAAAAAAGATATGGAGGAGGAAATTGTACGTATCATGAAGCTAAACCCAAAGTCGCGATTGGAGATTGAAAGAGACGCTGAATACTTAGTGGTGCTGTTTACTATGTACTTGTGTATAACGGTGTTTTTTACCCAGGAAAACGGAAGTATGATTAGCAAGAACCAGTATGCACACTTTTTTGAGTCTTTCGATAGGATGAAGAAAACTTGTTGGCCAGTTCATATACATGAGTATCTCATGGCGTGCATTAAGAAACATTTCGATTCACCACTTAAATTTCATGGTTGTGTGATTTATCTGTTGGTGAGTTTACATGTGCACACAGTTGTACACCTGATATATCCATTCACCATTTTAAATAATTCTGTTCATTGTGTTTGTTCCTTTCTCTTACATTTCTAACTATCCACTTATTTGTTAATGCAGCATTGGTTTGCTGAACACAACAAAAGAATGCAGCCAAGCAATGAGGAAGGTGTGCCAAGGCTTCTCAGGTGGATCATCAGTGACGTCAGTAATACAATCGAGAAAGACCTGAATGACGCTATGAAAAAGGTATCTCAAAAAACTTTCTTACGGTAGTATATGTACATTGATATACACCTTTAATAAGGTGCACCTGATTGTAAAAAATTGGTGATAGATTTGAATTTTTTTTGTTCATGTGTACAATAATGTACACTTTTAACACATGTGTGGAAAATTGTACACCTGTGATAAATATTGATACTTTGGCATGTTTTCAGATGCAACCAGGATGGGTAAAGGCTTACACTGATGAAGAGCGATTGCTTTTGGATGAGTACCGGAGGCACAAACAAGAAAATAGCATAGATGCAGTGAAGGAAAAGCTGCGCATATCAGATATGCAAAGAAAGGAGTTGGATGAGGAGCTTACTGAAATTCAGGAGAGGCAAGAAAGGCTTCTTAATTTCATCAACGAGAAAAGCCTAAAAGTTAATGAAGTTGGTCTAATGAACTTGACAGAAAGAGAAGTGAATGATTTTCGTAATTACACTTTGGATGAAATCTTTAAATTTGCAAAGGAAATACGGCTTGAAACTGAGGAGGATGAGGAAATTGAGGAGGAGGAGGAGGATGTGTGTTGAGGCAGTATGCCTGGCAACACAGTAGTGAGTGTTGAGGAATTGCTGAGTCTCAACACTAAGAGGAAAATGTGTATAGACAGTATGCCTGGCAACACAGTAGTGAGTGTTGAAGAATTGCAGCATCTCAAACTAAGAAGAAAATGTGTTGAGGCAGTATGCCTGGCAACACAGTAGTGAGTGTTGAAGAATTGCTGCGTCTCAACACTAACAGGAAAATGTTTCTAAGTAGTATGCCTGGCAACACCGTAGTGAGTGTTGAGGAATTGCTGTGTCTCAACACTAAGAGGAAAATGTGTTGAGGCAGTATGCCTGGAAACACAGTAGTCAGTGTTAAGGAATTGTTGCGTCTCAACACTAAGAGGAAAATGTGTTGAGGCAGTATGCCTGGCAACACAGTAGTGAGTGTTGAGGAATTGCTGAGTCTCAACACTAAGAGGAAAATGTGTTGAGACCGTATGCCTGGCAACACAGTAGTGAGTGTTGGGGAATTGGTACGTCTTAACACTAAGAGGAAAATGTGTTGAGGTAGTATGCCCGGCAAAATAGTAGTCAGTGTTGAGGAATTTCTGTGTCTCAACACTAAGAGGAAAATGTGTTGAGGCAGTATGTTTGGCAACACAGTAGTGAGTGTTGAGGAATTGTTGTGTCTCAACACTAAGAGGAAAATGTGTTGAGGCAGTATGCTTGGAAACACAGTAGTGAGTGTTGAGGAATTTCTGCTACTCAACACTAAGACGAAAATATGTTGAGGCAGTATGCCTTGAAACACAGTAGTGAGTGTTGAAGAATTGCTGAGTCTAAACACTAAGAGGAAAATGTGGTTAGGAAGTATGCCTGGCAACACAGTAGTGAGTGTTTAGAAATAGTTGCGTCTCAACACTAAGAGGAAAATGTGTTGAGGCAGTATGCCTGGAAACACAGTAATGAGTGTTCAGGAATTGGTATGTCGCAACACTAAGAATTAAATATTTTGAGGCGGTATGCCTGGAAACACAGTAGTGAGTGTTGAGGAATTGTTGTGTCTCAACACTAAGAGGAAAATGTGTTGAGGCAGTATGCCTGGCAATATAGTAGTGACTGTTGAGGAATTGGTACGTCTCAACACTAAGAGGAAAATGCGTTGAGGCATTATGCCTGGCAATACAATAGTGAGTGTTTAGGAATTGCCGCGTCTAAACACTAAGAGGAAAATGTGTATAGACAGTATGCCTAACAACACAATAGTGAGTGTTGAAAAATTGCTGCGTCTCAACACTAAGAGGAAAATGTGTTGAGACAGTATGCCTTGCAACACAGTTGTGAGTGTTGAGGAATTGGTAAGTCTCAACACTAAGAGGAAAATATGTTGAGGCAGTATGCGTTGCAACACAGTAGTGAGTGTTGAGAAATTGCTGCGTCTCAACACTAATAGGAAAATATGTTGAGGCAGTATGCCTGGAACCGAGTAGTGAGTGTTGAGGAATTGCTGCGTCGCAACACTACGAGGAAAATATGTGTAGGCAGTATGCCTGGAAACTTAGTAGCGAGTGTTGAGGAATTATTACGTCCCAATACTAAGAGGAAAATGTATTGAGGCAGTATGCCTGGCAACACAGTAATGAGTGTTGAGGAATTGCTGAGTCTCAACACTAAGAGGAAAATGTGTATAGTCAGTATGCCTGGAAACACAGTAGTGAGTGTTGAAGAATTGCAGCGTCTCCACACTAAGAAGAAAATGTTTTAAGGTAGTATCCTGGCAACACAGTAGTGAGTGTTGCTGAATTGTTGCGTCTCAACACTAACATGAAAATGTTTCTAGGCAGTATGCCTGGCAACACCGTAGTGAGTGTTGAGGAATTGCTGTGTCTCAACACGAAGAGGAAACTGTGTTGAGGCAGTATGCCTGGAAAGCAAGTAGTAAGTGTTAATGAATTGCTGCGTCTAAACACTAAGAGGAAAATGTGTTGAGGAAGTATGCCTGGCAACATAGTAGTGAGTGTTGAGGAATTGGTGAGTCTCAACACTAAGAGTAAAATGTGTTGAGGCCGTATGCCTGGCAAAACAGTAGTGAGTGTTGAGGAATTGGTACGTCTTAACACTAAGAGGAAAATGTGTTTAGGAGGTATTCCTGGCAACACAGTAATGAGTGTTGAGGAATTGCTGCGTTTCATCACTAAGAAGAAAATGTGTTGAGGCAGTATTCTTGGAAACACAGTAGTGAGTGTTGAGGAATTGCTACTACTCAGTACTAAGAGGAAAATATGTTGAGGCTGTATGCCTGGAAACACAGTAGTGAGTGTTGAGGAATTGCTGCGTCTCAACACTA
>JAJJMB010010439.1:123287-167006 GCA_023531105.1 Papaver atlanticum
AGTATGCCTGGCAATACAATAGTGAGTGTTGCGGAATTAAAGCGTCTCAACACTAAGAGGAAAATGTGTTGAGGTATGCCTAGCAACACAGTAGTGAGTGTTGAGGAATTGCTGAGTCTATAAACAAAGAGGAAAATATGTTGAGACCGTATGCATTGCAACACAGCAGTGAGTGTTTAGGAATTGGTACGTCTTAACACTAAGAGGAAAATGTGTTGAGGCAGTAGGTCTGGCAACACAGTAGTGAGTGTTTAGGAATTGCTGCGTCTCAACACTAAGAAGAAAATGTGTTCAGGCAATATGCTTGGCAACCCAATAGTGAGTGTTGTGGAATTGCTGCTACTCAACACTAAGAGGAAAATGTGTTGAGGCAGTATGCCTGGAAACACAGTAGTGAGTGTTGAGGAATTGCTGCGTCTCAACACAAAGTGGGAAATGTGTTCAGGCAGTATGCCTGGCAACACAGTAGTGAGTGTTGAGGAATTGGTATATCTCAACACTAAGAGGAAAATGTGTTGAAGAATAATGCCTGGAAACACAGTAGTGAGTGTTGAGGAATTTTGTGTCTCAACACTATCAGAAAAATGTGTTGAGGAAGTATGCCTGGCAACACAATAGTGAGTGTTTAGGAATTGGTACGTCTCAACACTAAGTGGAAAATGTGTTGAGGCAGTATGCCTGGCAACACAGTAGTGGGTGTTGAGGAATTGGTGAGTCTAAACACTAAGAGGAAAATGTGTTGAGACAGTATGCCTGGCAACACAGTAGTGAGTGTTGAGGAATTAGTACGTCTCAACACTAAGAGGAAAATGTGTTGAGGCAGTATGCCTGGCAACACAGTAGTGAGTGTTGAGGAATTGCAACATCGCAACACTAAGAGGAAAATGTGTTGAGGCAGTATGCCTGGAAACACAGTAGTGAGTGTTGAGGAATTTCTACTACTCAACACTAAGAGGAAAATGTGTTGAGGCAGTATGCCTGGAAACACAGTAGTTAGTGTTGAGGAATTGCTGCGTCTAAACACTAAGAGGAAAATGTGGTTAGGTATTATGCCTGGCAACACAGTAGTGAGTGTTAAGGAATTGCTAAGTCTTAACACTAAGAGGAAAATGTGTTGAGGCAGTAAGCCTGGCAACATAATAGTGAGTGTTGCGGAATGGCTGCGTCTAGACACTAAGTGGAAAATGTGTTGAGGCAGTATGCCTTGCAACAAAGTTGATGTGTTTTGTAGTTGTAGTGGTAAAAAGGTTCGTTGCTCGAACTTGTGAAGGATAACTTTAAACTTAAATTCAAAACTAAATAGAAAATCACTAAAAATTATAGCAAACACTGACAAAGTTGATATCAATATTAAAAGAACACTGAGGCTAAGATTCCACTATTTTTCCAAGTTCAAAGAGATTTTATCTAGTATTTATATTTATTCAATTTTTGCGTTTAATTTGATTCTAAGCTATTGCAACATATAGATTTTCAAAATAACAAGTGTAAATCCAAAGTATAAAGCATCAAGAACCTATGGCTAAGCATGCTCTATCAAAAGAAATAACAATTGCTTAACAAAAATCATTCAAACAATTATAAATCAAGGCAAATAATCATAAAAATAATTGAAATAAAATAAATAAAATAGAATATACCACTTTTTGTTGGAAAAATAGCTTCCTCTATCGCTTCAGCAATGGGGTTTAGCTCCTCATATTAATCATAATCTCAAAATACATGTTTATGGCTCAAAAGTTGATTAAAAGAGTGAAAAGTGTTAAGCAGCGGATTCTGTAGTTGCTGAAGGTCTAAAACAGGAGTCCGAGTTGTTGCTGAAGAGCTTCTGTGACTGCAGAAAGATGCGACCGTACCTCGTTGTCACTGAAAATAAGTCTGCCTCTGCGACTGATTCTGAGGGTCTAATGTTCTTCGTCTTCTTCTTCTTTGCAGCAGCAGAAAAATTTCTGTATCGACTCCAGTTGATTTTTTTTTCTTTTCTAAGGCTCTAAACTTTCCCCTAAACTTTGTTGCTTCTCAATATGACTCGAATCAACCTATATATATCCACCAAACCCCAAAATTACTCGAGTTAATCCAAATATTTTCGTTTTTTCTTCACCGCACGTTATGGGATTTTAATCTTCTTTTTACGCGTTAAATTGGTTTCCAAACTCTCTCAAACTCTCTCAGGACTGAATAAGGACTCCATACACTCCTATCTTGCCGTAAAATCTTCACAAACTCTTTTGTAAACCGAAAACAACTCAAAATATGAATTCTCCCTGTTTTGCTCCAACACGGATTTCTATCCCTGTTTAATCGATTCTAAAACTCATACCATACTTGTTTATCATTAACAGGGTTAATCCAACGAAAATTAGCCCTTGAATCTCCTTAAAAATCGTCCAAAAATCAAACGGAAAAATTCTGTTTTCTGTAAAGAAAATTCCCGCCAATTTTTGTTTTGAAATTTTGAGAAATTTGACCTCCCCCTATCCAGTGCCGGTCTGTGCTTAGCAGCTGCTTGGAAATGGGTTACCCCTTATCCAAAATGAGAGTCCGAATAGCAAGTGTCCTCCCAGGAGCCTTTAACAACTTTTCGAGCCAATTTTCCCAAAAATGTTTATTCCCCAAAAATACCTACAAAGGGATAAAATACCAACATTAGTACAAAAATGGGTACTAAAAATATACACAATAGAGATGAAAATAGACACATAAATGCGTCTATCAACAGTAGTGAGTGTTGAGGAATTGCTGAGTCTAAATACTAAGAGGAAAATGTGTTGAGATAGTATGCATGGAAACACAGTAGTGAGTGTTGAGGAATTGGTACGTCTCAACACTAAGAGGAAAATGTGTTGAGGCATTATGCTTGGCAACACAGTAGTGAGTGTTGAGGAATTGCTGCGTCTCAACACTAAGAGGAAAATGTGTTTAGGCAGTATGCCTGGCAACACAGTTGTGAGTGTTGAGGAATTGTTGTGTCTCAACACTAAGAGGAAAATATGTTGAGGCAGTAAGCCTGGCAACACAGTAGTAAGTGTTGAGGAATTGATGAGTCTAAACACTAGGAGGAAAATGTGTTGAGACAGTATGCCTGGCAAAACAGTAGTGAGTGTTGAGTAATTGGTGCGTCTCAACACTAAGAGGAAAATGTGTTGAGGTAGTATGCCTGGCAACACAGTAGCGTGTGTTGAGGAATTGCTGCGTCGCAACACTAAGAGGAAAATGTGTTGAGGAAGTATGCCTGGCAACACAGTAGTGAGTGTTGAGGAATTGTTGCGTTTAAACACTAATAGCAAAATGTGTTGATGCAGTATGCTTGGCAACATAGTAGTGTGTGTTGAGGAATTGCTGCGTCACAACACTAAGAGGAAAATGTGTTTAGGAAGTATGTCTGGCAACATAATAGTGAGTGTTGAGGAATTGCTGAGTCTCAACACTAAGAGGAAAATGTGTTGAGGTAGTATGCCTGGAAACACAGTAGTATGTGTCGAGGAATTGCTGCGTCGCAACACTAAGAGGAAAATGTGATGAGGCAGTATGCCTGGCAACACAGTAGTGAGTGTTGAGGAATTGCTGAGTCTCAACACTAAGAAGAAAATGTGTTGAGACAGTATACCTGGCAACACAGTTGTGAGTGTTGAGGAATTGGTACGTCTAAACACTAAGAGGAAAATGTCTTTAGGCAGTATGCCTGGCAACACAGTAGTGTTTGTGTAGGAATTTATGCGCCGCAACACTAAGAGGAAAATGTGTTGAGGCAGTGACCGTTAGATGAAAACCTAATTAGATTCAAGCTAATATCTTTAAACCGTTAGATCGAACTTAGCTTGTCATACAAAAATGAAATGCACGTTCATTTTAGGTTTTTGTAACCGTACCTAAACGTGTACACCTAGTTGGTTCAACAATAGTTAACTAATTGTTAGCCATATGAGCACTTTCATATCAACCTTATTCATCTTCACCATAACTCGTTCAAGTGACTCAAATGAACTAGTTAAAGAGTTGTTCAATTGCTTAGATCTCATAGAAGTATATAGGACACAATCGAAGCAAAAACGATTTTGATTCACTCGAATCGATTCATGAACATTATAGCCATGGTTTGCAAATATTGCATTCCTTAATTTATAAATGTATTAGTTCATGAATAAACCGTTTTTAGAAAATAACCACTTAAGTAGGCATACGGGTACGCATACTTAAGTACCCGGATTGAGTTTATTTTTAGTTCACAAAGTCCAGCAGAAATTCACGGGATATGAACTTCCGACAGTATGTGTACAGGTACGCGGACTTAGCTCTGGTCATCCTAAACCAGTAAAGTACCATACTTTGGTTCAAGGATTTTGGACTTACACAAGTATGATTTCACATACAATGTTTATATCCAAACATGGTTATATATTCTAAACTCTCATTTCAATCATTGAAACATTTTTAGAGGATGTTATATAGTTGTTATTCACAAACTATTTTTCATCAAAGTGATTTTCAAGAAATTGAAACATTCAACATGACTTCCGTCATGAGTAAAGATGAACTTGGCCAAAGCGAAAGCTTACCAACACATATTTCGAGAAATAGATAAGCGAGATAAACTCGGCCCGAAATAGCAAACGTGTATAATCGAAGTCTATATAGCAATACGACTTTTGTCTCAAGATAGGAAATAGAGTAAATATACTTTTGAGTGATAGATAAGTTCAAGTCTCCACATACCTTTTTGTTGATGAAGTTCCACAAGTTCCTTGAGTAGTTCTTCGTCTTTTTATGATGAACGTCGTGGAGTCTAGAGCTCAACTACACTTATTATCCTAGTCCGAGACTTAGCTATAAGTAGACTAGAAATCAAGACTTATAGTTTTGGCAACTAAACTTGACAAACAAGCTTGAGATAGCAACGCTTGCGAGTTCAACCGAGAAGTGCTCTAATAATCAGTCTAGTCTACATTGTGACAGATGCTAAAGGATATAGGATGCCCTACCACGCATATCAGGGGACTCTATATGCAACATGACAAAACAGAGTTAACAATAATAAACGTAAGATTAACTGAAGAAAGCGCATAATGCGAATCCCAAGTTTAAAATAACATAATACCCCACCTAGTTCAAGTATCCACAAACAACCAAACAAATAAATTGTTCAAAGAAGAAGAAAGTGCACGAGATAAAAAAAAACGAAGGCAAAGGAAATGAAAACGGGAATGCGTTAGGCGGACTGGTACAGGGACCATTCATGCCTTTTATCCTCGATATCCGCACGAACTTTCTCCTCTGCATTCTCCGACTGCTAAGCTGCAACAGCCGCTTCCCCCACGCTGGCGGTAAGCTGATTCAGCGCCACCTTCTTATCAGTAGTAACTTGGGAAAGATGGACTAGCTCATCCTCGAGCTTAGCAATCTTAACAGGGAAATGCACGCGTGGGTCATTACGAACCTTCACCTTTGTCAACAGCTCGTCCAACCATTTCACGCTAAATTCGACTTTGATGCAATTGGACTTTGATGTTGTATAATGATACTATGACACTGTATAACAATGATTGAGAGCATCTGTTTTCTCATTGTTATAGCTACGGATCTTCAACAACGATGATGCTGGGTTGAATACATTTGGAATCATTGGAGTATTTGGAAGTGACGAAGATTTCGAGTAATGTTGAAGAACCAAGGAGATCAAGCATTTGGATGAGAAGCTACAAAGTTTATTTGTAATCCATATGTATTAATAGTTTTGCCACTAAAATTGACAAAGGGGGAGATTGTTAAAGTACTGCTCGGTCAAAATCGCAAGCGTTGCTACCTCAAGCTTGTTTGTCAATGTTAGTGAACTATAAGTCTTGATTTCTAGTTTACTTAAAGTAATGTCTCGGACTAGGATAGATTGTGTAGTTGAGCATTAGACTTCACGGCGGTCATTAATTGAAGACGAAGAACTACTAAGGAGAGCTTGTGGAACTTCATTAATAAAAGGTATGTGGAGACTAAAAATCATCTATCACTTGGAAAGTCTATTTCTACTCTATCTCCTATATTGAGACAAAAGTCGTATTACTATAGTTTTTTTATTATGCGCATTTGAGATTTCGAGCTGAGTTTAATTCGCTTACATATTTCTCGAAATATGTGTTGGTAAGCTGTCACTTCAACCAAGTTCATCTTATATTCTTGACTAAAGTCAAAATATGATCATGTGAAAATCGCCGAGTAACATCTTACATGGTTTGTGTGATACAATCATTTGGTGTAGACTTGGAATGTTTCGTTATGATTATTTCAATAACTTGAAAATTGCTTTGATGCTAATAGTGTGTGAAAACGGCTATTGTCATCCTCTAAGAAATTTTCAACAATTGAAATAAGAGTTTAGAACACTTAACCAACATTGGATTATAAACATGTTGTGCACTCTTGTATATGTGTGATCCATGTACGGGAACCATAGTATGCATACCCGTATGCGTACCTGTTGGTTTGAGAAGTCCGGGAACCTAAGTGCGCGTACCCGTACGCATACTGGCGTAGGTTTATTACTGGAAATTTCTACTGGGTTTTGAGGTATGCATACCCGTTCGCATACTTGAATGGTTAAATTTCTAAAATCGGCTGTGACATGAACAAATACATTTATATATAATAAGGAATGCATTCTTTGCAAACCGTGGCTATAATGTTCATGAATTGGTTCGAGTGAATCAAACCGATTTTGCTTCAATTGTGTTCTTGTATACTTCAATGATAATATAGCAATTGAACAACTCTTTAACCAGTTTCATTTGAGTCATTTGAACTAGTTATGGTTAAGATGAATAAGGTTGATATGTGAGTGTTCATATAGCTAACCTCGGTTAACTACTATTGACCCAACATGGTGTACACGTTTAGGTACGGTTACATAAACCTAAATGAGGGTACATTTCATTTGTATATAACAAGCTAAGTTCGATCTAACGGTTGAAAGATATTAGCTTGGGTTTAATCAGGTTTTCATCTAACGGTGAATATTGAATGCTTGGTTACCAAGGTACCTAAGATTGCAAACCCTGATTTGAAAAACTATATAAAGGAGAACTCTAGCAACTGGGAAACCTTATCCCCACACCCCATGTGTGATACTAGTTGCGACAAGAGTCGATTCTCCTTTAACCTTAGGTTTTTCACGAAACCCTGTAGGTTAACGACTTAAAGACTTCATTGGGATTGTGAAGCCAGACCCAACTATTTTCTCTATAGTTGCATGTTCTGATCTTTCCATGTTCTATCATTTTGAGTATTATATTCTCTAAGATTTGCTCGAGATTTATTCTCCGATAGGCAAGATTAAAAGTAGTCACAAACATCTTCGCTCATCGTTTGTGATTCCACAATATCTTGTTTCACTACCATACAATTAATATTATTGTGAGGTGATTAATACTAGGTTGTTCTTCGGGAATATAAGTCCGGGTTATCAATTGGTTCCTATGCACCTTGATTTATCAAAAGAAGGAACAAAACTCGTAGGTATTTCTGTGGGAGACAGATTTATCTATTCCAATAGACTTTTCTGTGTGAGACAGATTTGTTTATCAAGTCTTCGACTTTGGGTCGTAGCAACTCTTGGTTGTGGGTGAGATTAGCTAAGGGAATCAAGTGCGTAGTATCCTGCTAGGATTAGAGGCGTAAGAAGCACGACTGTACCTTGAATGAGTGTGAGATTGATTAGGGTTCAACTACATTCCAGTCCGAAGTTAATTGGTAGTAGGCTAGTGTCTGTAGCGGCTTAATACAGTGTGGTGTTCAAAGCTGGACTAGGTCCCGGGGTTTTTCTGCATTTGCGGTTTTCCTCGTTAACAAAATTATGGTGTCTGTGTTATTTATTTTCCGCATTATATTTTGTTATATAATTGAAATATCACAGGTTGTGCGTTGAATCGATCAATTGGTAAATCCAACCTTTGGTTGTTGATATAAATTGATTGATCCTTGAACATTGGTCTTTGGTACCGTTCAAGTTATTCCTCTTATATTCAATCGGGTTTGCAAATTCCTATTTGCTGATTGCGGATTGAATTAAGAGATAGAGATATAAAACTCTTTGATATATTTTTCTCTAGATTGAGTCTGACTATCTAGTTGATTCTCTTGAAAGTATATTGGAGTTTGTCTATTCAGATTGCCAAACGAAATATTGGGTGTGGTTGTTAGACCCCCGCTTTTTCGGTTGGTATCATAGCAGGCAAACACATTTAAGACCTTATAAGTCTGTGTTTGTAGCGATCTGAATATGGACGATTTTGTCTCTAAAAATGCTTCACAAGAAATGGATAAACTCAACTTCAACTTCGAGCGTGTTCTAGAAACCATCGATATGGTTGAGAATCCTAACTTAAAAAAATCATCAATAATATTTGTCTTGAAAAACATCGATTGATAAGGAAAATTGATGGACTTCATTGCGAGATTTATATAAAAAATTCTGAACTTCGAGAATGTTCTGAAGAGGTTGTTGATCTCTAAAAGAAGTTGGATGAACAAATTCGGATCAACTCTGATCTTGTTGCAGAAATTGCAAAACTTAAGTATTTGAAATCTGTAAAATCAATTTCAAAGGGTTTGAGTAACTCCTCTAATTCTTCATCTAAGAATTGCCGTATGTCAGGTGATAAGCGAGGTTTAGGCTTTGTGAAAACTGAAGGTGCTCAGAATTCTTCGAACAAGAATAAAGATGTTGGTACATGCTTGTTTTGTGGTTCTCATGAACACTTTAAACATGTATGTTTGTCTTTTAGAAAAAGATTAAATATTGCACGTAATCTTCACAAGAATGCTGTACAACTTTTCTGCTCTGAAAAGACATTCAATACTAACAAGAAAGCCTCATATGGTTAGTAGTACTAGTATGGGAGCTTTTGCTCTAAAATCAACATCACTCTTTCAATGGTTTCTTGATAGTGGATGTAGCAGGCACATGACTGGAGATCTCTCGGGGTTTGTCAACACAAGCGACTTTGATGGTGGTCCAGTAACATTCGGAGATGGGAGCTACTTCTACATAAGCAAGAAGGGGACGATCAAGTTACCTGGAGTTCCTGAAATTCATGATGTAGTATACGTTAAAGGTATGACTGCTAATCTTCTTTTTGTTAGTCAAATCTGTGACAAATGCCATAAGGTTGTCTTCAATGCTAATGGATGTAACATTGTAGACAATTCTGGAAAAGTGATTTTTCAAGGATCACGTGGCAAAAATAACTATTATCTGTTGGATACTCAGTTTAGTAATTGTTTCAATTTGACTAAGGTGGAATCTACACATCTTTGGCATGAGCGTTTTGGTCACATCAATTATCGACTTCTAACTAAGATCATTAACAAAGAACTTGTTAGAGGTGTCCCCAAAATCAATGTTAAGGTTGAAGGTGTATGTGGTGCCTGTCAAAAGGGTAAACAAACGAAAGTTCCACATAAATCATCTCGAAACATTCTCACTGAAGCTCCACTTGATTTAATTCATATGGATCTCTTCGGCCCAATTCAACAACCCACGGTGGATGGAAAGAATTATTCTTTGGTTATGGTAGATGATTACACCAGATTCACATGGGTGGCTTTTTTGGCTCACAAGAATGAAACCCTAAGTGAATTCAAGATTATTGTTAATAGAATCCAGAATGAACAGGGTCGCAAACTAAAGAAAATTAAAAGCGATCGTGGCACGGAATTCAAAGAAACCAAGGTGTTTGAATACTGTGATTCTCTGGGGATTATTCAACAATACTCTCCACCTATTACTCCACAAGCTAATGGAGTTGCAGAAAGGAAGAATAGGAACATTCAGGAAATGGCTCGAGTAATGCTCCATAACAAAAACTTACCGATAAGGTTTTGGGGAGAAGCTATTTTTACGGCTTGCTACTTGATCAATCGTGTTTACTTACGTTCAAAGACCTTAAACACTCCCTATGAGTGTGGTACGGTAGGAAACCCAACTTATACTATCTCAGAGTGTTCGGCAGTAAGTGCTATATTCTTAAGGACCGTGAACAGAAAAGGAAATTCGACTCAAAAAGCGATGAAGGTATTTTTCTTGGCTATGCATCTGACAGTCGTGGTTTCCGAGTCTTTAATCTCAGAACCCAAGTCATGATGGAATCTGCAAATGTTATCATTGACAATCTAAGTAATTTTCACCATGATGACTCTCCTGCTGAATTTCCTCCAACTGAGACAATTGAGAAAGTCAAAGAAATTCCAGAATCAGTAGAAGTTATTCCAACAGTTACTGATCTTGATGTTTCTAGTGATGAGGAGAAAAGCCCTAGTCAGGATATTCCGGTTGAACAAGAACGTGCCCCTCCAAGGCATCTTTGGGTTCAAAGGAATCATGATACTAACTATTATTAGAGGGAAAGATTCTACAACTAAGACGAGAGGACAACTTCAAAATATTTACAATTTTGGTTGTTATCTATCGCAAGTAGAGCCAAATAATATTGATGAAGCTCTTAGTGATCCCTTTTGGGTGAATGCAATGCATGAAGAGTTAAATCAATTCCAAGGACAAGATGTATTGAAACTCGTACCTTGTTCCCCCAATATCAATATTGTTGGTACTAAATGGATATTCAAGAACAAGTCTTTTGAATTTGGCACCATTGTCATAAACAAAGCTAGACTTGTCGCTCAGGGATATTCATAGATTGAAGGAATCGACTTTGACGAAACCTTTGCTCCTGTGGCACGCCTTGAGTCCATTAGGTTATTATTAGCTCATGCTTGTTTTCTTAAGGTTAAGCTGTTTCAAATGGACATTAAATCCGCTTTCCTAAATGGAAATTTAATGGAAGAGGTCTATGTCGCTCAACCTAAGGGATTCGAAAACCATGATTTCCCAGATCATGTCCTTAAGCTTAATAAGGCATTATATGGGTTAAAACAAGCACCGTGTGCCTGGTTCGAAAAACTGACTACTTCCCTCCTTAGGAAAGGTTTTTCGAGAGGTGGAGCTAATAAAACGTTGTTTACCAAATGGAGTGAAAAATATTTTGTTATCGCTCAATTCTATGTAGATGATATCATCTATGGATCAACATCTGAGAAAATTCCAAAAGATTTCCAAGTCTCTCTTGGCAAGGAGTTTGAAATGAGCAATGTTGGTGAATTAAAATTCTTTTTGGGTTTACAAATTCAACAACACAAGGATGGAATTTACTTATCTCAAGAAAAATATGCAAGACATCTTGTCACAAGATTCGGTCTTGATAAGTCAACTCAAAAACTGACTCTTATGCCTACCACTGGTAAACTACATCGAGATGAGAAAGGTGTAAATGTGGATCAAAAACTTCATCGATCTATCATTGGAAGCATTTTATATCTTACATCTACAAGACTTGATATTGCTTTTAGTGTAGGTTGTTGTGCTGGGTTTCAGGAAAATCCAAAAGAATCTCATCTTGCAGCTGCGAAAAGGATCATATGATACGTCAATCACACTGTCGAGTATGGTCTATCTTACACCTTCGATACTAACACTGATCTCTCTGCCTATTCAGATGTTGATTGGGAAGGATGTCTGGAAGACAGAAAAAGTACCTCAGGGGGTTTCTACTATGTAGGATTGAATCTTGTGGCTTGGCATAGCAAGAAACAGAATTCAAAATCCCTGTCTATATGTGAAGCGGAATATATTGCTGCAGGTCCATGTTGTACTCAACTTCTCTGGATGAAACAAATGCTTGCTGATTATGGAATTGATACTAGAATAATGAAGATCTTTTGTGAAAACTCCAGCGCGATTCGTATCACTGAGAATCCCGTTGAGCACTCGAAAACTAAGCACATTGATATAAGGTACCATTTTATTCGAGATCTCTATGAAAATGCTATCATAAATATGGAATTTGTTCCTTCCGAATAACAATTGGCTGATATTCTCACCAAACCATTAGATACTACCACATTTCAACACTTACGGCAGTCTACTGGTGTTGTTTTGGTTCATTAGTCTTTTCTAAATTCTTGCCCCTACACTTATCTCGATCTGTTGGGCAATTGAGTTTGGAATTCCAGTTTAAGTGTCAATTCAATTCCGCATTTGTTTCAGTAGTTGAACTTCTTTTAAGTATCTTAGTGTTTTTCAAATAAATCCTTCTTTTCTTGTTAAAAGTAAGGTCGCTCTTGTTGTTCTTTCGGGAATGACATTTTATGGGGGAGAGTTCTTAATTGAACTTGTGCTTAATTTCCAAATCTTTGTGGGGAGTGCGGCTGTGGAATATTGTAGGGGTTATCTTGTATCTTTATAAAATCCTTGATGATTGCATTTAGTTTCGGCAATTTGATGGCATCTAAACAAGTTGGTATGTTGTTCTCTTTTGGTCATGAAGTATCTCTATGAAAATTTCATGAGGATCCCATTAGTTTTCGTACCTTTGCCGATTTATATTGACAAAAAGGGGGAGAATTAATGTGTAGTTCACTTTACAAATACATATGGTTTATGGATCATTATGTAAGGGGGAGTGGTTTTCATATTGAGATAAAGTATTGACTAAGGAGGAGTGATACATATCACCATAGTATTGTTGTCAAAGTTGTGATGCAATTGGACTTTGATGTTGTATAATGATACTATGACACTGTATAACAATGATTGAGAGCAACTGTTTTCTCATTGTTATAGCTACGGATCTTCAACAACGATGATGCTGATTTGAACACATTTGGAATCATTAGAGTACTTGGAAGTGACGAAGATTTCGAGTAATGTTGAAGAACCAAGGAGATCAAGCATTTGGATAAGAAGCTACAAAGTTTATTTATTTTGTAATCCATATGTATTGATAGTTTTGTCACTAAAATTGACAAAGGGGGAGATTGTTAGAGCACTGCTCGGTCGAACTCGCAAGCGTTGCTATCTAAATCTTGTTTGTCAATGTTAGTGATCAAAACTATAAGTCTTGATTTCTAGTCTACTTAAAGTAATGTCTCGGACTAGGATAGATTGTGTAGTTGAGCATTAGACTTCACGGCGGTCATTAATTGAAGACGAAGAACTACTAAGGAGAGCTTGTGAAACTTCATCAATAAAAGGTATGTGGAGACTAAAAATCATCTATCACTTGGAAAGTCTATTTCTACTCTATCTCCTATATTGAGACAAAAGTCGTATTATTATAGTTTTTTTATTATGCACATTTGAGATTTCGAGCTGAGTTTAACTCGCTTACATATTTCTCGAAATATGTGTTGGTAAGCTTTCGCTTCAACCAAGTTCATCTTATATTCTTGACGAAAGTCAAAATATGATCATGTGAAAATCGCCGAGTAACATCTTACATGGTTTGTGTGATACAATCATTTGGTGTAGACTTGGAATGTTTCGTTATGATTATTTCAATAACTTGAAAATTGCTTTGATGCTAATAGTGTGTGAAAACGGCTATTGTCATCCTCTAAGAAAATTTCAACAATTGAAATAAGAGTTTAGAACACTTAACCAACATTGGATTATAAACATGTTGTGCACTCTTGCGTATGTGTGATCCATGTCCGGGAACCATAGTATGCATACCCGTATGCGTACCTGTTGGTTTGAGGAGTCCGGGAACCTAAGTGCGCGTACCCGTACGCATACTGGCGTAGGTTTGTGACCGTAAATTTCTACTGGGTTTGGAGGTATGCGTACCCGTTCGCATACTAAAGAAAACCAAACTTGGTCCGGCTATTTAAAGTATGCGTACCCGTTTGCATACTTGAATGGTTAAATTTCTAAAATCGGCTGTGACATGAACAAATACATTTATATATAATAAGGAATGCATTCTTTGCAAACCGTGGCTATAATGTTCATGAATTGATTCGAGTGAATCAAACCGATTTTGCTTCAATTGTGTTCTTGTATACTTCTAAGAGAATATAGCAATTGAACAACTCTTTAACTAGTTTCATTTGAGTCATTTGAACTAGTTATGGTTAAGATGAATAAGGTTGATATGAGAGTGTTCATATAGCTAACCTTGGTTCACTAATTTTGAGCCAACATGGTGTACACATTTAGGTACGGTTACATAAACCTAAATGAGGGTACATTTCATTTGTGTATAACAAGCTAAGTTCGATCTAACGGCTGAAAGATATTAGCTTGGGTTTAATCAGGTTTTCATCTAACGGTGAATATTGAATGCTTTGTTACCAAGGTAACTAAGATTGCAAACCCTGATTTGAAAAACTATATAAAGGAGAACTCTAGCAACTGGGAAACGTAATCCCCACACCTCATGTGTGATACTAGTTGCGACTAGAGTCGATTCTCCTTTAACCTTAGGTTTTTCACAAAACCCTGTAGGTTAACGACTTAAAGACTTCATTGAGATTGTGAATCCAGACCCAATTATTTTCTATGTAGTTGCGTGTTCTGATCTTGCCTTGTTCTATCATTTTGAGTATTATCTTCTCTAAGATTTGCTCGAGATTGAGTCTCCGAACTAGCAGCAGGCTTAGGAATATGGAGTCTATGAGGCTTCTGATGAGAAGAGGGCTTCGCCCATTTCTTCTTCCTGATAGGCTCGTGACCCTCAGGAGGATCCCAGGAAGTTACCAAAGGATCCAGCGGGCGACCTTTTGTGCCTGGCTTAAGACCATTCTTCTGGGTTATTGCCTCATCAAGCTTAACCCGACCAAACGCGTGCAAAATCTGGAGATCTTTAAAAGATAAGTCAGGAGGAGAAGACTGATCACGAAGAAGAAAATTCAGGGCTCGGCGACGCACGCGGAGCTGATACTCATAAGCCATCTCAGTAATCTCCAAAGGGCGCTCAGGAATCGGTTGTTGAAAAGAAAAGCTAATCCCTTGATCGATTAGGCGCGTCGGTTCCTTGAAGACAAAATGATCGAAACTAGCAATAATATCCGCGTCCTCGGACCCACTCCAAGGCGGGAAACTAGAAGGGGCCCCTTGATCAAACCCAACTTGACGAGCCGCACGGTCAGGATTATAAGACATGGCAATGAACTTACCAGCATAAAAACCAGGAAGATAACCAGGCAACACCGCCATCACCGAATCAAAATCGGATGCCGATAATGCCTTCGCTGAATCTAACTATGTGCCCTCCAATGGCGAGGCAAAATCATAGTGCCCATGACCCGAACGGTCGTCATGATAAGGAAAAGGCTCGAAGTTCTTCGCCACATCCATAAACTTAGTTATATCCTCTTTAGGAATTTTTCCTTTACCATTCAAAAGAGCCATCCGCGTATAACCAAAGGCGACGTCGATCTTTTGGACAGTTTCATCATCTTGCTTGACATCCTCTTCACGTTGATCTGCCAGGACATGAGGATCGGGGGCATACTCAGGAAGATGCTCCCAAGACCATGCCTGCATAAAGGAAGCGGGAATATAGGTCTCGACCTTATGAGTTGTATTAACTATACGAACGTCATGGAAAAACATATCTAAATGACGATACAAGCCGCCAAAAACATCGGCGCAAGAGGAAAAGAGACCCCCCGAGATAGCAACACAGCCATTAGCATAAGTTCACTCTTGATGGTATCCTGGGGACTATACTCCAACATATCGTGACAGAGCCATAAAAAAATATAAGCAGTTAATTCAGCATGATGCCGCATCTCTTTCCTACGAGGAGGGATAACCATTCCATCTACCACCCACGGGGTCCAATACTTGATCCAAAGAGGAAAGGAGGCGCGCTTATGATGTTTAACAAACGACTCAGGGCTGGTTCGCGCCAAGGGAACTGATGATCCATGAATTGCCTCATAAGCGCGGGTAGAGCTGGCCAGCAATCGTTCCCCTGTGTGAGGTGATGAGGAAGGTTTCTTACCCTCGACCACTTTAGTCTTGCCCTTAGCAGCAGGCGATGTTTTACCCTTTTTGCTAGCATTCACAACCTTCCCTTTGCCTCCCTGCCGCGCCGGTAGCTGATATTTGCTTACTTGTTCATTATGAGAGTCATCTTTACAATCCAGCAGATACGCCCATAACTCCCTATCCTCGTCAGTCAAAGCTTTAAAAATGGCCGCCTCATCATACGAGTGACTACCGTGGATGGGCAATCCCGTAAGAGCCACTACGTCCTCTAAAACTATGGTAGCCTCCCCCCATGCAAAGAATAAAGTATGAACATGAGACGCCCAGCGACAGAATAGTTGCATCATATCACGCCCACACCTAACTACTTCTCGCTTGATAGACGAATTTATGGCTTCCTCGATACCCGCTGAACGAAGGGCGACCACGTGGTCTGGATTAGAGCGGATGTAAGTCTTCCAGTGCGGCCATATGACAAGCGTGGCAGATGAAGACCGAATCTCGATAGCGGGAAGATAGCCATCCGTGGAACCTTTTTGAACGAAAAGGTGTCTAGGGTATCTGCCTCAGAATACATGAGCCATCCAGAGACATGAGGATGAGCTGACACAGGAGGGTTGAGTAGGCGCGCGACGAGAACGTCGTCCATAGGAAGGACGCGCTGACCATCATGGAGACCTCGCAGTTTTAATGCACGCTTCAGATCGGAGTTTCTCGTGATTTCATAGATTGTATATGCTTCACCATCCGCTGGCACTGGTATATGCAATTTTTCCTGATCCGCATAGCCCGCCACTTCGGAGTCGGTACCCATCGGTTCCTCGGATCCTTAATCTTCTTCTTCCTCCTCCGTGGATGAACTACTACTGGTAGAGTCGCTAGACATGACGCGTATATGATACATCTGGAATGAGATGAGATGGAATGATGGAATAAAGTTGAAGAGAAGGAATAATTCAAAGGGTCTATATATAGGTTACGTAGAGATCCGAACGTGGCAGTTATGAGGAATAAAGAGGAACTGTAAAGTTTCTTTGCACTAAATGGGAGACTAACCGTCACATATGGACGTGGGGATGGAGAGAAAAAAATTCTCTTAGTAGAGAGAGAAAGACGTACACATAGAAGCCAATTGACTACCGGGTCATTTGACAATTGCCCCAATAGTCAGGGGACTAATGTTGATACATTAAAATTATTACCCCTTAACAGGGCTATGGAATCCCTAAAGGGGTGCTAAAACCAACATGAACGAAGGGGACTTGGGGACAAGGCCCAAGTCCACTAAGGAGTGTCCATGAGGAGAAAAGGATAAAGAGGGGATTAAGGAAAAAGAAGGAGGTTGTATTGAAGAATGAGTGGTATTAGTGGCAATTAAGGAGGTTTAGGATATGTGGCATGATGTCATAAAATGAGGACTTTTGGGAAAGTCTATAAAAGGAGGTACATAGTACAATGGAAGGAAAGTTCTCTCTCACCATTCCTAGAAGGTGTAGTCATTTGGTGTATCTAGGACGCGTAGGACCAAAATCATATTCACCGCTCAACAATAGTTTACCAAATTATCAATTTATAAAAGAAATTCTGAAAAATTTAATTTTGAATTAGGTGGTGTGCACCCATCGACGGATGGAAACTTTTGCACCAAAACTCTGACCAACATCTTAAGATTGTAGGCTTACGAGAAAACGGTTGGAAATCGGTTGTCTGGCAGATTATTTTATATTTAAAATTCCGAAGAAAAAAAACGAAAAAAAAAAAACAAATTCGTGACGGAAAATTTGACACTATGATTTATAATCTTCAGGTTACCCTAATTTAATTAGTCAAGCAAAATGTAAACCATAACTCAAGATTTGCTCATTGACCTAAAATTTTCCCCCGGCCCAAATTTCGCACCTAAACATACCAGAAAGTTGCCTAATGATCCAAATCCACACCATGATCTGATCGTTGTTCCATGAACATCATTTTTCTCCCTCGGCAAAGATGATTTTATAAATGCCCACCCGAGGTGAGCAAAAGAAAAAACAATACAGCCCAAAGGATAGATAAACTATCAAATTGCAATTCAAAACTACGAGATTAACTTGTAAGGAAAACCCGACCCTAACACATGACTTATGAGATAAACTTGTAAAGAAAATCTCATGATCTCAATGCAACCACTTACTAGAAGCCCAATACTTGTACCCACATCTCCACTCCAAGAGCCAACATGAGAGCTTTAAAAAAGAAATCTATTATAGGGGCTCCAAATTTTGGCTTTTAGGGGCTCACAAGATGACAAAATAGAGAGTCATGAAATAGTAATCAACAACACCCCCTAACCTATTAATTTTGTTAATGGTAATATCTTCCATTAGTTAGTGCTAATAATTAGATTAACTAAATTAAGTATGATTAGTAATTAAGTTAGAGTAATTTATAGTTAGGGTTTGAAAATTAAAATCAAAATCAAAATCTAACTTTTTTTTTAATTTAACGTACGGTTGAGAGTCTTCAATTTCCCAACCGTAACTACCATATACGGTTGGGACTCCAAAAGGTAAAAAAAAAACCAGGTTAAAATACGGTTGGGAGTTTATATTTTCCCAACCGTAACTACCATATACGGTTGGAACTCCTAACCGTAAAAACACACAGGTTAAAATACGGTTGGGAGTTCATATTTTCCCAACCGTATAATTGTTTTACGGTTTGGAAAACCAATATTTCCCAACCGTAAGTAATTCTGAAACTATTTCAAAATCCCTAATTTGATCAAATCCTACCTATTTATGCGATCAAAATCAACAAAAAATTATGGGTTTTCGATTCTTATCTAATTGAAGTAATTGCATGAGGAGAATCGATGAAGTAATTACCTAATTGAAGTTGCGGAGAATCGTCGTTGAAGAACAACCAAAAAAAAAAAAAAAAAAAAAAAGATAAAATGAAAAAAAAAAAGAGGATTAGGTTTAGCTTAGTTTTTGGCTTTAGGTTAATTATTTAAGAATACTTTATTTTTTTACTATAGGTTAAATATCCATTTATCCACATTTGGGGCACGTGAATCTATAAGAGTGCTCAAAACCAAAAGCTTGGAGCCCCAATAATAGGTTTTTCAAAAAAGGGTCATGCTACCCCACGCGGCAGTGCATAGCCGTTTCCTAAGCTAGCACGTTGTTGACCGTTAGATTAGATTATTAACGGATAAGGATACAACTTACAAGTATACAGTTAAAAAATTCAATTATACAGCTTACAAGTTAGTCCTTAGTCTTTTGTTATTTCTAAATTGTAAGCCTTTGTGGTACCGAGAGGATTCTTGCTTATAAAACAAAAAACAAAACGAGAGGTGATTATGCTGACTACCATCATTAAAGAATGATTATTTGATCTTATTGAACAGTGAATAAAATATGACAAATTATGAACTAATTATGAAGCAATATAGGGTTAGCAATTTTGATTCAATTAGTCGATTTGGATATAGGCTTGATGGGATGTGCTGGAGAAATTAAAAATGAAACAGAGCCTCTTCCACCTTCTATAGCACCCCCTTGTCCGCCGCCATCAACACCACCACGATACCCTCCACCAACTCTTCATCATCACATCAACATCACCTACCACCAGCAACACTAAGTTGGAGGCTTAAAATTGGATGAGAAGTAACAGAGTTATTTATTTTTGTTAAAGAATCCTTCTCATATAAGAGGATCCAAAACTGTTCATCAGTTCTTTACGAACAAGCACCTGTAAAAAGAAAATAAAATGAGGAAGAATAACTAGAAAAGAAAAGCAAGTGTATATAAAGATAGAAGGACTTTTTTACAATTATTTATATTTTCTAACAACCGTATATTCATTCTAGAAGATATGAGTTATAATATAATGACTGAAAACCTGCTAGCTTATAATGTTTGCCTAAGCTGTCGCGCGGGACAGCATTTCCCTTCAAAAAAAAAAAAAAAAACCCATAAAATCATGGCAATGTAATTAACAAATATCAGCCTCATGATTTAAAAATCTGCAGCCTAACCCAAAATGCATCACCATGACCACGTTACGGCGTTAACCTATGGTTGGTCTCGTGACCTATTAATTTCTAAATCCATCTTTATCCGTTCTCTCTTGTCAAAACTAAAGATCTTTATCCGTTTCCCTTTCTCTCAAGATATGAATCCCAGGACATCGCCATCATGAATTTTGGTCCACCCGTCTGTCCAAAAATAGTGAAATGTCATTATTTTTACTGATACTTGACGTGAATAGGCCAACTATAATTGCGGGTACTTTTCCTATTCACTCAGGATTTGACCACCTGAAAAGAGACATTTCCTAATAACCGTTGGAATAATCAACTTTTAACCGGCTAAGCTTTTTGGTAGATCAAAACACGGCAGGTGAAAACAGTAAGGCTTGTGCCACAAAGTGAGGCTATGTTGTCCATGTGAAAACGCGAATATTTTTTTGCTTTGAAAGGGGAATTTCCATGCGGTAAAACAAAAACAAAAAATTATTGGGAAAGCTATTAAGAGGGTGTTTCGATATCATAATCACTTCTGTTTTCTCAATCTAAGGGCAATTCCAATGGCAAATGTTCAAACCAAATTTTTTGTTGAGCCAGGTGGATGACTGTTGAAAGGTGATTTTAGTTTTGGTTCTACCCGTCCTAGTCCCACCAGATGACCTCACTTTACTATGAATGGTAAGAGAGAGTTGCCCTTCCTTTGTACCTTGTCCTCCTATATATAGACTTTCCTAAAAGTCCCTCCTTTTATGACATCATGACACATGTCTTAAACCTCCTTAATTACTTCTAATGTCATTCTCTAATATAATCCTTTTCTTATCCCTTAATTCCTCCTTTGTCCTTCTTATCTCATGGGTATTTCCTCATTGGACTTGGGCCTAATCCCCAAGTCACTACATCTCATGTTAGGCTTATCTCACCTCTTGTGGGGCATCCCGAACTTGTTAAGGGGTATTATTTTTCATGTATCAACATTAGTCCCCTGACTATTGGGTTATTTGTAAAATAACCCGATAGTCATAGGATTTTTTTTCGAGCGCCCCCTTTTTGTAGGGAGTTAGAAACGACAATCTTCTCCCTCTTTATCGACTCCACGACCCTAAGCGACGTTTGGCCTTTTGTATCGTGCAAACTTTCCCTCTTCTTTTCAGTTTCTGTCGGTTACTATTCCCTCTGCATAACCGCCACGTTCAGGCCTTGAGACTCCCTATATATAGACATGTTGGTTTATTTTCCCCTTTATCTTTCTCCTCCTAGTTCTTCTCTTCTCTTCCTTCTGATTACTCACATACACGCGCCATGTCTAATAGTTCCACCAGTAGTTCATCTGAAGAATCTGACGAGTCTGCAGGAGAAATGAGCAGGGGTTCCGAGGAGACCGAATACTCGGAACAGGACGAAATTCTTCTACCTCCTCCGGCAGATGGCAAGTCATATACGATCGCGGAGTTTACTAGCGGACCCGATCTAAAACGCGCGCTAAAGCTGAGGGAGCTCCGCGGAGGTAAGCGTGTTTTTCCTCTTGATGATATCCTTGTCCCTCGCCTTCTAAATCCTCCTGTGTTACCTTATCTGCCTGCCCCCGGGTGGCTTATGCAACCCGAGTCGGAGACCATGGATGCTTTCACGTTTAAAACGGTGTCGTGAATGGCTATTCACCGTGGTGACTACGATCTTCATGTCATTGACATTCGCTCCACATCAAAAACCCATCCGATATGGCCGCACTGGACATCCTATATACGTTCCAATCCTGGTCACGCGGCTATTCTTCGTGAACCTGGTATTGACGAAGCTATAAATTCGTCTCTCAAACGGGAAGTGAAGAGGTGTAGGCGTGACATAACACGGCTCTTTTGTCGTTGGACTCCTCCCGTTCACATCCTTCTTACAGCGTGGGGGGAAGTAACCATTGTTCTGGAGGATGTAGTCGCCCTTACGGGGTTACCTATCCATGGTAGTCATTCGTATGATGAGGCGGTTGTTTACGGAGCGCTGGACGATGAGGATAAAGTGTTGTGGACTTATCTGTTGGATTGTAAGAATGCTTCTCGGAATGAGTTAGTGAGGAAGGACCAGCCGCCATCAAAACAGGGCGAGGACAAGAAGATTGCTGGCGCGGGCAAGAAAGAGGCGTTGTCGTCTGTCGCAAAGGGGAAGGCCAAATGGGTTGAGAAGAAAAAGACTCATTCGGTGTGTCATACGGGTGAGCGATTTCTTGCTAGCTCTATCCGCGCACACGAAGTGATTCATGGCTCGTCAGCTCCTCCAGCAGAGGCCAGTCCTGAGTGGGTTACCAAGACCAACCGTCGCGCTTCCTTCCCTCTTTGGATCAAGTATTGGGCTCCGCGGTTAGTAGATGGAAAAGTTCTTCCCCCAAACGAAAAGAGAATAACCCTCGTGCGGAGTTGGCCGCTTATATCCTGTTTTGGATTTGTCATGATGTGTTTGAGTACAGTCCCCAAGATACCATTAAGAGTGAACTTGTGCCGATGGCAGTATTGCTATCTCGCGGCGTTTCTTTCCCGCTTGCGCCGATGTTCTTAGGCGGCTTGTATCGCCAATTAGATTTGTTCTGTCATGACCTTCAGACAGTGGGTTCATCCCATAAGATCGAGACTTACATCCCGGCCTCTTTTATGCAAGCATGGTCTTGGGAGCATGTTTCCCCATACGCGCCTGATCCTAATGAAGTAGCGATTCACCGCGAAGAAGATGTTAAACAAGATGATAGCTCGGTTAAGAAGGTTCCAATTTTTTACGGCTACCCGCGGATGGCTCTTTGGCATCTCAAAGGGAAAGTTCCCAAGGGAGAGATTGCCAAGTATCTGGAGGTGGCTAAAGATTTTGTACCATTTCCTTATCAAGACGATCGATCGGGTCCAGCGCATTATGACTTTACTGCGCCTTTTGACACAAAGTCGAACTCGACAAAGTTATTGGCGGAGGCATATTTTGATTCGGTAATGGCCGTGTTGCCTGGCTATCTCCCTGGTTTCCATGCTGGCAATTTTAACGCCATGTCTTACAACCCCGATCGTGCAGCTCGGCAAGTCGGGTTTGATCAAGGGATTCCCCGTAGGTTTCCTCCTTGGGGAAGCTCTGATATCGGGGATATAGTCGCCAGTTTTGATCATTTTGTCTTCAAGGGGCCAGTACGTATGTCTGATCGAGGGATCAACTTTTCGTTCAAGCAGCCTATCCTGGAGCGCCTTTTGGCAGTTACTGAGGGGGCTCACGAGTACCATGATTTCATACGTCATCGGGATTTGAATTTCTTTTTACGCGAATCATCTCCCCCTCGTGACCTATCCTATGCAGATCTTAGAGCTCTTCATGCATCTTGCCGGATTAAACTTGATGATACCACAGCTGTTGCCCATCGTCTCGTTCCAGCTACCAAAGATCGCCCTTTGGAGCCTTTGGTAACTTCTTGGGATCCTCCTGAAGGTCATGATCCTATAAGGCAGAAGAAGGGATTGGAGTCGTTTTCCGATCGTAAGCCTCCACGGATAGAGGTGGTTAGGCCATCTGCTAATCCTCTGGCAGTACAGGTACTTGTTGTTTCTTTTGCTTTTCATTCGTCCATCATTTATCATCGCCTCCTCTTCTTTTGATAAAATGTGTGGCGGGGATCACGTTCTCAGGAAGCTCCTCTTTCCAATCCCGTGGGGAGGAAGGGCCCCTCTTACGTAATGGAAGAGTATCTGAACATGCCTGAGAGTGATTGGACTGAGAAGAGCCTCAAAAAGAAGGCTAGGCGAGAGGCAGCTAAGTTGTCTGCTCCGCGCCCTTGTTCTTCCGCTAACATCTCATCCTTACAACCTCAGCAGGCTCGTCACAACCTCCTGGGAGTGCAAGTAACAGTCTGACTCCCTCGTTTGTGGACCAGTTGAGAGATCTTGGGGTCAATCTTCCCAAGGGGACCAGTTGGGTATCCCTGAATCTTCACATATCATCAGTTCATCCTCTTCGGGCTGAGACTGTTCGGGCTACAGGCAGACTTCCGGTGTCTCCTAGTGTCGTTCTGCAATCAATGAGCCCGTACGGGTCCAGCCGGTCAGCTTTTGGTGGGTCCTCATCCCACGTGGCATTGCCCGTTGATGATCCAGAAAGTAACTTCCTATTTAATACGTGTCTTCGTTTTCATCATTCTTCTTTCCTCGCCCCCCCCCCCCCCCCATTTTTTATAAATCTAAGTTATTCTTCGCAATGGTGTTCATCTCTCATTTTTCAGGCTCCACTAGTGATTCTGAATCGTCTTCTAGTTCTTCCGTGTCTCGTCCTAAACCCGGTGACATCCCATTTGATTCGTCGATTCCTGAGGTTGGTCTCTTGTCTCTTCCTTCCCCCTTTTTTTGCGTTGTGCTTTCGTCCGTTCGTTTGCTAAAATTTCATCGTCGACGCTAGGATATGGGACAAAAGCGTAAAGAGACTATTAAACACGATACGGACGGTGTGCGGCATATAGTCGCCAGTGGCGATGGGTCTAGTAAACACGCTCGGACGGATTGTAGTGGTTCCTCCGCTCCTCCTTCAGAGAAGCAGACTGTTATTCCTGACATAACAGTCGTCCCCATTGTGCCAGAGAATCTCGAGAACGCGTAGCTTCATTTTTCTTTAGTGGTGAGTGTTGCCGAGGCTGGAGTGGATCCTAACACTCATACACTCGTTCACAGCTTTTGGGTGCCAACTGCTTTTGTCGTTACTTATAGGGATATTGTGGAGCGTGGTGGTGGTCACATGGCGAAGGCAGGTCTTCTGGATGTTCACATTTTGTGCTACATGACCAAAAACCTTTTGGAAATCGCCGACCAGCTCGCGCGGGTAGGGGATGATCCTATTGACGCGGCCCATGCGTGGCTGGGGGACCGTCGTGCGGTCATCAGTCAACATCAGTTTCTAATATCGTGGTTAGAGGAGTTGTTGGCAAAGGTGAAGAGTCGTAGTGACCCTCGTGGTCGGCTTATGAGTCAGATTTCTAAGCTGGAAAAGGAGCTGGAGAAGCGCTCTGAGGCAACTGTTAGCAAGAAGAAGGTGTTGAATCGATTGGTTACTGATGTTGGGGTGGCCAACAATGAGGTGATACGGGCTGAGACCGCAGAAGCAGCGGTTCGCGCGGAGCTTGAGGAGAAACGGCTGGAGCTGTCTACGCTTCAATCCGCTTAACATGCTTGCTCTTTAAGTTGTCTTTTCCTTTTGTCTTTGTTTGGTTATGTTGAACCCTTGTCCCTCGGATGATTTGTTTGTTGTGTTTTTTGTTTTTGTTTTTTAATTATTTTTGGGATATTTGATATGGTGCTTGGTTAACTATTAGTTCGTTATTGGTGTTTCTTGTTTATTCTTGGTTTCATAAAACATCAACTATTCGTGGTTCTCTTCTTTTTTGTTTTGGAAGGATGTATGGGGTTGGGTGGGCGTTTTTATAACGCGCCTAATGCTCCCTTTTCTTTTTATTAGGAGGGTGCGGTGGGATGGATGAGCGTTGATAGAACGCGCCTACTCCCTCTTGTTTTTTATCCAAAGGAAACGGTGGGTTGAGCAACCGTATTTATAACGTGCTTACTACTCCATTTTCTTTTTATTAGGAGGATGTGGTGGGATGGACGAGCGTTGATAGAACGCTCCTACTACTCCCTTTTATTTTTATTAGGAGGGTGTGGTGGGATGGGCGAGCGTTAACAGGACGCGCCTATTCCTCTTTTGGCATTCCCATAGCCTGTTGTATATTTGTCAGCCGATTGGGCACCTTTGGTGTTCCCATGGCCTTTTGCATATTTGTTAGCCAATCAGGCGTCTTTGGCATTCTTATAGCTTGTTGTATACTTGTTAGCCGATTGGATGCGGTGGGATGGGCAGGCGTTGATGGGACGCGCCTACTCCCCCTTTTTTTTTTATTGGAAAGATGCGGTGGGATGGGTGGGCATTGATGGAACGCGCCTACTCCCCCATTCTTTTTATAAGAAGGATGCGGTGGGATGGGTGGGCGTTGATGGAACGCGCCTACTCCTCCCCTTTTTTGTATCAGAAGCATGAGGTGGGATGGGTGGGCATTGATGGAACGTGCCTACTCTCCCTTTCTCTTTATAATAAGGATGCGGTGGGATGGGTGGGCGTTGATGGAACGCGCCTACTCCCCCTTTCTTTTTATCGGAAGGATGCGGTGGGATGTGTAGGTGTTGATTGAACACGCCTACTCCCCATTGGCATTCCCATAGCCTTTCGTAGATTTGTCAGCCGAACGGGTGCGTTTGGCGTTCCCATGGCCTTTTGTCGATTTGTCAGCCGATTGGGCGCCTTTGGCATTCCCATGGCCTTTTGTAGACTTGTCAGCCGATTGGGCGCCTTTGGCATTCCCATGACCTTTTGTGGACTTGTCAACCGATTGGGCGTCTTTGGCATTCCCATGGCCTTTTGTAGACTTGTCAGCCTATTGGGCGCCTTTGGCATTCCCATGGCCTTTTGTAGATTTTTCAGCTGATCGGGCGCCTTTGGCGTTCCGTAGCCTTTTGTAGATTTGTCAGCCGATTGGGCGCCTTTGGCATTCCCATGGCCTTTTGTAGATTTGTCATCCTATTGGGCGCCTTTGGCATTCCCATGGCCTTTTGTAGATTTGTCAGCTGACCGGGCGCCTTTGGCGTTCCCGTAGCCTTTTGTAGATTTGTCAGCCGACCGGGTGCCTTTGGCGTTTCCGCAACCTTTTGTAGATTTGTCAGCCAACCAGGCGTCTTTGGCATTCCTGTAACCTTTTCACATCATATTGCCCACGAATACGAAAAAAAAAGAAATTATTATTACCATATAAGAGGGTTGTTTACAATTTGTGGTCTCATCTTTCGTATTCTTCCCCCCCCCCCCCCCCCCCCTTTTTTTTTTTTTTTTTTTTTTTTAGTGGCGGGGAAGGGATCGTACTCAATCGCCTGCTTAGTTTCCTCAAGCTCCCCAGAGGCGCGCTTGCGTTCAAATATACTCCTTGTGGCAAAAAATTCTTCTGTCGGGTGTCCCAACCTTCGGTAGTAGTGGCAGTACTTGGCGGAGTTCTTATCCATTTTGTTGACGTCTACTATTGTCGGGGGCAGCTGGATTTCCTTTCCGATGACCCAATGGTTTAGTAATTCGACCGCGCGCTCCTTGCTCCAGGGCAGAGGGGGTGGTGGGTTTGAGTCGCGCCTAGTCCATCCGTTTCTTCCCTGGCTCCCACCGACGGTTTTGAACTGGTCCCTTCTCTCCCTATTAGTGTTGGGTCTTACGTTGTGTGGTGCCTCAGATACGGTGCTAACTGTGTGGCACCAAGAAGGGTTCATGGGTGTTTCTTATATGCAGTAGGCGATCCTCTCGGCTGCTTCCTCTAGCTCAACGAAAGTCTATAACCTGAAATTGATTAAACTCCCCTTGAAAGCTGGGATCATTCCCCACACACAAATTTCGACGAGCGTTCCCTCACTGATGTCTTCATGAGAATCTAGTGCCAATCTCCGGAACCGTAAGATGTACTTTCCTATTTCTTCTCCCATCCGCCGTCCGCTCTTGCTCAAGTCTATTGCCGTGATTTTCCTCTTGGTTGAATAGAATTTTCCTAGAAAGAGTGTGGACATAGTTGGCCAAGAATCCACACTTTCTGTTTTTAAGTTGTCGTACCAGGTAAATGTCGTGCCTGTGATTTGGGGAATTCTTTTAGACACAATTTTCCATCAGAGGCTCTGTCATTCATTGCTGATAGGAATCGACTGAGATGTTCTTGCGCGTTCCCATGACCATCGTATGTCTTGAATTTCGGAGAAGTGTAGTCCTCGGGGTATTGGTATTCTCGGATGTTCGCTGGGTATGGGCTACTTACGAGGCAGTGATTGTCTTGTTTTATCACATGATAATTTTTCTCCAAGTATTTTTTCATTTCTTCCTGTGACATTGTTGTTGTCTTGTTGTTTTTGTGCCCTTCGCCTTTCGTCATTTCTTTAGGAGTATTTTGTCCCGCTATTACCGCTTGTGTTATCCAGTCTTCTAGCTCATGCCTTATTCATGAGCGCTCTTGTAGTTCCTTTTGCATGTCTTGCAGAGCTGGCGACGTGGGTTTCGGTAGCTGGGTCACTCGCATGTTCTTTCCTTGTATTGCTACTATCTCTCTGTTTTGGGATCCATGCCCTACCGATTGTTTGATGGCGTCCTGGGCCAGCGTTTCTTCTTTGCTGTCATCGTCCTCCATTGTTACCTCGTCGAGGTTGATAGGCTGATTGGTCGCTTGGTTTCCTATCGCGCCTGAGCTAGCGCCTTCTGGGTGTGTCATGGTAAGCTAGGCACGACCCTCTGGGTGTGGTCGCCAAATGTTGAAGGGTGATTTTAGTTTTGGTTCTACCCGTCCTAGTCCCACCAGATGACCTCACTTTACTAGGAATGGTAAGAGAGAGAGAGTTGCCCTTCCTTTGTACCTTGTCCTCCTATAAATAGACTTTCCTAAAAGTTTCTCCTTTTAGGACATCATGACACATGTCTTAAACCTCCTTAATTACTTCTAATGCCATTCTCTAATATAATCCTTTTCTTATCCCTTAATTCCTCCTTTGTCCTTCTTATCTCATGGGTATTTCCTCATTGGACTTGGGCCTAGTCCCCAAGTCCCTACATCTCATGTTAGGCTTACCTCACCTCTTAGGGTCATCCCGAACTTGTTAAGGGGTAGTATTTTTCATGTATCAACAATGGCCAAATAAGTTTCTCCATTATGAGAAAAGAAGTGGGTGGTTGATCATTAAGTGACAGGACTAGGAACATCCTGTTAGAATATGGGCATCCAACTCAAAACCAATTGGCAATGAGTGGAGTGGCCCATAGGATTATAAATCGCAGGATCATAGATGCCCAGACAATGTGGGACTAATAATCTTAACACGCCCCCTCACGTGTAGGCTCGTTGGGTCTAACACGTGGACAACAATAAATCGGGTGACGCGGAGTAAACAAGGTGCGGTCAAATGACTCAACACAAATAGCCTGCTCTGATACCATGTTAGAATATGGGCATCCAACTCAAAACCAATTGGCAATTAGTGGAAAGGCCCTAAGGATTATAAACCGCATGATCTTAGATTGCCCTGACAATATGGGACTAATAATCTCAACATGCCCCCTCACGTGTAGCCTCATTGGGTCTAACACGTGGATAATTAAATCGGGTGACGCGGAGTAAAGGCGTGGTCAAATGACTCGTCGCAAATAGCCCCCTCACGTGTAGCCGCGTTGGGTCTAACACGTTGACAATTAAATCGGGTGACGCGGAGTAAAGGCGCAGTCAAATGACTCGTCGCAAATAGCCTGCTCTGATACCATGTTAGAATATGGCATCCAACTCAAAACCAATTGGCAATGAGTTGAGAGGCCCTAAGGATTATAAACCGCAGGATCTTAGATTTCCCAGACAATATGGGACTAATAATCTCAACACATCCGCCCGCGTGGTAGGTTAAACTCGGCGTGTGAAGATTAGACTCGACGTTTGATTTACAGATGCGGGGGTGTGATACACAAACGCGGGCGTGAGAAGCAAAAACGCCAACGGTCAAATATCCAACGTCCGTATTCCCAACGGCTATAATTTTCAAAACCTATAAATTCCTTCAACTGAATTCATTTTCACTCATACCACTACTATCTCTTCTTCTAAAATTCTTCTTCTTCTATAATTTTCAAAACCTATAAATTCCTTCTTCTAAAATTCTTCTAAACCAAAATTTTCTTGATACAACATGAACAACTTAATAAGAAAAGCGATGAAGAGTATAAAGCAGAAAAGAGATCGAAGAAATGAATCGGTACCGCGGCCTGCCACAGATATAGAATATACTCAGAATCGGGGAGCAGAGTTTGCTTCGCCAAGTGTTGTTCTGATCCATCATTAGTCCAAGGTCATGTGTCGGGGCATCAAGAGCGGTCTGAGAGTTTTTATAAAATGAGAGGTGGGTTTTATGACTTAAAGGCTATTTATGATGGTCTACCCCCTGCAGTCCGAGAAATGGTCGACATATATCCTTGGTGTGCGCTTTATTGTGTGAAGCCTAGAAAGCACAACAACAAAATTACGAAAGTATTGATAGAAAGGTGGTGGCCGACGACGCACACATTTCATTTTATGGATTCTTTGTTTAACTTAACTTAAATTTTATTTTTTAAATACTTATATTAAATAATCAAAAGAATTAATCATAGTTGATATTATTCTTGTAATAGGAATTACGCCCCTTGATTTGTATTTCATTTGTGGGATCCCAAGTGGAGTGGGAGATCATGTACCATACAACCAAAACGAATGGATATCAAATAATAAATGGCAGACACTTCTTCCCTCGTTTAAGGAATCACATATACGTGAAGATCATAAAGATTTGAAAGGAGGTGGGGTATTATGTTCAGCGTTGAAGTTTTTCCTACCAAAACAGATACTCGGAAAATGTAGATGACTATCCTGAACTCGAAAAGGTGTTTATCTTATGGGTACTGGGTCAGACGTTCTTTCCAAACTCAACTTCTGTTTCTCATATTGGTTGGTTTGAAGCGTTAGAAGATCTTGAAAAAACACCAGATTATGATTGGGGCTATGCAATTTTAGCATAAGTGTACTGTGGGCTGGATCAAGCGTCCATTGGTATACCTAACTTCACTGGTTTCTGGGGAATTATAGAGGTAAATATCCAAATTATTATTTTAAATTTAAATAATTTTTATGAACAAATGTAGATGATTTTTAAATTTGCAGTATTTGTGGTATACCTACTTCCGTGTTGGTAAACCAATTCTTAAAGACGAAACTCATAGATTTCCAATCATGGACATGTACCTCTCGACCAACTGGGCGAAGGACACTGGCAGCGATGTCTCGGGTTCCAGTTTTGTTCAGAGGTTTCAACAGATGACTTGGAGCCACAAGAATGTTGTTGTTCACCTTTACCTTAATTTTCCTGAGTATAGTGGTAATGATGTAGAACATATTCTTGATTATTCTCTCCGTAGAGTTGTTTTACACTCCAGAATTGGATATAGGGGTTTGGTACCTGGGAGAAAGACTATTGTACCAGTTACAAGGTATATATGAAATTTCAATTAACCCGCCACCACTGATGCAAACCTATGCATTAGATTATGATCGGCTGAGAATAATCCAGTGTGAGAGGTATGAATTAAATACAAAGAGGAATATTAATGAAGCGGAGTATGTCACCTGGTACATGTAAATTGCGAAGCCTGTAATTGGGAGATACAACATGCATATATATGGGTTTGATTTCACAGGGTTATCACGCCTGGCTCATGATGCAAATATCGATCCTAGCCAGCCTCCTCCAAAAGATCCATGCTTTATGACTCCGCTACGGGTGCAAGTTCTTCATCATCTTTGTCAAATATGCCCGAAATTCGTTGGGAAATGCCAAGTATTACTTCACAAGGTGAGCCAACCACGATCCTCATTGTTTCCCAAGATATGGAACGTGATTATCCTTACTACAATTTGGCTGCCAGTAACGATGACTTGAAGAGATAACTTAACGATATGTATTGGCTGAATCGGCAAATGGAGGCTATACACTTGGGTATGTGTCGTAAATGACATACATACACAATGTTTGGATTGAGTCCAACTGTAAATGATGATGGGAGTTCACAGTCTTCCAATTCCACCAGGAGCAACAGATCATGGCACGAGAGTGATAATACAGTGGTGGGAGAAACACAAGTACGACACAGTTGTTCACCACAAGTACGGTACAGTACTTCACCACAACTTGTGCCTGTATCTCAACCTCAAGTAATTCAGCCAGATCCTAGGCGCATTTCATCACCATCCTCGCCCTACAAACCAAATGATGTTTTTTACACTGTTACACCACCACCACAACAACAAACATCTTATATGCTTGAAGGACCGAGTCCTTTCCAACCGAGTGCTTTCCAATCGCCTAGTGTTCTTCAACCAGTTTTTTCCCCTTATGGAAATTTAGCAAATATGTTGGCAAGTGGGATATCCCATGCCTTGGAGAATGGTTGACTTAAGGCCACGAAGATAACGATGAGCGATTTAAGGATGAGCAACGTTAGAGAGATTGTAATTTTTAATTCTGCTATATTTATAATTCTAGTTTTTATCAATTAAAGGTACGACAGTTTGTTTAAATGAAATTAAATATTTTTAAAATTAAGCGTTTTACATTAGCTTCACTGATGAGAAGTACTAGGTGGAACAACCACTACAAAGAAGGGATTGAAATTGTTCAACACCTTAAGGATTTCGAAACATTTTTCGAAACGAAAAGCCATATTTTTCCATCTTCGTAATTCAACCAAAGATCTTGTTACCATCTAAGCATCAGTTTCACCTCTCAGTCTATATCGATTGGATTGCATAGTTAAAGCTACAAACTCACTTGCTTCTTTCTTAATTGTACGAAAATGATTTTCTATTTCGCATATAGCACGACGACTCAGATTACTGGTGTCACTGCAGAACCCGTCGTGAATAACCACCCAGAAATTCACCCATGGATAGTTTGCTGAAGCAAGCTGAGTAAATAAAAAAACATAGTTTCTGCAAATAGATTCATCTTCTTCTTCAGTACACGGAGCTGTTCGCCGAACTAACAAGGGCTGAGACATCTTCTTTCGACAAATTTGTTGAATTGAAGAATTTTTTTTAAGATCAGAGAAGAAGAGTAAAGAATACTAGAGGGGTAGAATGTGTGAATTTGGAGTTGAAATAGGGAGTATTTATAGAACTTAAAATTCTAGCCGTTGGATGACAAAAAATTTCAGCCGTCCAGATTTAGCCGTTGGCGGTTTTGGATCACATGCTGGAGGATTCACCTCAGACGCTGGCCTGTGAAGGAAAAACGGGCGGTTTTGGATCACACGCCAGTGCGTTTGGTTCAACCGCCGGTTTTCCATCAAGCGCACGTTTATTCTACTGTCTCACTCAACAAACCAACAATTTTGCTGGTTTGCCCATCCATTTTTCATGTTTGTTGAGTCCATAGTGAGAGAAAAATGAACAAACTACAAGTTTGTTGAGTCCATAGGAACTACTCTAAAATGGTAGCAGTAAAAAAAAATTGTTTCACAAAAAAAAAAATTTTAAAAAAATATTCTCTAATTTCGGATGGGAAGCATGGATAGGAGAAATTGGCACCATTGGATTAACATTATCGCACTTTTTTTCATCGAACACCACACTTACATTTCAACATATACATCGCAAAATGCAACTTACTTCTAGAATTATTTGAACGAAAAATAATATTGTATTTCATTTAGTGTTGATAGAAAATTAATGTTGAAGTTATAAAATATGATACTCTCTAAGTTTCTGGAAAAAAGAGTTCCAATTAATTTTTTAATTTTGTCTAAAATAAAAAAATGATAATATTTCTTTTTCAGAAACCGAGGTAGTATAATACTGTCAATAAATCCTATCTCATTAAATTGTTAATTAGTACAATAAACCACAGGAATTAAGAAGAAAGAAATTCTTGTCATCACTACCCAAGTCCTATGTCGACAGTCGGCTACAAATAAAAGTTTCCGGGAAAGTTAAAAGGCAAAACACACAAACTGATCCTCCTTTCACTTTTAACCGAGTGATGAGAAAGACATCGACTAATCAAACCATAGTGGGGAAAACAATGAAATGAGTCACATTACGCATGTTAATTCAACAGGTTTGATCATGAGATAATGGATTGGCAAGAATAAATTCATGAGAGAAAATCGTGACTTACCACCGGTGAGTAATTGAGTTATATGGGCTAATCTAACGGGTGTCCATTGATACTGACTCTCTCTCTCTCTCTCTCTAAAAACTTTGAAACGAAAACTCTATGTGCCTGAATCTTCTCTGCTTAGATCGGCTCCTTTGGAGCTGATCTGAGCAGATCAAATCAACACCCAAGCTCTATTGCACCCTGTTTCACGCTGCTACTTTTTATTTTGTTGATTCTCTTGCGATTTTTCTCGGTTTGTTTTATAGATTTGTGATTGTTGATGTGGGTATGGCTTGTGATTTATCTCTGAGAAGAAATCAGATCTCATCATTCTTAGTCTTGATTTATGAACAACTCGAAGCAACATCTTCATCTTCACCAACCTTAAGAAGATTTGTGATTTTATCTGATGTTGGGGAAGATCGGATTTCTATTTCTCTCTTTTTAGGTCTATGTGATATTCCTGTTTTGGGGTGTTTCACAGATCTACTTTTCCTTAGATGTAGATTTGTTTCAACTAGTAATTTCAGTTTTAAGATTTCAGCAATAGGTACTCAAACTCCACCAGAGGCAGCAACAATATGTTCTAAGACACCATCAACAGCACCAGAGACACCAGCAATACCATCAACTCTTAGTTTCAGACCGATTCATATGAAGAACCAGACCGATTCAGACCGATTACGACCCGTGATGACCGATTTATGCTACTGCTAATGTTACTTTGAAAAAGCTTTTGACAAATGGGTGGATCTTTGGATCCATTTATACCCGGTTCATCTGTTTTACCATGTTTATAGAAAAACCCTTGAGAAATGGTTGGATCTTTGGATCCTAACACTTCTACAGATTGTAGATTTGTTATATTGGTTGGATGTGTTACTTTTAATCCAAACTAGGCCATTTAAACTTGTTCTGCTCCTTAGAAAGTTGGTTGAAATGGTTAGGATTCTGCTTCAGTTCAAGTCTTGTAACTATGTTGTTGAGTGGCTTGATTGTGATTGTGTTTGTTGTCTGCTTGAGATACTTGTAATTGCTGGAAATTTCCTGGTTGGGCTTGAGATACTTGTAATTGCTGGAAATTTCCTGGTTGGGTCTGTAATCTCTACCGATTTTAAATCGGATTATTATTATCAATACAATTGAGGCTTGCCTCTTTTTCGAAGAAAAAAAAAATCAACAGGTTTGCAAACTTTTGCATACCTTGCACAAAGATATGAATCTTATCGGCCGCAGTTATTAGAAAAATATGATCCATGCAACAGAAATAAGTCTTTCGTAACAAGCAATCAACCTGACTTTTTCTTATTTCATTCAAAGGCACTCTTTCAGAATTCAAACCGCACAATCAAATTGCAATCGTTGATTTGTTTGGATAGCACAAAAAAAGTTTTTTTAATTTGTAGAAATCAAAAAACTAAAAGTCAATTTGAGTATCGAATTTCAAAACGACTTCTAGTAGTTGAAATTATACTTTTTATGAAGCAAGATATTTTATTTCTAATTTCTGTTTCCGTTTCTGCTTCTAGTATCCAAACACATTAATAACATTGCAGTCATTTTTAACATATAGTTTGAAAGATTCTTTTGCATCGTAAAAAGAAACGAAAATGATAATCATTTTGTTTTGTCAAAAGGAGTTTTTGCTATCAAAAGTGATCAAGTAACGATCTGTTTTTATTCTTTTGAACCTTAACTTAGGTTCTTGTTTCTGATATTTCAATTACGTGGTTTAAGGCTTTTGATCGTTGGCCATATCAAACAAAATAAGTCATGTCCTAGATGAATACTTTTTATCTGATGGAAGTCATACGTATATTTCAATCTTGGACTTTATAGATTGTCGACATGATTTAAACTACTCTTGCATCTTGAAAATACGGCATGAGAATCACAGAAGACTATGAGAAACATTGCAAGAACACGACAATTAAAAACTCGAAAGAATATGCATGAATTAGTGACCAATTAATCAGTTAACGGGAAACAGCAATTTCCAAAAGTAATATAGAAAAGGCCTCATACAAGACTTCTGATGATGGGCTACAAGTTGTGTGCGCCTAGTTCCTGTGAACCATAGTAAAACAAGTGGTATACCTTGGAAGTCAGAAATGTTTTTGACTTCTGATGATGGGCTACAAGTTGTGTGTGCCACTCGATAGATATCTTATGCGGTGTGGTGTATTTTCAACCGTTTAACTTTTTAGTGAGTTCGCATTTAACCAAACGAATTTTCCGCTTAAAGACCATTAGGATTTAGGATGTATACATGCAAGTATCCACTGCGTCCACCTTATCACAATTCTTTCAAAACAGATGATTCCTATAAGGCTGCGTTTATATGCTAGAGCTACCTTCCGCTATACTCGTTGGAGATGCTAGTTTTGTGACTTAGGCGACCTCCATCCGCCAGGGTCCTCGTATTCTCATTTTATGGCTGCTACTGGGTTTATCAGATTCCGCTGCAAGGTTTATCAAATTCCCTGAGTTTGAAGAATTGTTTTTTTTTGCTTGGTACTAGTACCCTTGAGAATTCGGTGTTGGGTGCAATAATCAAAAACAAAGAAAAATCAAATAAGCAAAAGTTATTGACACTTAGCTCCTTTATAATGGAAGTGATCGATTTAACGAAACGGAAGAGCTTTCCATATCTCCACAACAACAACAAGGCAAAACTTTTGAAAAACCTAGTGAGTCACGTGTTCAACACGCTGTCCTTAAGACATTAGCACCCGGCTACACTCAAGAGTGATGTTATAGCCCTCACAAGACGAATATCTCCAGGATAAAACACCCTAATACACCTACTACTAGCATGTGTAATAGATGCTCAACTTGAACTTGGCAACTCCGAAAAACCCTTAAGAAAAATCACGAATGCTAAAGAAAACAATATAAAATATTTTCATTTGGGGGTCTCTCTAAATCGATTTTACAAAAGTAGAGAATTTGTTTATATAACGGAATAAAACAACTTAAGAAGAGAAACTCCCCGATGTGGGACTAAAAATTTATATAGTCTCTTAAAACAACTAAAGAGTGGAAACTCCACGATGTGAGACTAATAAGTTTTTTCATTCACAAAAGAAACAATTAATTATTATTTTTATTAAAACCTTTAAAATTCAATTTTATTAATCGTTTTCCAACATTCAGTAAGCACCATGAGTCCGTCACAGCCTTATATCAAACTGGTGTCACTGTTATATAATAGTAAGGTAATGATACCAGATTTATTAGTAATCTGAGTTCGAAACTAGGCAGCATTAAATTCTTTTAAATATTAAAAAAAAACATTTGAATCATATAAAAAATTACGTTCAAACACACCCAAACCCCCGTAGTCGTGGAACTATTGCACGAGATAAAAAGTAATGAGTACACTACACTACGCTACTGACAAAGAAATCCCTAAATTCTTGAACCAAAAGCTAAAGAAAGCATCAGTGGGCGTAAGACCAGGATCCTCTCCATTATATTTTTTTAAACAACTCCAACATCAAAACCTCAGTTCGCCATCAACCATTATCACATCATACAGTAGTTTCTCAAACAACTAGTAGTATTATAATACAACAAGTTTATTAATTACTCTACTGACCACACTAATCTAAATGAACGGTTAATTACGGTACCACATGGATATGTCAATCTCAATAGACCCACTACCTGTATCTTTAAGCACAAACATAAGCTACATTTGTCCAGATTAAACATTACAAAATCAATTAAAAAAACCTTAAACATTTTGCAACTTGCTTAAGATAATTCTAATTAAATTAGTTGCCATAATAATCAGATAAGGATACCTAAGATTAAACTCTTTCCACATCACCAGCAGTCCCTCCCCATCCACATCAAAGAGAAGAAAAAATATTGATACAAAAATATATATTTAAAAAACAAATTGAGATAAAACCAAGCAGGGTTTCTGAAAAGCCCACACTTTGTTCTGTTCTGGTTTTAGTTTTGGAAAGAAAGAAAAGCATAAGATAATCATTGTACTTCTCTTTGCTTTGTTTAAAGAAGAAATGTTGATTGTTTTACCAAAGTGGTACAGAAATTTTCTTTCATTCATTATTATTATTTTATTTATTTATTTATTATTTTATTTTTTATACAAAGAATATTTTCATTAATAGGAGTTCAAGGTTACAATGGGTTTAAAATCAAAATTAGGAAAATACAAATAGACATACCGTACAAGTTTACCAAGAAATCCGACAAGAGAAAGAGAAGGATTACCGGTGTAGAACAAATACAAGCATGAATAAGAACCGATCAAGTCGGAGGAAGAACGGTTTTTCTCGGAAGTGTATTCCAACCATTTTGTTTGTTTTTCTTCTTCATAAATATGTTCTCCAAAAATTGGAGTGATTTGCTCAAATTTCTTAAAACTTGTGATGGAGATTTCGTCGTCAAAAGCATCATTCATGAAGATTTCGTCGCCGGATAAATAGATGATGAAGATCGGTAAAGATTCCGTCGCCGAAGCCAACAAAGATGAAGTTTTCGTCGTAGAAAAACATCCCAAGTGATCTTAAAACCCATGAAACACAAGAACGGCCACTAAAACCGAGATAAACCTCTAATGGAGGAGATAAAAACACCAAAAGGGTGTACAAAACTTACCAATAAGTAAGAGAAAACCATGATAAAAACTAACTAATAACAAAGATCTAACCTAAGACAAGAAAATGGAAAGAAAATCCCGCCCAGATCCGGCCCTAAAAGGACCAGATATGATATGAGCCGGAATTGGTTGCCGGTGAAGAAAACCTTTTTTTTGATGTTGAACTAGTGAGAGAGAAGAGAGGGTATCAAAAAAAAAAAAAAAAAAAAAAAAAGAGCTAAAATGAAATCCCGAAAAGCAGAAATTTTCATTCTAGAGGAGCCTCAAAACTTCTTCCAAGACCCCTTTAAAGGACACACACACAACAAGAGCCAAGAAATTTTGTTATTCAAGGTGAGGCAATTTTGTGGTCGGAACTTCAAATGCTAAAATTATTTCTTTTTGGCCTTCATGAACAAGATTGTCAATAGGGGTACCAAATTGGGGTGTACCAGTACCCTGTTAGCAGCCTTGTTCATGAAGATGTATCCATCATCTATGAGATTTTACTAGAATTTGCAAATATTGGGGTTTGAATGTTTACAGACAACATTGAACTGAGGAACCAAAATTGGTCACAAAAGCACAAAACAGTCCATAGAATTGTAAGCATTTTAAAAAGAACACAAACAACTTAACATCACCCATGTATTTGATTTGGACATTTGAGCTACATTTTCTTAGATTTTATGTAAGATAATAGATTGAACATCATGAAGAAGAAAAAACATACAAAGAAAAAAAAAACATACTCCTAGGTACAAAGATTTTTTTTCAAATTGAGAAATGGAAATATATTACATAAATTGATGATTACAAGTAAAAGAGTTCCAAGCTTTTACATTAAGAGATGATAATAATAAGATCAGTAGAGATATTAGGAATGTAATTCACAAAAAACATTAAAACAAGAACACATAGAAATTAGGCTTGCAAATCCTTTTTCAGCCAAGGCAAAAAAACCTAAGCAAGCTGTACAATTTTGCTGCTTCTTCATAAGATCATCAACATGATGCTGCTGCAGATGAACTTCAAAATCCAAAAAATCCAAAATAGGAACCCCTTTACTAAACCCCTCCATAATGCATTAAAGCTATTCACAGAAAACACTTGGTACCCCCGCTGTTAATGATAATTCCCCCCATTTCCTCCAAAATTCATCTTTCTTCTTCTGCTTGTCATGCTGCAAATCTCCTTTGCATGCTATTCACAATAACAAAAAATTAGGGTCAACAGATTAAAACCCACAAAAAAATCATTTGAACCATAAAGAAGAAAGAAACCCATTTCGTCTTCAACTTCTTCACTTGACAAGCTCGGAAACCCACTGAACATCAGGACCAGAAGAGCCAGGAACTGAGTCAACTCGTTCACGTCCGAAGGAATTTTCCTTGCTAAGCTTTTCATATATCTTTGAACGCAAATTCCTCCCAGACTCGACTCTCTCCATTGCCGGTTCTTCTTCCAGAGAACCACACTGATCCCAAAAATCAAGATATCCTCCAACTCCACCACCAGACCTAGTTGTTGTTGGAGTCCGAGTTGGAGTTGTTGGCAAACTACTAAAACCAGGACGAAGGCTAGAACTAGCCCTAGGTGAAAGAAAACTGGAACTACCCATAACCCATGAAGAAGGTGCTGATTTCACTTTGTTAAGCTGTAAATTACGAAGATTCAAGACCATTTCATTAACCGAGTTAGACCCAATAGTAGACCGACCCATACCAGTACTAGGAGACATAGGTGGCGACCCAGAATTAGGAGACATCGGTGGTGACAGATTCAAAGTAGAAGTAGGTGAAGAACCAACATAATAAGAATCCAAAGCAACACGAAGTGGAGAACCATCGTAACTCGGTGGTGAAGACTCAGTTCTAGGACTGAGTTGAGACTGACTCGGAAGAATCCTCAACTGTTCAGGTGTATGAGCAAAGAAACAAACACGACGACGACAACTCGTACCATCTTTACAAGGCTGCGTACGATAACGAGCTGGATGCAACCAACACTCAAACACGCCGTGTGCGTATTCACAAGTATCACCTCTTTTGCAGTTCCCTTTCCGGAAGTCAGGACAAGCGGTGCCGGAATAATGAAACTTCCGGGGATCTCTTCTTCTTGCTTTCTCACCTGGATGTGCGTATGGACATTCAGTCCAATCATGTGATCTTCCTCTTGAACATCTCCTAACTTTGAACTCATACATACGAAACTCATCACAGGAGTAAGCATCAACAACTGATGATAAGTCTGAATCGTCTGAATCAAGATCATTTGATGGTAAATAACGTGATAAAGCTGAAATCGCTTCACTCATGCACAACGGCGAGTAGTCTCCTCCTCCATTGTTGATGTTGTTGTTACAACCAGAACCAACTCCACTTACTGGAAGTTGATACATCATATTGTTGTTGTTGCCAGAAACTGAATCTTGATCATACAGTGACCATGGTGGTACATGAACCATCATTTTTCTTGAAGAAGTGCTAGTTTTTTCTGGCTTTCTCTGTGTAGAAAAGAAGTTTAGGGTTTTGATTTACATTTACAGACATCAAACTGAAACTATGAAGTTGTGATGAATATAAAGGGTTCAGAGGTGAAGTTAAATTAACTAACTAGAGTTAGTTTATTAAACCATGGTTAGGTTAAAACAGTACCTTCTGCTACATTCTAGACACCTCTGTGTGTACTGCGGTTTGGTTTTTTAAAAGGCGGTGTAGATGAGAATTTGAAATTCTCATGAGATATTGAGTTTTGGCGGGAAATTTGAGGGGACAGGTGGATGGAGAAGATATTTGTGGCAGACATGTGGAAGTAGGTCTGCATAACACTGGATCCCTGTGATTATGACACGTAGAGGGATGGTGAGATGTAGTAACACGTGGAGGGGAAGGAGATGAAGAATAATTTACCCAACACCTGGCGGTTCAGAACATGGGGGTGAGGGGGTACAGCGAAAAAGACGATTCACGTCATTGCGACTCACTTTATTCTTGGGGTAGTGTAAAATGACGGTTTTAAGTGTGATTGGTGATTTTGAATTTTTGTTTTAGTTGAAAAGTAACGGTTTAGTTTGTAACTGCAGCAGCTTAGTTTCTGAATTCTGATTTGCGTTTGTGTTTGGGGAATTGGATCGTTGTGAACTTTGGATGTTTTGGAAAGTTGCAAAACTATTAAGAGTAATTCTATACAAACGGTGAAAAAAAACTAAGCTAAAACCGTTCACAGTTCACACACACCAAATGGGTGGACCCCGCAGGTGGGGAAAAACATAGTCCCATTTAAGGGATGGATGTGTGTATGCAGTTTTGTGGGAGTTCATTTTCATGGTTCATCTTGTTGCCGTGGAGAATATAAAGAAAATAAATAAGCAGAGAGAAGTTTTTATTCATCAATATCTTAGGGTTGCATGGATACAATTACAATATATATAAAGGGGAAACACTAGGTAACTAGATGAAACGCACATTCATGGGCCATAGGCCCTGTAACACATCTAGAATTTTTGAATTATTAAATGCTCGAGTTGTAAAACTTTGGAATACGAGCCTTTTAAATGCAATACTGTTTTTAGTGATTAAGATAGTACTCCCTCCGTCCCGGTTTAGATGAAGGTTTTAGGCTTTTTACAAATCCCATATTACTTAAGGTTTTCCTATTTTTCCCAAAAATTTCTTGATTTGTCTATGCTTTGGAATCATATACAAACATAAAATATAATATAAGGTCAATTTCCCAAATGAAATTTTTAAATAATCCATTAGATTTCAAATTCACACTAAAATTTATGAATTAAAATTAAAGATTTAAATATTTTAGGAGATATTAATGAGGGTAAATTTGGAAAAATATATAATCTCTTTCTTGTTTCTTAATATGTGTGAAAACAACTAACCTTCATCTAAAATTGGACGGACGGAGTGTGATTTTTTTCGTAATCTTATCCTAGATTTATTTATCCACATATATATGATTTTATTTCAATGGGATATTGGTGTTCAAATTTTTGTACAAAAATTTGTCATATTCTTAAAAACTCCTAGAATTTTGTATTTTTTCTTTTAAGGAAAAGCCAATATCTCATAATTTTTATTCATGATTAGTATAAAATTTATATTTCGAAATTTACGGAAATGATAAACAAAAATGCTTTAAAACTTTACGATTCATTGAAAAAATTGATATCTTGATAATGGTTTCTTTCTATTTTGTTCCTAGGTGTTTTGAATCTTGATCAATGACATCATATATGTCAGAGATATCTGTAAAAAATGAATAATATGCCTAAACAAATATCATAGCGATCAATATCGTTTTTTTTTTTGTTTTTTCTTTTATTAAATCACATTTCAATTCATTTAAACCAAAGTAGTGATTACATGATTACTATTAGAGCGAAGAAAAAATCGTTCTAAAGACGAAGAAAACATCGCCCAAATAGCGAAGAAATGTGTCCATAGCCACCAGAACAAAAAAAAATCAAATTATTTTTATTCATAAAAATCTAAAAATCTTTGCTCATATCTAGCCCAAAAAAACTAATCCTGAGCAAGAAGAAGAAGGAAGCTCTAAGATTATCAATATCGACAAATTTACTGAATTAAGTCGTCTTCTCTCAAAAATAGTTGATAATAATGCAGCTGGATCACCAGAAAATACCATTATTATATAACAAGTCTTGGAGCATACATAAGCCATCAGACCCATCAGAAAGAGAGATACAAGACCCTAATAATTGTTTGAACAAGATTTTCTTTTTATTGTAAACTATATAAACTAAGAAAACAAAACTTGATCTGCCCAAAACAGAGTTCGTTAACAATGGATTATCACAAGATGTCTTTAGATCTACAAACGGTTCTAAAGATCCCGTCGATACTTCGATCTAGTTTGAGTGAATCTTATATCAGAAGAGAAGATTCTCAAGAATACACAAACTAGGTGCAATCAAAGTTTCAGCAACCGTTAGTCAATCAATTCAATCGAAAACTAATAACACTGCAATTATCTAGTTTCCCACCAACGGTACTCGTAGAGCTTCTTGATCCCACAAAAGTGTTTAAAAGAGAGGTAGTAAGAGATTTCACCTAATTAGGATATTTTCCTCTCCGATTAGACGGCTCCACCAGAAACAACAAGAATGAAGTTTGTCTAGCTCTTAGGATAGTTTGCTAGAAATGCAAACTTAGGTATTTATAAACCAAGGATGTTTGGACACCAAGGAATTTTCAAAACCGAAAATATTCTCAAGATATGCAATGAATAGAAAAATTCGGTTTTCCTAATTCCAATAAATGCTTATCCAAAATTTCCGAAATCTCTTAATAGAAAATCTCCAATTAGTAAATGCACATTACTAATTTTTATTCTCTAGAGATATGCATTTAATTGCTGGTAATTAAAGCATATAAAACCAAAAACCTTAATTAAAAGATTCTCAATTTGTTTCGGCACATGATCTCATCTCCTTGAGTACTAAAGAATATCTTTCAACAATAAATGATAAGAGTTATTGTACGTGTTCAAA
>JAJJMB010010439.1:167016-221734 GCA_023531105.1 Papaver atlanticum
AAATATCAAATCACATACATGGGTTCAATCGGTTCTACCAATCACTAATATCAGTTATACCTCAATATGGAAATACTTGTGATTGGTCACACAAGTTACTAGGACCGGTTACATCAGTTACCACTACCGGTTACCATATTCCATGGTATTGCTTGTGATCGGTCACACCAGTTACCAGGATTGGTTACACCGATTACCAGGATCGGTTACCAATTTCAAGGATCGATTACACAATACTTTGTGACCGGTCACACTAATTACTAGTATCGGTCACACCAATTACAAATATCGATAATACCATCTCATGGGGATTACTTAGGATCGGTTACACCAATTACTAAAACTAGTCATACCAAATCATAAGTCAGGCATTGTGATTAGTTATACCAAGATACATAACAAAGTTACGGTCGGTTATACCATCTCACACATATTGGTAATCCAATGATTTGCAATGAATAGCCGTACCAATAAGCCTAATGATTTTCCTTTCGATTCATAAAACAAGTTCATGAATGTACTTCCTTTAAACAAATGTAAAACATTGTTTCCTAGGATGAAATCTTCACCGTAACCCATTCACATAATCATAACAGTATATACAAGATTATGTCAATGTCATATCTACGAAGTTCAAAAGATAAGCGTTGTACTTCGTAGTCTAATTCCCTAATACTATGATCATACAAATATGACTATGTCACATCACTACAATATGTACTATATATACAGCTTCACAGTTATGTTTTCAATATAGCACGACTTGAAAGATACGTTAGGAATGAAACAGTTCAAGTCAATATTACTAACCTGAAGAGGAAGGATGATGTTGTCGTTGCAGTTCGCTTCTTCTTCACATTCTTCAGGTCTTCGGAGTAATACTTGTATGTATCAACATTCCTAGACTTTCTAGTCTAACCTAAACGAAGTTGACTCTAGTACATAATCAAGCGACTTTAGATGATTTTTGACACACTAAATTATGACAACCAAACTTGACATACCAACGCTTGGTGAGTTCAACCGATCTATGCTCTAACAATCTCCCCCTTTGTAAATTTTAGTGACAAAACTCTTATTACATATGGATAAACAAATTACGTAAGAATTCATTTTACATACGCTTGATTCCAAGTTTTAACAGCACAATAACCTGCGTATATTCAATCAATAAATGTCGTTGTTGACATTTGAATAACAAAAGCTTTTACTCCCCCTAAAGGTAAACTAGGTAAATATTCAATCCGAAAATCTTTGTTATTCCCCTTTTTGTAGTCAGAATACTACAACAACAATATGATATGTTTCTCCCCCTTAGTCAATGCTTTACTCTTTCGTTAGATATAACGTTTAAGCACAATTGTCCTTTCATTAGTGATTGCAAATCACTTGTTTACTCCATATATTTCTCCTCCTTTTTTGTCACAAAATGACAAAGGTTCGATCAAATAAAGGACAAACCGAAATAATCTTAGAAATCTAAAAGACTTGTAAACAACCTATAAGAGTTAAGCACGAAGGTTTCACATACTACTTTAGATAACCAATATTAAAACAGAACTACAAGTAATTTAGTTTTAATATGTTATCAAGAAAACAACTGCCCAAAGCAATTTTCCCTAATAATTTAACAATTCGACTAAGAAACTTAATTTCCTTGTCAAACTGATTGTAAATATACAATCTCTTATTTCGATAAGACCAATATAAAGATCAGAATTAACTTTATTTTTCTCCTCGGGCTCTAATTATTCAGACAATAACTTAGACCTTTCCCTTTAGACAAGAAAAACACTAGGTTAGTTAACTAGTTTTTCTTGTCAAGGCATTCGATTAGACTTGAATAACCGAATCCTCCAATTTGAGAAGTCTAACTAAGATCAGAATTAACTTAGTTTCCCTTATCTGGAATCGATTTGGACTAAACAAATAATCCCGTATTTTGTTAAGCCATAAACAATACATACAAACCAAAATAAATTGACTTGCACAATTATTTTCTTAACCGGAAGCAATTGAAACAAACATAGACAATATAGCACCGCAATTGCCCCGAGTTTCTTTAAGCAAAAACATTTGATACCCAACAATAAAGAAGATACCAAACAATAAGCCAAATAAATTGACGCAGTTTTCCTTAACCGGAAATAATTGAATCACACACACACACACATCCATACACAATAACGGAACATATCAATTGTACCGAAATTTTATTAAGCAAAAACAAAATATATGCAATATAAAACAGGCTTTTCTTAAACAGAAAAACTATTAATTAACAAATTTGTTACCTCAGATTCCACAGCCACTTCTCCCCAGAAAGATATATCATTAAGCGCAAGTTCAAATAAGAACTCTCCCCCAGTGTGTTGCCATCCTCTCGCAAGAATAAAAGAACAACAACAAAGGCAACCTTTACCAGAGAAAGGTTGAAACGGTTTTAACTAATGCGTGCCAATAGCAAAAGTTGAAAACCCGAAACACATATGTTATGCTAAACACAACTCATGTAAACATAGATGGATTCAACATATTGTGACTTTTCACATATGAGTTTCAATCGGAACACCTAATGATCCTTTGATAAAGCCTACCAACATGGGCTAGAACTTAATCCCGCTAAATCAAAAAGCCACACAAACCATAAGGGTCACATCAGATGAGATCGAATATTAAGGTTAATGAAAACCGAAATCAGACATCCCATAAACCGAATACACATAAAAAAAATATAAACATTCATTCACAGGCTATGTAATCTGTAACTATCACAAGAAAAATTATAAAGAAATAATTTTATTCATAGATAATGATAGTTTTATTCAAAAATAGACCTTATACAATAATTGAAGTAAATCAAAAGATTGATGTCTATTTTTTCTGGATGAGATTTTAAGAAGGAGAACACTCCTATTCTTTAAGTACCTTTTGACATTCTTTTTCTATTTCCGATTCTCGGTTCCCTTCACCCTTCCAAAACTCTGCATCAATGTTCAGAATACCTTTCAGAGTTTCTGGGTCTTTACGAGCAGCAAAGGCTAACTGTTTTTGAATACAGTGTAGTTGTCTACCAAGAAATTATAGATGAACCATAAAAATTTCGGACTTGTTGTTAGAAATCTGTGATTTTCTTTCAACGATTTTTTTTATGGTTTGATCTCCAATCATTTGACTTATGGTCTTTTTAGAGACAACATTAGTGCTTTTCATGTCATCAAAGTCATCTCCCATGATTACTTCACAGATTTTGGTAATTATACATGGAAAACCGAGATGTCTCTTGATTCCTTGAGAAGAAATAGAATCTGAAATCTTGATCATTTGACTGATAATGATTCCACATAGATCGATTTGTGAATCTTCTTTTAGCAGAAAGTAGACAAGTTATGTGAAATCCCTATTCCAAACAGACTTATCTCTTGTACTTGCAAACAGAGTTTCTATAGCAAGTTTTCCGAAAACCCTTAAGTAAAAAGGTATATCTTTGGTTGGTAATCTACCCTCTTTCCAGTCAATCGTTTTTCCAATAAGACGTGTTGAAATGGTATCGTGTTCAATTTCAACTCCGATAATCATGTGATTACATTTCACATTGTACTTGATGATAGTTAAAATCGGCTTACGATCGACATAGTAAATTCCACAACCAACAAGAGTAACAAAGGTAAGGTTTTTATGATCAATATTGTGAATATTAGCATAGAAAATTCTTACCAAATCAGGTGAATATATTTCAAAATCAAAAAGTTTTCCCCGGTTTCGATCTTGAACAAATTTCACATAATCATTATCTTGGACTTCTGGATCAAATCTATTTTCAGCAGTAAACTCTATTCTTTCGAGGGTTTTGTACTTCTCAAAACATGAGCTGTCAACAAAAGAAGTGAGTTCATTCTTATCTTCTATTTTGTAAGGAAATCTGATCCCATCAATTTCATCGTATCTAACACGATTATCAGGGGATTTGTCATTTCTTGATTTCCTCTTTCTCATATTGTTAGATATATGAAAAACCCTAGTTTCTGTTCCGAACAACTTCTCCCAAGATGTTTGTGAAGACACCACAAAATAATCTTCTTTTATAGGGAGTGAAGATAACGATTTTCGGAAATAACTAGTTTTAGGAAATCCTTCCAATTTCTTACCTTGATTTGTGGGGAAACAAATCCGATTTCGCAACTAGGTCATTCTTTTGGAAAACCGATTTTTCTTGGACTGAATCTATATTATGGATCAATTCTATATTTATGTCCAAGTGTTTGCTAACTCTATAATTACCAAAAGATAATTTTTGAAATTCATTCAAGAATTCTCCAGTAGAGTTTACAAAAGCAACATTGAACATAACAAGATATTTATCAAAAATACCTTTAGAATCATAAATCCAGTAATACTTTAAAAGATTACTTGCTTCATTAAAACAGTTATGGGGTGTATGAAGCAATCCATTGTTAATAGAATTATTAACTGAAAAATTATTCTTTGTAATATTACAAGGATCCCAAAATCGCATCCTAATTAGCGATACATTGACAGTTTTAGATCGGAAAATGTGTACATATACATTTGGGTAACCAATCCAAAATATATTTAAGATCCCATATTTTTTAAGAACAATATAGTCATGGTTCATATATAGAAAAATCTTATGTGGAATCTTACACATTTTCAAGATAAAACATGTCACATAGAAACTTGTATCATTGTTACTAAACCTGTTAGTATACAATACCATGAGATACAATTCTATGATAACCGAGGGATTATGTAAGTCGTTCAAGACATACATATACTTAATCCCAATTCCTAGCAAATTTAGGAACAAGAGTATCATATACTTCATTCGTGTTTTCCACCACGAGTCTTTGAAGTAGTCAAATCCTGCTACTACGTTAACTGAATCAGTACTTGGATTCAATTCTTATAGGTTGGATAGCACCAAACACAGATTGTTAGATGTTTTCGTGTTTGCCTGCTCTGATACCAATTGAAAAGACGAGGGTACCCAAATACACCACAATATTTTTGTTTTCAACCTATAAGTCCTCTTACCGAAAGTGATCGTCTATGGACAGAGTCGAGACAATGCAACAAATCTGTATTCACACTTTCTGTGATTGTCTATGGATACGAGATCGAGACAATACGACCACCAAAGTGTGATACTTGATAATAGGTTCGGACTTAACCAAACTCTATAGGATCACTATCAAGTATATCGGACTTAACGTTTGCGTAATTTAATTTAAATTATATAAACAAATATAATTATGGAAAACAAAAGTAAATCACATAGCAAGATTTTGTTAACGATGAAAACTACAAGTGCAGAAAAACCCCGGGACCTAGTCCAAAATTGAATACTCTCATAATTAAAACGCTATACAAAATCTACACCAACTTCGTATAGTTGAGACCAAGCAACTACCCCTAGTTCACTTAGTTTCCTCAGTATCCCTGCGCTTCCGACTTCGATGAGTGCACGCACTGGTACAATTCCTTTGGATCGTATTCCAAACAGTAAAGGAACAATAAATATGTTTGGTAACAACTCTTTTGATTCTTTCAAGATAAAGATATCTCAAGTCATGTGCAAAGGCTCTTCCGTTTAATCTAATAAACTCCTTTGCCTGGTTAGATTAATCTATCCAATAACTACAACAGTAGTTAAGTTTAGATTCGCACTCAATCAAAATAAATCTCAAAGAGATATATTTAGAAGGCCGATCTCACGCAACTAATCAATCGAATAAATCCGATTCTAGTTGGATCCCAGCCGATCAAGATTTGTGCATACACAAAGATATCAATCACACACATAACGGAGTTTGTTAACAATGGATTATCACAAGATGTCTTTAATCTACAAATAGTTCTAAAGATCACGTCGATACTTCGATCTAGTTTGAGTGAATCTTATATCAGAAGAGAAGATTCTCAAGAATAAACAAACTAGGTGCAATCAAAGTTTCAGCAACCGTTAGTCAATCAAATCAATCGAAAATTAATAACACTGCAATTATCTAGTTTCCCACCAATGTACTCGTAGAGCTTCTTGATCCCACAAAAGTCTTTAAAAGAGCGGTAGTAAGAGATTTCATCTAATTAGGATATTTTCCTCTCCGATTAGACGTTCCACCAGAAACAACAAGAATGAAGTTTGTCTGGCTCTTAGATAGTTTGCTAGAAATGCAAACTTAGGTATTTATAGACCAAGAATGTTTGGACACCAAGGAATTTTCAAAACCGGAAATATTCTCAAGATATGCAATGAATAGAAAAATTCAGTTTTCCTAATTCCAATAAATGCTTGTCCAAAATTTCCGAAATCTCTTAATAGAAAATCTCCAATTAGTAAATGCACATTACTAATTTTTATTCTCTAGAGATATGCATTTAATTGCTGGTAATTAAAGCATATAAAACCAAAAACCTTAATTAAAAGATTCTCAATTTGTTTCGGCACATGATCTCATCTCCTTGAGTACTAAGGAATATCTTTCAACAATAAATGATAAGAGTTATTGTACGTGTTCAAAGTATGTTGACATCTCTTCACTGTAAATCCTTATTCATATTTACATGGATTTACATTCTTGGAATCGGTTATACCACACTTCCAAACAAGTTTAGAATTGGTTCACATGTATTCCAAGATAACTATGTGATTGATCAAATATCAAATCACATACATGGGTTCAATCGGTTCTACCAATCACTAGGACCATTTATACCTCAATATGAAAATACTTGTGATCGGTCACACAAGTTACTAGGACCGGTTACATCAGTTACCACGACCGGTTACCATATTCCATGGTATTGTTTGTGATCGGTCACACCAGTTACCAGGATCGGTTACCAATTACAAGGATCGATTACACAATACTTTGTGACCGGTCACACTAATTACTAGGATCGGTCACACCAATTACAAATATCGATAATACCATCTCATGGGGATTACTTAGGATTGGTTACACCAATTACTAAAACTAGTCATACAAAATCATAAGTAAGGCATTTTGATTAGTTATACCAAGATACATAACAAAGTTACGATCGGTTATACCATCTCACACATATTGGTAATCTAAAGATTTGCAATGAATAGCCGTACCAATAAGCCTAATGATTTTCCTTTCGATTCATAAAACAAGTTCATGAATGTACTTCCTTTAAACAAATGTAAAACATTGTTTCCTATGATGAAATCTTCACCGTAACCCATTCACATAATCATAACAGTATATACAAGATTATGTCGATGTCATATCTACGAAGTTCAAAAGAAAAGCGTTATACTTCGTAGTCTAATTCCATAATACTATGAGCATACAAATATGACCATGTCACTTCACTACAATATGTACAGTATATACAGCTTCGCAGTTATGTTTTCAATATAGCACGACTTGAAAGATACGTTAGGAATGAAACAGTTCAAGTCAATATTACTAACCTCAAGAGGAAGGCTGATGTTGTCGTTGTAGTTCGCTTCTTCTTCACATTCTTCAGGTCTTCGGAGTAATACTGTATGTCTCAACATTCCTAGACTTTCTAGTCTAACCTAAACGAAGTTGACTCTAGTATATAATCAAGCGAATTTAGATGAGATTTGACACACTAAAATATGACAACCAAACTTGACATACCAACGCTTGGTGAGTTCAACCGAGCTATGCTCTAACAGTACCCTCAGAATTCATTAACTCTCTCACATACATGATGTTTTTTTTCCTATCATGGTGAGATTAGGTGTGAATCCTGCTAAACCTTGCACCCATGGATCATTCCAAAACTATAATCTCTGCACCATTGCCGATAAGCCACTAACAACCTTCTATTAATCATTATGTAATACTCATCATACCATGTAAAAGAACATTTTTGAGGTTTGTTTGCAGCCCAAAATGAGACATTACATCCCTCATGTACTTAGCTCAGAATTTTATACCATGTTGCCTCTGGATTCTGCAAGAAACGCCATGCTATTTTGAGACTAAAGCCTGGTTAGGCTCTTCCAATGTTTTTAATCCCATATCACCCTTCTCCTTTGAAGTAGTAAACCAATCCCATCTTATAAAGTGGATATTTCTTTTCTCCTTAGCGTGACCCCGCCAAAAATTTATTATTATCTGATTCATCTTCCTAATGACACTTTTGGGGAGCAATGGTATAGCCGTGTAGTAGATAGGAATCATAGCAAGAACTGACTGGATAAGAGTGGTCCTTCATGCATGACTCGTATTATGTCTCTTCCAACCCGGTAATTTGTTATCCATCTTCTCTATCAAGTAGTTGTAGGATGAGCAGTTGTTCCCATATTACAGATTCTTCACACTTAGGTACTTCTCATTACTTTCCATTTTCCGAACTCCCAAAGTAGCTTGTACCTAAGATCGGCTCTCTTGCGACACATTCTTGTTAAAATGAATAGAAGATTTACTGTAGTTTACTTGTTGACCAGAAATGATTTAATACCGCTGGAGAATTTTTTGCACAACTCCAGTTGTGTCATTGGTAAGGGTACCATACAACATTACATTATCCGTAAACATAATGTGAGTCACCGAGGGAGCTAATATGTTGAGTTTGTAACCTGCATACAAACCTTGTTTTCAATGCTACGCATGAGACTCGAAAGGCTATGTGAGCAAATAATGAGTAAATATGGACAGAGGGGGCATCCATGCCTTATACGTCTTTCACCAGCGAAAAAACCTTCAGGATGGCCATTTATCAATACAAAGAAGGTTGCAGAAGCTATGCAGCTCATTATCAACTTATGAGTATTGGCAAGAATACCAAAACAATGTAAAGCATGACTGAGAAAATTCCAGTCAACCCTATCGTATGCTTTACTCATGTCTAACTTGAGGAAAATGAACCAACAAAAGAAGTGGAATTCTTCATGGAGTGAAACAGTTCTTTAGCAATCACTATGTTTTCTAGGATCTGCCTACCGGGAATGAATGTTTACTGAGATTGGTCAATCAAGTTGTCTAAAAAAGGGCTGATTCTAGTATTGATAATTTTAGTGACTACTTTGTAAAGGACGTTGCAAAGGGCAATAGGTCTATAGTTACTGGGGTTTGAAGAATGTTTGAATTTAGGTGCAAGCGCAAGATAAGAATGATTTAAGCCATGGGAAACTATACAAACTAAGGAAACAAACCTTAACATGCCTGAAAGGTCTGAAATATCAGATCAAATCCGGAGAGATCAAGATCTAAAACGATGAAGAAAATAAAGAAGAAAGAAGTTTCTGAACTTTTTGAAGAAACCGTGAAGAGGAGAGAGACCAAACCACAATCACTTATTAATGGAATGTGCCTAGAATTCCATCAACAATACTCTTTATGTCCAAAAACGGTGAGCCTGATGTTGATTGCAGCAACCATCTTACGGAAGCGAAATCTGGCTATTTGAATGGAGTAATTAAGAGTGAATGAAGAGGGTGGATCCGGTGACATCCCCCTCCTTTTTCATGGTTTGACAAAGTCTCTAAGCTATTGGATAACAATATATGTACGGTCTAGATTTGGCCGGTAGTTTTAATTTTTTGACGGAGATTTTATTTTACCCGTGACCCGATTACATATCAGACATATCTTTTCGTTTTTCATTTGAGATATTTTTTCTCTCTCTCATATCTTATTTAGGTCTTCCCTTTCTCGTGATCATCTTCCCCTCACAGATAATCCAGGATAAATATGAGATTAAATAGCCCAATCTTTTTTTTTTTTTTTTTTTTTTTGTTAAACCTTGATTACCAGAGATAAATATGAGATTAAATAATCCTCTTTATTCTTTTGAGTTTGCCTATTCATTCAGTGATCTCCTTTACTTTGGTTTTCTACTTCATGTTCACCTATATGACATTACTGCAACTTCCTATCAAGCAAACTTCTTTGATAGATGAAATTTGGCCTTGTAACACCAATATAATTTTCATCAACAAGAAGATTGAATCCATTCACAGTATCAAACAATAAAAATGTCACAACCGTCTTTAAAATAATCCCTCGGCTACATACAAGAAAAGATTAATCGGATACTGTCACACGGCAAAGAAAATGATCCGTTGTATAAGCGCATGACCGAGACACAAAACCCTAGGATTTATATTTTATAACTACCCGTGGTTAAGTAGTTCGTTGTACAAATACAAGAGAATAAAAATGATTATCAAATCTCATGTTTACCTTTGATAATCGAGGTCGGAAGGAAAAATAGAATTTTGAGCTTTAAGGATTTCATCCATATTGGATATGTATGGTAGAGAGGAAGATGAGTGGTTTCGCGAAAGTAAAAAGACGAAGGTGAGAGAGCATTAATCTTTTTCTGATATGTAACTGGGTCACAGGTAAAACAAAATATCCGTCAAAAATTAAAAACTACCTTTCAAATCCAGACCGTACATATATTGTTATCCAACGGCATAGAGACTTTGTCAAACCATGTCAAATGAGGGGGCTGTCACCGGATCCTCCCTCATGAATTATATCTCTACATGTTTGGTTGATTAGATTTGTTGATGTTATTAATTTATTAGTTTCAGTTTGGGAAGAATATGTTTTAGTTTTAGGAATAAGATGAACACTTCCAGTTAAGGTTCTTCTTATATTCACGGGTTGGCTCATTGCTGGATAACTATTTTAGCAATGGTTAGCTTGGTCTTAATCAGAGTGTTTAAATGTCTTTTACCAGGGCTCGGTTATTGTCACGTATGCACTAACGGATGCTAGTGCATACGTCTATAAGAGCATCTCCAATGAAATGTGTGTGGAGATAAATGTCTAAATCCATGTAGGATACACACTCAATTTCTCTGAAATCCTTCTCCAACCACAATATTTTAAATCAATGTCTAGATGACGTGGTCTAGTTTTGGGCAGAGGATGTCAAACCCAATGTCTAGAACTGCATGACATTCACACCGAGGATGTGAACTCATCCTAATCAGTTTTTACTTAATTAAAAATTAATTTTAATCTACTATTACGTAACCATTTTTAACTCTAGAATATATTTCACTAAATCTTTCGATCGAATTCTTTTCTTCTCCTTCTGTTTCCTTCCAAATATATTTCACCAAATCTAATAAAAATCTCAATTGAGAGAAAAAAATCTAAACAAAAAAATTGTTAAAGAACTAGACGGTTGGAGGTCAAAAAAAAATAAAATTCTCCCTCACTTTAAAGAAAAATTAAAGTAAAATAAGTTTGAAAATATCTTATTTGTACTGTCACATATGAAATACTCACAACCGCCGTCGAAGAAGCTCTAATCTGGTTTCATCAACTATTCTGCCGAGGAAAAGTTGCTTTACTTATGTCGACTCAAAAGGCCCTTAACAAAAAAAAAGGAACGTGTCTATCCTATAGCATCTTTCCATTCCACGAGCCAAAATATCTACATTTAAGTTGCATGCCACACAACACCTGTTAAGTGTAAGTTAACTAATGATTCGAGCCTAGTACCGTTATTTTGATCTCCCTTAAGCTTTGCTGGTAGCTTGCTTGTTTTTTTTTTCTTTTCTTATTTTAGGGTAGTTCAAATCTTGAAACCAATGATTCTACGGGAGGTTGCACCTGCATAAAGGTCCTTGCCTTGCATACGGAATTTGTACGTGTTCTCTACTTTAAATGACTCCTCAATCCCTCGACCTTTGTCCATCGTCCATGTTTACCTAATTAAACAAAAGAAAAGATATGGGTTTCCTAAATAAATACTTTTTGTGATATTCAGACACTTTAATAGATTTCCAAAGTATTATATTACTGGTTGTATACTTTATAAAACTCCTTGTAAGTATATGTTACTCGTTATACATTTGTAAAATCTCGTTCAAAGTTTGTGTTACTCGTTATAAACAAGAAAATTTAAAGACTTTGCATACTTACCAACTTTTAAGACTTTGAATGATATTTATATGTATTTTTACCTTAAAGAAAGTCTTGCAAAATATGAAAGATTTTGGGAGACTTCTACAAAAATTTAAAATTTCATTTATTTTCTTTTATTTGTTTTGATATTATTTTATTTTATTTCAAGTTGATGTAAATGCTGACACGTGTACTCTACATCTATTTCTCTCTCTCTCTTTTTTTTAATTATATCCTAAATGCATATATATATATATATATATATATCCTAAACAGCATACGATACGATCAGACTCTTTTGATTTTGAAATGAAAATTTCCATTGATGGCTAAAGTGTTTCAGATTATGATGGGTGCTCAATTTAATTTGCAATCAACGTTTTTCAAGAATTTTTTTTTGATAGGATAAATTTTATAAAACTCTACAATCTTGGTTGTTATACAATTCTCTAGAAATCTTGTTTTCACAACTTTATAGAACTCTACAAATCTCTCCAGGAATTAGGACAACTCTACAAAACTCTACAAGTATTTCTCCAACTCTGTAGAACTCTCCGAAAGTTGTTATTTTTCATGACTCCTTTTAAATCTATACAAATCTACAAAAGTATTTATTGAGTAAACCCCCGTAAGAACTGGTACTTTGGTTTGAAACCGATGGTAATTTTCATCAAGTTATTAAACTATGTCGGTATAATCTCCAAACTACTTTAGCAGTTGGTAGTAGCATAAAGTTAGGATTGGAATTTGGACCCCTTTAACTGTTTTGTGAGCCACATTTTCAACTAAACCTCTCTGGGTCAATTAGTGTTCGGTCAATATTATTGTTTAGGCCTATTCCTATGCACATGCCAAAAGCTGATATTTGGCATATATGCACACACTGTGGGTATGCCAAACCGCCAAACTCATATGTCTATATGCCAGGAATAACATATAGGCATACACGATGGAGTTTCCAGCGAGCGATAAATTGCCCATCGCTCGACGGTCAAGCCAGCACTCACTGGTCTTTGAAGCGCCGACGCTAATCAAGCTATCGCTCGGCTGTCTGATCATCACTTATCAGATCTTCATCCAACGGCTACTATTTTCCCCTCTATAAATACCTAATTTCCATCTCATTTCAACTCACACCATAATTTCTAAATCTCTATAGAATTTTTCATTTCTCAATCTCCAACCCTTTTCATCACTCTTCCAATTCCTCAGAGAGCATGGCTGATAATGTGAACATGGCTGAGTTTGTAGCAAACGAACATGCTGCCGGAAATCAAAGAGTTGTTAATCGTGCCAATGAGCAAAGTGAAATTAGGAGAAGTCAAATTAGGAGAAGGCAATTTAGGAGGCGAAAACCAAAATTCACTATTGCGGAAGATGAATGTATTTGCAGGAATTATATTTCTTTTACTGAAACTTTATTCGGAGATGCATTACATCCCCAAACATTTTGGCAAAGGGTTTTTGGGAAATTTCAAGAACAAACAATGAACCTCAACAATCGTGATGTTACAGAGTTGGGTGAACGCTTCACTACAATCAATCAGGAAGTTACTAGGTATGTTCCTTTAATTCATCAAGAAGGTCGAAACATGAGGAGTGGTGAAAGCATGATGGAACTTCAACAACGGGCTCATGCGGAATATAGTCGCATCTACGAAAAAGACTTTGCATTTGGAAGTTGTTTCGAGATTTTAAGATACTTGCCCAAATATTGTCCAATATTTATGTTTTAATTTCTTAATTGTCCACTTAGTCTAAGTCCTAAGTTTTAATATTTGTTTAAATGTATCTCTAATTTAAGATTGGATTAAAATTCAAACTTCGAATTAATCATTAATAGTCATTTTACAAGACATAAAACTAGACAATAATAATTTGAAAAATAAAAATAACTAGATTTTAAAAATAAAAATTTGGGACAATGTTCTTCATCTTGTTTATCTTCTTCATTTCACAAAACTTCCAATCAATGCGCTCATGAACGGAGTCTCCTTTGTTTATCTTCTTTTTTGGCTTCAAATTTGTTTTGCCTTGATTTTCCTTGCCTTGAACTTTTCTTTTCCTTTTCTTAGTTGCGGTTTTGACTTGGTTAATATCCAAAACTTGAAGACTTCTTTGCTTCTTACCTATTCTTTATAATTATCACATATCTTCTTAACGACACCTTCAAGCACTACTCCAGAAAAATCAAGTTGCGTTGCCGAATCAAGTTGGATTAATTGTGCCATTTGGAGAAAATAAAAAAACTAAATTAGATTGAGAAATAGAGAATAGATTAAGAAAAAGAGAAATTTTTTGTGTAATAAAATTGGGGTAAGTTTTGAGTTTGAAAGTTACATATTTATAGCGATAAAGAACTAGCTGTTGGCGCTAGAGTCAATAACGCTGGCGCTAGAGTGATTATCGCTGGCGTTATTCATAATATCGCTCGCTAAAAGGTCTATCGCTTAGTGGTTTTCCCATAGTGGCGCAATTGGTTTGCCATGCTACCTGGTATGCCAAACAACTTTTTTTTTGGCATGTGCGTAGGAATAGGCCTTAGACGCCATAATTTATGTCATTGAGAAATTCTTTGTATCAGTGTGGTTGATATCATTGTAGTACAGTGGTAAAATTATTGAGCGTTACCAGTGATCTAGTCTCGAAACTCGTCTATAATTATTTATCAGAACCATGTCTCTAGATTGCTAACTTAAACAAAACAAATGACTGATTAAACAAAAAATCTTGACCATCAGAAATTAATGGTTTCCCACTCTCTTTTGTATTTGGAAATTCTTTGTAGCAGCCTTGTAGAACCGACACTATTAACTTTTTTTTTTTGATACAAAGAACCTTTTCATTAATGGGAGTTCAAGATTACAATGGGTTTAAAATCAAAATTAAGAAAATACAAATAGATATACCGTACAAGTTTACCAAGAAATCCGACAAGATAAAGAGAAGGATTACCGGTGTAGAACAAATACAAGCATGAATAAGAACTGATCAAGTCGGAGGAAGAATGGTTTTTATCGGAAGTGTATTCCAACCATTTTGTTTGTTTTTCTTCTTCACAAAGATGTGCTCGAAAAGTTGGAGTGATTTTCTCAAATTTCTTAAAACTTGTGATGGAGATTTCGTCGTCAAAAGCATCATTCATGAAGATTTCGTCGCCGGATAAATAGATGATGAAGATTTCGGTAAAGATTCCGTTGCCGGAGCTAACAATGATGAAATTTTCGTCGTTGAAAAACATCCCAAGTGATTTTAAAACCCATGAAACACAAGAACGGCCATTAAAACCGAGATAAACCTCTCTAATAGAGGAGATAAAAACACCATAAGGGTGTACAAAACTTACCAATAAGTAAGAGAAAACCATGATAGAAACTAACTAATAACAAAGATCTAACCTAAGACAAGAAAAGGGAAAGAAAATCCCGCCCAGATCCGGCCCCAAAAGGACCAGATCTGAGTCGGAGATGATTGTCGGTGAAAAAAACCTTTTTTTTCTGTTGAACTAGTGAGAGAGGAGAGAGGGTATCAAAAGAGAGCTAAAATGAAATCCCGAAAAGCAAAAATTTTCATTCTAGCGACACTATTAACAATGGATTAGCAAGTTCATATATCTTAATCGGTCACATGTCTACTCAGGGACGGGCCTAGCAAGGGGCTAAAGGAGGCTATAGCCCGTCCCTTAATTTGGCTAGAAAATTTTAAAGTACACATATTCAGCTGATTTTTAGCTTAGCCCGGTAGCTTAATAAGATTAGCCCATTCCTTTAACTAGTAACGGAGTAGATTGCAGCAGATTTACAAGTTGGCAAAATTCAATTCAACTGGATGGGATTCAATCATTTCATCTTTTCAGTGGCTGGATGGGATTCAATTCAGCTGGATGGAAAAATCATTTGATCTTTTCCATGGTTTTCATACATTAGTTCGGTTCATGTGATTCCTAATAGTTGTTTGTTGTTCTCATGGACCATGAAAATTTTAGTTTTCTTTTAGTTTGCTTCCCACCATCAGTCGTCGCCAGTCTTGGGCATTCTAAGGGTGGTGTGTGTTTAGCGTGACTCTAAATAGTACTCATCCTCTCTTCTCATTTTGATGTTGGGTAGTTATTGGATCTCATTTAGAAAATACTTCTTTTCAATGGTATAGCTGCGGTTTCATTACTTCAGGAAAAAGATCAAAGTTTGTGTTAGAACCTTATAAGATTATTAAGGTCAATCCAACGGGCAAACTCAAATTTCTAGTTGATATTTTTTTACAAGTTAGGCGACCATTTTGTAAGTGTATCTATATGTATTCTGTTCATTCTAACAGACAAGTTGCAAAAAAAATCGGCAGCCTTCGGTCTTCATAAAATAGCCCTATCCAAGAAATATTCTTGGGTCCGTCCATGTGTCTACTCCATTGGACATGCCCTGGGCTTTCCTGGCTCATGACAAAAAACACCCTCCATCTACCATCCAATCACAAAATCTCCCCTGTAATAAACCGATAATAATGTACCGCCAGCAGGTGTTTCTGGAACTATCAACTGCAAAAAGCTTCCCGTCAGTACAGTACAATTTTATCCGTATCCCAAATAATTATCGCCTTAATCACTAAAGGTTATTTCTGCCAATTCAGACAAAAACAGTAGTAGTAAATTCTTGTCGTCTTGTGATCACGTGATATCATCCGTTTAAGTGGTTAAACCGCTACATTGAAGGAGGTGAACCACATGGGAACCCACGACCCGCCCGTCTGGTCATAAAACGACAAACTAAACTCTACTCCAAAATACTCCTCCGTACGAGAAAATCGTCCTTTTGCGATACACACTTCTAAATCAGGGAAAAAGTTACAAAAACATATTCTTTAAAATTTAATAAATAATTTTCTATTTTCGGGGTTCATAAATCAGGAAATGTAGATTTGAGCTGCCACTTGGTATGTATTCACGTGATGTTACCCACCTTCGGACTTAAATAAATGTGTATACGTGTCATAGATCGAGTGACACGTTTAGTGATATTATGACTCCCATGTGCTTGGTTTTTGCCATGTGGCGTGTTATTCTTCTTTTTTGACCTTCTTGAGATTTGTGCTGTTTTGCATTATTCACGGAGTTGGATATTATCCAAACGAACAAGGTCATGACGTGCTAATGACTTTATTTCTTTTTTCCAGGGTTTATCTGTTTGTTTTGTTTGTTGCTGGAATGGCAAGGTAGTGAAGGTTAACAAAACCGGAATTTGAGTAGGGTGTATTATCATACTCCCTTCCACTGCTAATTGTCAAAATCTAATTTATTTATGGAGTTTGTAATTAGTGTAGGGTTAAAAAAAAAAAACGCTAGTGGTCTCAAATGATAGAGAAAAAATTCAAAAGTTCCGGATAATAAAATTATCACAAAATCGGTCAATTAATCCAATAACGATAATTCCTGGGTGAAAAAGACATGTAAAATTTGATACTATTTAAATGGACGAGAATGTAAAAATAACCGGGATGTAAACAGTTTCATCCTACCCATTTTCAAATACTTTTTCTTATTTTTAATTTACATCAGGATGCATCTAGTTTCACCCTCGCTATTTTTTAAGTGTAAGTCAGGATGAATCCAGATTCATTCTTGCTATTTTCTTTGTGTCCATTTCTCCCATACTAATTTTTACTCGTTCATTAGAACCATGTTTTAAAAATATTTGGCCAATTGACCCAATTTCTCTAAAATTATTGTAATAGCGCGTCTAGATACACACCCATAAATAATTTTGTGACTTCTAAAAGTCAAAATTGAAGAAATTAATTTGAATGTAAAGTTTCAAAACAATTTTTAGAAATAAAAAAGTCGGACTTTTGTGAAACAAAATAGTTTTTGACTTATGCTTTCGGTATCCAAACGCACTATGAATGTCATTGGTGGGGGATATTATTCAATAAAATAGTATCAAGTAAGATTTTTTGTGAGATTTATTCCCTTGGATGATCAAGGTTGCTAAAAAGTTAATTCAGCACCAGGAGTAGTAAACGAAATGCAGCCAATTAGGTGGTAAGTTGTTGGGAGGTATACTTATTGGGTAGGGTTCAAGGAAACAAAATACGAGTCTCATATACATCTTGTTTTCTAGTGTCTTTATTGATATTTTTTTCCTGGGATATTTTTTTTGTCTTATCCGAACATAGGATTACAGCAACTATTAAAACAAAAACTGTTAGCATCGCAATTGAGTTATGTAGATAAAATCCAATGATTATCTGAAAAATATCTAGCAAACGGAGATTCGGGACTTGGATTGTGTATCACTGCTTAATTTTTGAGAATTTTAAACACACAAGTGGTGTTTGTAGTTTGTACCCACGGGTAGAGGTGTAAAACGTGTCGGCCCGGCACACGAAGTCGCGTGCTTCTCATACCATGTGCCGTGCTGTATTGTGCCAACGATTTAAACGTGCTGTGCCGTGCTGTGCTTTACTAATCAAAAGCTAGGCACAGTATAACCCACGGGCACATCACACGAATAAACGTGCTGTGCCGTGATGGCACACGTGTTATAAACAATTTGAAATCACTTAATGGTATACATTAAGTCGGACATTATTACGAGAATCTAAATAGACAACATATCATTTGAAATTATTTCATAAATTATTTCAAGTAAAATCAGCAAGTTTATTCAATAAAAAGAAATAGCCCATCAAATATAAAATTGGATCATTATCATGTAAATTAATGTTCAAGTCAAATATAGGTAACGTCATTATAACAACGATATTGAAATATATTTTCCAAATATTTAGATATTATATGTGTTGTTATAAAAATAAGCCAGCATAAAATGTCAAAAACTAGCTAGAACAGTGACTCTTTTGTGTAATATACACAAACTGTGATGTATTATGCATTGTTATATGGTGTACTTGTGTATGCTATGACGTGTTTTCTTAACGTGCTGGGCTGGGCCATGTGCTTTTCCGTGTCGCGTGTTGTGCTGTGCTACTATGCCGATTAGGCTAACCCAGCACAGCCCACGAAACTAACGTGCTGGGCCGTGCTGGGATAAATCACGTGTTGTGCTAGGCCGGGCTCAGATTTTAGCGTGCTGGGCTGGGTTGTGCTTGTGCTGGCACAACCCAATTTACACCTCTACCCACGGGCATGGGAGCTTATTACACATCGAATGTAATCGCAGAACTATGGATAATAGTTTTTCTTATTTGATATATATAAGAACACATAGAATAGCTTGCTTGCGCATTGTACGGATTTAAAGAAACATTTTCTTTTCACAAAATTGGTCAATTAATCCAATAACGATAATTCCTGGGTGAAAAAGACATGTAAAATTTGATACTGTTTAAATGGACGAGAATGTAAAAATAGCTAGGATGTAAACAGTTTCATCCTACCCATTTTCAAATACTTTTTCTTATTTTTAATTTACATCAGGATGCATCCAGTTTCACCCTCGCTATTTTTTTAAGTTTAAGTCAGGATGATTCCAGATTCATTCTTGCTATTTTTTTGGTGTCCATTTCACCCATACTAATTTTTACTCGTCCATTAGAACCATGTTTTAAAAATATTTGGGAAATTAACCCAATTTCTCTTTCCTTTTCTGTTTCGTCCATGTGAAAGTGTTTATGTGCCCATTGTAATTAGAAAAGCTATTATTGTTGCCAAGTCGGCCTCATGTTCTGCTCTTAGTACCATCACTTTGTTATTTTTTCCTCTATCCTCTGTAGTATACCAAAGGTGGCGCATTATCCGTATCTTGGCCAAGGCCACAAATACATGATGCATTCGGAGTTGCAGGCTAGGCCAAGGTATGGGTTAAACAAGGTTTGGACATGGCCAAAGATGCGAGATAAGCATCAATATGTACTAAAAGAGTTTAGCACATGGCCTGTGTGCATGAGGCATGCAGGTATGCAAGCAACACTTGCATAAGCACACTTGTGTGATAGCCATTTTTCTAGATATACAATCAACGGATCTAGATTATCAAACTAGATTAAAAGACTAAAGCTATGAAACTCAATAACATGATCAAATATGTAAAATTAAATGAACATAAAGATTATCTACGTCCACTTTGAACTTAGAAATTTATTAAAAGAAAAAGAGTATAGTACTACAAGAGGTGATAGAGAAAATTTCCAAAACTCTAGTCTTCCGCAGAGTGATGATACTACTATATTTTCTTCCCTTTTCCTTAGAGCTAAGCTCTCTATTTATAAGAAAATTGTTTATACAATACACTTTGTTACAATACATTATATCGTATTTGATGTAGTTTGCTATGTGTTACTTTCGTCCTGATTCCTTGTCCGAAGCTGAGAGGATTTCTTGTGTCTCTTCGTGTCTCCCGATTAGTCGTGCTTAGTGCTATCTTGATCTCCTTCCTATTTGAATCGCTGACTCTGTCAACGATCGCTTTCTACTCTTCACTTGTTCCCACTCACGCCTGACATGATCTGACTCTACATTTAATGCCTTGTTGCTTAACCAATCCATCTCTCCATTATGCGCATGCGCATGCGTTGCTCCACGTGTCATATTCTCACGGTGGTGGTAGATATCTAGGGTTTGAGGAAGTAACTTTATTAGTTCTTATCCAAAGTATTTCATTGCTGAAGTTTCTCTGTTCTCAAATCTTGGGATGCTTACATGTGGTTGCTAGATATTTTACTATCACAACTTGCATCATTGGGAGAGTGATGCACAACAATGATAGCCGTACTTTGGCCGGTAAAAGCTATCATAGCGCAGCAAGGCTAGAGACATGTACCAGGAACATGACGTTGACGGTTACGAGTTGGTTACACGAAGTTAGTGTTTGCTTTATGCTTTCTAAAGGCTAGGAACTGCTCCTATGGCTTTAGGAAAGGAATTAGGAAAGTTGTCACAGTGGTCAACTGCCTTGCATAAAGTCAATATGTAAATGCTAGTCAGTTATTTCTATATAGCTTTTGTAAGGATATAAAAGCACGATCTTGCAATGGTTTGGGTGTCCGGAACAAGGAGAGTTTGTGTAACCCTAAGTGTGCAATAATAATAAGGCTTCTGCAAAGATTAAAGCTAAGTTCTGTTGGTGCATTTACCATTTGTTTGGCTTATTGTTTTATGCATCAAGTGGAGTGGGTTTGCTGATTTGGTGGCTTGAATGAGTGTGAGTAGATACTTTCTAAGAACGGGCTGAATAGAGTTTTAGCCAAGAAGAAAAGAAATTGGCTAAGTGCGATAGGATGAGGCTGTGTTGTGGAACATAGTGTCGTTGTTAAGGTTGGTTGTTGGATTTGCATAGTTTGGACCTGTGACAACAAGTCATATGGGGAGGCTTCCCCCCTGTATAAAGCTAGCTTACACATTTTATTATTTTATTTTATTTTATTTTTGGACTTCAAGAACATCAAAATCAAAGATCAAAATACAATTGAAAGGTACTAACCAAGAGTAATTCGTGAAGAGAAGTAACGAACTACCAACAAGAGTACCAAGCAATCTGAAGATTGAAAGAATGGTTTTAGGATTATAATCCAACAATTTTGATAGGATTTTTTCTTCTTGAAAAAGAGATCTTCTCATAAAAATCTGAGAGTAATATGCTCAAAGTTTCGAATCTTGATCACCACACTTGAACTTCCACCAAAAATATCCATTGAGATCACAAAGATACGCCATGAGAGTGCATAGATAATCTCCATAAAGGAGAAGATAAACAAAAAGGGCAAAACACCTACAAGAACACCATAAAAATCTCCAAAAATTAATGGAGATTGAAACAAAAAATTAAACAATCGAACCTAAACTACTAGTTGTCTAATAAAATAAGAAAAAAGAAAGAAACCTTGCTCAGATCTAACAAAATGGACTAGATCTGAGCAGTAAGCTTTAATGGTGGTGAGGATTTTTTAGGTTTTGAGAAAGAGCTAGAGGGGAGAGAGAAACTTAACGTTTTTAACTTGTTTGGAACACTATCTTACATTTTGGTCGATGAAACCTTTTTGTGAGGCATTTAAAAAAAAAAAATGAAAAGATAAGTTATAGGGGGAATTTGTATTTTCCCCTCAAAAAAGATACCTAATTTGCATTACCCCTTATAAATTGACAATTGTTAAAAACCCCTATTGGTTATAACTGTCGTGACTGCACAGTTAATTTGGCACATGCAGTACATGTGTGTGCTATAATAATTCTTTTCTATAAATCAGACATTAATACCGCGTGACCCTAGACACGTGGAGCACTTTAGACCTTTAGAAAAAGAATAACCGTTGAACGATCAGCTCGACCATTTCTTCTTCTTTAACACTTTGTGTTCTTCATGAAATTGAATCACCGCCATTACAGAACGAACCTTGTAGAAAAAAATTGCAACCAAAACCTAGATTTTAATATTTGAAAACCCCAAAATTTGGAGAAATTATGGGTTGCACACAATCACGATAAAAAATATGATTACAAAGAAAAGGAAGATTAGAAAGTGAGCTTGGAACAGTTGAACTGATGATGAATTGTGTGAGGCTGTTTGGGTTTTGGAGATGCGGATAGTATTTTTAGCTGATAAATCATGAACGCAGAAGAGCCGATGACGTTGATTTTAGGTTGATGGTTGATGGAGATGAAGGATTGGCAGTGTGCATATGTTTCAGAGAGAAAGAAATTCAAACCCTACAAAATCAAAGAATCGTCTATCTGTAAACACTAATCTCTCTACCTAAATATGTTATAGAAACCCCTAATTTTCTATTCTTTGTCACCGGAACTGAATTTGCATGTTGAAATTTACGCAAACAACCCTTAACTTTTTGGTCAAACATGTACTGCAATTTTGAGTTTTAAATCATGGTGATGATAAACCAATTTCAAAACCTTAAGCACTAGTAAGTAATCTTTTTCCTTGATGCGTTCTTTCTTGGATGAATACACTATGAAATTGATGGTGTTAGTGAAATCTTGATCGAATATGGTATATGTGTGTTTGATGAAGGATTAACTGTGGTTGTTAAAAACAACTCTTGTAAATGGTGGTGGTGATGAACCGGGTGGTGGTGGTGGTCGTCGTGAAGGACCAGGTGGTGGTTAGGCAAGTCGGTTCGGTTCGGTTGTGACATGAGAAGAAAACAATTGGGTATTACGTCTAGTTTTTTTTTTTTGAAGAAAAGAGGTAAGATCTTATTGAGAACATAAAAAATACATCAGAGACCAAGGCCCAAAATCCTTAGTCCAATTATAATTAGTTTAAATTAATTACAGCCCAAAACTTCTACCTAATTTTTTAAAAGGTCCCTGAAAGTGGTTAAAGAGAAACAGTTTTTGACGGAACTCCATTGGTAGATGAATCTCTTCACTTCAATAATCAGTTCATGCTTGTCCCGGTGACGCTTGCTTGTCATCACCCTTCTGTTTCTTTCCAACCAAATTACCTAGAAGATTGCTGCAGGGATGAAAGGCTAAAATTTTTCCCTCTCTTCTTTCCTTTATTTGTTGCCCAATCTTGTAAGTGGTTTTGTACTGAGGTTTTGTAACTCCATTGTATCCCAAAACGAGAGATGAAGTAATCCCATATATCTTGAGTGAAGATGCAGGATAAGAGTAGATGATCAACTGATTTTAGGTATGTTAAACAGAAATTGCAGTTTGTATTTTCTATCTCACACCCCCTTTTATTGAGATTGTCTACTATTGGTATAACATTATGCCAAATAAACCATAAAAATACATGCACCTTTGGGGATACCATCTTCACCCAAATTAGCTTGTGAGGGAATGAGGCTGATGATGGTTGTTGAGAGAGAAGCCACTTATATCTCTCTTTGACTGAGAATTGGGAAGAAGTGGAGAATGAGATTATGTCATCTTCTTCAGTATTCAGATCAGGAGGGGTACCCAACAAGGCTAGCAAGTTGTTAATCTCATTGAGCTCTGCAATTGAAGGATGTCTCTTGAGGAAGATTTTTCATCTTCCATTCTCCACCAAGTCTGCAAATTTTGCCTGTTTGTTTGCATCCAGTTTAAACACCTGAGGATGAGAAATAGAAAGAAGGGTACTTACCAGCCATTTATCATGCCAGAAGTTAACACCTTGGCCACTGCTCAATTTGATGTTAGATTGTCTCTCTACAATCCACCTCTCTTTCTGTATTTCTTTCCAGTAACCTCTCTCATATGCCAGCTTGAACTCCTTAGGGTAAAGTGAGTGAACATCTGATTTTGTTCTTTGTTGTACCACCTTCCTCCATAACGCATTTTTTCTTTCTTCTTTTGAGTATCTTCAGCTTTACTTAGCAAGAAGAGCTTTGTTCATGCTTCTTAAATCCCTAATGGCTAAACCACCATCAGCTTTTGATTTGTAGAGTTTGTCCCAAGCTACCCAATGGATTTTTTTCTTCTCTACAGTTGAACCCCATAAAAAGTCCCTCATGATCTTTATCATTTTTTTTCCTACAAAAGCAGGCATTTGCATGATGGACATGAAGTAAATTGGTATACTTGCCAGAGAAGTGTTGATGAGAACTATTCTTCCTGCTTTGGTGAAGAACCTCCTCTTCCATTTGTCTTACTTCTTTTGCAATTTGTCAATAATGATCTCCCAAACACTTGGATGCTTTGCTGATGCTCCCAATGGGATCCCCAAATACTTCAATGGAAGTTTTTCCACTTTACAGTGTAGAATGTTGGCTAGATCCTTTATTATATGATCTTCACCCAAGCTTATAATGGTGCTTTTCTCTAAATTGACTCTAGGTCCAGTGATAGCTTCATAAACCTGTAGAATAAGAAGCAAGTTTTCCACTGCCTCCTCCTTTGCATCTAGAAATATCAAAGTATCATCAACAAATTGTAGGTGAGATACTTTGATGTTTGATCCCAACTGAAATCCTTTTATCATGTTTAACTCCTCAGCTTTCTTCAATAGTTTTGTCAGAATTTCAGCAACTAGAAGAAATAAGAATGGGGACAAAGAATCCCCTTGTCTTAGACCTTTGAAGTGTTTGAGTTTGGATGTAGGCTTTCCATTTACTAAGATAGATGATTGAGCTGATGAGAGAGTTCACTGAATCCAATTCCTCCATTTTTCTCCAAATCATGTTCCTTTTAGAATGTTATCAACACAAAACCAGTTGACATTGTCAAATGCCTTCTCAATGTCTAACTTGCACATCACTCCTGGGTTCCTTCTTTTAGTCTTGCATCTAACATTTCTCCAGCACGCGAACTGCACGTCTAGTTAAATACTTAATATTTTATGTGACACACACGCGAACTGCACGTGGTTGCTTAACTAGATCTGTAACCATAGTTATAACATAGAGGGGTTTTTACCTATTAGCTATTTAAAAGGGGGGTAATGCAAAATAAATATCTTTTTTGAGAGGGAAACTCAAAATCCTCCTAAGTTATATTAAAATTAATTCAAGTAGTGCATCAGGTTAGCGATTTGGTTTCTTGCTTATTGAAAACATTACACATTTCATTGGCTTTTAGAAGCACTTGGCATAACAAATAATTCTAGCTAAAGATATTTGTACGCATTTCCTTTACAAATTTCATCTAACACTGTTGGCAATCCATGCTCCGTTAAATATGAGGCTCTAGCTAATACCATTCAAGTACAATTAATTGTGATAACAATGTTATGAAATTCATCTGCACTTTAATCCCACAGAACGATAAAAATAAATAAATAATTCACTTGGGATTTTACTAAAATCATGTTATAATATCTAAAGGATAACTATATTATGTTAAATTTTGAATTTGCAGATGATATTTTCATCTTTCTTGATGATGAACAAGTAAGTAAAACTAGTTCTTTTCTCTTTTGAGATGTTAGACAGTTCTTTGGTGTTGGCTTTGATGGTGATTTAACCAATTTTTGTTTACTCTGCGATGCTATATATACTGGAATTCTTCCTAATAATTACTTGGGTTTGCCTCTCAGAGATAAATGTGGAGGAATAGCTAAGTGGGACAAGGTAATAAGTAGATTCATTGCTAAGCTTACTAGTATTCTAGTTAACATGTTGGTTGGGAAAAAAATATTAATGCTCTTTAGAGTTGGCAAGATTACTCCAACTTGCTTGCTAGCGAGTCTCCTTAATTATCTATTACATGTCTTTATATGAAATGCCAATTTCAATTAAAAAGAAACTTGAGAGAATTATGAGAGATTTCCTTTGATGTGAGAATAAAGGAAGTAAAAAGTTGCATCATGTGAAATGGAATGCACTTTGTAGGAGGTAGAAGTTTAGTGGTTTGGAAATTAAGAACTTGAAGAAAATAAATCATGCTTTACTCTGTAAATGTTTTGGAGATATAAGTTGAAGACAACACTCTTTCGGGAATCTATCATTATAAATAAGTATGGCTCTAGTAAAGTAGTATGGATGTATAAGAATCCTAAATGCACTTATGTGAAGTCATCCTAGAGAGCAATTATGAAGTTCAATCTTATTTTCATGAAGTATGTCAGATTCAAAGCTAATAATAGTACTCATATCAAATTTTAGGATGATAATTGATTTATGATTCTCCAAATAAACATTTGTTTATTACTGAAATGAGAAAGTTAATTGGTAATTTCGTTTTTTGAAATTTCAGGTTCCTAGAAAACTAAATGTTGTTGCAAGTGTTGAATTGATTTTTTCTCTTCTGACTTGGTTTCATTTAGATTTAACTTGAATTATAAAGATGTATTGAAATGACCTTTAGCTAAAAATAAACAATTTTTGTTAATTCCATTTATGATAGACTAACACTGGAAGATGGTTCTCTCTTGATTAGTGTTGTTTTTACTCTTATTTAGAAATTAAAATGCTCTTGTAAAGATGGTTTCTGTTTGTGGCTTATTGCGTATGGTAAACTTCCAATAAGAGATTTGCTAAGGGAAAAAAAAAGAATAGTGGTACCAGAGGGGCGGTTTTATGATGATTTTGAATCAGCTTCCCATTTACTTTTGCATTGTGTCTTGACCAGGCAAGTTTGTGAGGAGCTTCCTTACAAGTCGAATGTTTTTTTCTACATCTATGGATGTTGTTTATACTTAACAAGCTTGAGAGCTAACACAACATAGTAAAGCTAGTACCGCAGTTTGTAATTTGATCTTTACAACTATCATGTGGAATATATGGAAGGAGAGAAATGTTTGAATTTTTTCTGACAAGAGAAGTAATGTTAAGGTAGTGGCTAACGAGGTTGTGTGTACTGTTTGCTTTCTTGCGATTTAGCCTGTGAAAATTTGATCAAGTTATTTCATCGGATGTAGTAAAAATGTTGCTGTAATTATTATTTTTTTGATCCTCATTAAGTGTTGGTAGCCCGTTACCATCACAATTTTCTCTTTCTTTGTTTTCTAGTTTTTGTCATGATTTTAAGGTGATATAAAATTCTACTACCGATATCCGAAGGCCTTTTGTCCAGGAACACGTTCCGGGTAGGCCTGAGCTCATGAAAGTATAAAATTCTACTACCATCACATGAAAAATCCAGACTTTCTCTAATTATTGAAGGTGTTGTTAGATCCCACTGATCTAATGATAACTAAACTGTGGCGGATCTACAGCCAAACTTGGGCTGGCTTAAGCCACCCCCAAACTTGGAATTTTTTATAAATTAGGTAGTGGAGCTTAGCCAACTCCAATGCAATTTTTTTTATAATAAGGTAGTGGAGCTTAGCCAACTCCAATGCAAACCCAGCTTAAATTGTTACAAGCCACCCCTAACATGTATAAACATTTTCCAAGCCACTCCTAGTTCCAAATCCTAGTTCCACCCCTGACTAAACTAAGATGCATGTAATTATAAATTCATTTTCCCCATCGGTCACCAGAGTTTCTGCATATTGTTACTAAATTCCACGAAAAGTTACCATCAAGTCGAATCAATGATGAGATTGTTTAATTTCACAAAAACTTACCAATCGGTTTATTTGAATTTTTAGTAACATCCCCTGAAAATCGGCAACACCAATAAAAACATAGCCAAATTTGAATAAGATATCCTACATATGTCGGGATAATATTAGCAATACCACCTTAAAAGAAACTTCACCTTCCCACTCCCACTTGTGGTTGCAAGTTTGAAAAAAGATCATTATTGAGTAAATATAACGGACAGTTAAGTAGTCTATTTCAGTGAATGAAGTTGAAAGGGAACTGTCAATCAAAAATGGATGAATCACACACAAAAAGATGAATCACTCACAAGAACCCTAATTTGTAAACAGTATCTCTTTGTGAAGAGTTGAAAATGACACTGTTTTTTTGTTCCTTCCCTTCCCCATAAGGAGATGTCAATACTAATAGTGGTATTACCCAGGATATTGGAGTATCCAAAGGCACGCTTATTTTGTGATTTCCCCCACTGTTCTTATCCATCCGAGAAGAAGAAAAGGAGATGAATGATATAGATGCACAGGTTAAAGAATGGACCCATTTTCCTTTAATAAATTGTATGTACGATTGTCGTGGATTATTGGAACAGAATGGGACAACACACAATTGGCCAGTCAAATTTCGATGATGGTCTTTAAGCAAAGCAGCCATGCACAGGTGGAGTAATGTGCGCTTGTGGTTGATTTCGCCAACAGTTACTCTCAGCTACTATCCTGTCGACTATTCCGTCTGGCGAGGGTAGCAAATCCAATATTATTTATCCTCCTCTGAGCAATTTTGGCATCCCCTAACAGCTCAGTAAGTCTGCGAGCCAGAGATTGTAAATATTATATTTCATTCATATGATTTTCACGGAGAACTTAAACCTCACCGAATGCTTTTTATAGAACCATCCTGAATATTTTTTGGTGGGTGTATTTTTTTGAGAAATTGGGTCAATTGCCAAAATATTTTTAAAAATGGTTCTAATGGACGAGTAAAAATTAGTATGGTGAAATTGACACCAAAAAAATAGGAAGAATGAATCTGGATTCATCCTGGCTTAAACTTAAAAAATAGCGAGCGTGAGACTGGATGCATCCTGATGTAAATTAAAAATAAAAAAAAGTATTTGAAAATGGGTAGGATGAAACTGTTTATATCCTGGCTATTTTTACATTCTCGTCCATTTAAACAGTATCAAATTTTACATGTATTTTTCACCCAAAATTTATTGTTATTGGGTTAATTGACCAATTTTGTGTACTTTTTTTCTCTCTAAAACGCTATAACCATTGATGGTTAAACATTTGTTGGTGGATGGCGGACCATCACCCTCAATGGATGCTATTCACATCTCCCATGCCGGACGACAGGGATAAAAGATCATCTGAGGTTTAGTACTGTGCTCTTTGCAAAATTTGTACCCCAAGAAATCCGACATATGAGTGTACAGGATATGTAATTGTGGGTAGGCCACTGTCATTTAATCGGAGAAATTGTTTTACCTACCACTAAGTACAGGGTTGTCGAAATAACATCTTTGAGAAATTTTGTGCCAACTAACTTGTCGACATCGCATTACCGACCGATCTCCGATTACTTTATCAATGTTTCTTCTGGCAGTTCTAATACTCGTGTTGCAGTTATTCCAAGTCATGCCTTGAAAATCCATCGACGCAGATGTTTACTTGGAAATAACTCAAAATTTCCTGTCTATTCACGAATATCTACATTTTGTGCAGTTTTGTCAAACGATATGAACAGAAAATATGGTAACCTGTTTAATAAATTGTACATCTTGTTCCAATTAAAAGTTTGTTTAGATGCAAAGTTTTACTTTTATCTTCTACATGTGAAATCTATTTGTACCACAGATTCACCACCAACAATGTTTGAAAATAAGTTTCGACGATGCTTCGAAAAAAGAAAAAAAAAAAAAAAAGTTTCGACCAAGAATTCTAAGTAAGAATAAATACTTTATAAAAGAATTTGATAGAACAGTCATAATGACAGTTTTAAATTGTCATAGACTCATACAGGTACGGAGCCAAGAACCTGATTATGTGGAGCAAAATTTTGTTAGGAAGTACGGGTGTGCATAAAATCCGGAACCGCGGATTTCATCCGCAACCGTCCGTGAAATTACGGGTGAAAACTAATCCGCAAGAATGTATGGGCTGGACACGGGTGAGTTTTCAAATCCGCAAGGTTTAGCGGTTTGGTTGCGGTTAGTTTTGTAAATCCACGGATTCATCCGCATTCACTAACAATCAACTCCTCTCTGTCCTAATATTCACCAACAATCAACTGATTCCTTCTCTTCATAATCACCATATTCAAATGCAGGCAAAACCCATTAATCTCCATTATTCTTCTCAAATCAACTTCATCATATTTCTTTCATTAAATCCATTCTCAGACCCATATCAAGATACCTCAAAATTCATCTTGTTCTTTGATGTTTTCTTCATTTCCTGCTACCGGCAGCAACACAATTCCAACAACCAAAAACGTGTCCTTGATAAGCACGCATATGAACTACGACAGCAACATTTCTTTCCCAACTTCTTGTAATTTCGTACTCTCATGTTCTGTATTCTATCCACTTCCCACAGAATCACAGATCCACGAGATTCAACATACAAAACCCATCTTAATCACAAATTCTACATTTAATCTCCAACAATCTCTCGTGTTCAACCATGAATCAATTGTCAAACATCGATTCTTCTCATGTTGTTCATGAATCAATAGCTTCGGTGATGAACCACCAGAACCCATGGCACCGACGTGATTTAGCTAGGGCAGTGGTCTTGATCGCTGTAGAATTAGGTTTTGTTTTACTATATATTTTTTTTATACTAAATCCGCGGTTAATCTGCATCCGGCCTGTACAATCGGCTGATCCGCGGATGTCAAATCCGCGGGTGATTGGGCCGGACACGGTTGGATTTTCCAAATCCGCAACTTTGACGGTTTGGTTGCGGGTGACCCCTAATCCGCAACCGTCCGTCTGTTGCACACCCCTATTAGGAAGTGCGAGCATACGAAAATGCTTAATACCCGTTTTCTTTAACATTTTAGGCTTGGGAGTTAGCTGGGATTGGTGTACAACTGCAGACTCATGCTTGCAGCTGGCTCCGCCCTTGGACAAATCATTTTCTTTAGAAGTTTTCAAAATCACGACATACGAATATGTTTGCCAGAACGGACATTTCAAGACCATTTTAAAAACATTGTTACCAAATTTCGGGGGTGGAGTCAAAAATCTTGCTATTGGGTTGGAAAGTCTTGATAGAGTTGGAAGCTTGATTTTTCATAAAATTTAGGCTTGGAAACTAGTTGGCTGAGTGTGCAGCTTTTCAAGCTGGAAGCTTGTTTTTTCAGAAAATTTAAGCTTGGAAACTAGTTGGGTTAAGTGTAAAATACTTTTAATTTTAAGATGAAAATTTCTCAAACTGGTTCCGTCACTGCCGAGTACTAACCGTGGTTAAGTGTAAAATACTCTTAATTTTCACTCAACCAAAAGATAAAATAAAATACCGCCACTTGAAGATAAAGTAGGATTAAATTTTCTTTCAAACAAGGCATAACAAGTTATTATCTCGTTATCTATAATGACTAAATAATCTTTGTCAGATATGAATACATTTTTTTCCTAAAGATCATGTTGAAATAAGGAGTAACAATGACATGCATTAATTGGAAAATAAGCTCTCTAAAATCTAAAAACCTCAGTCATGAATTACAATGATGGTTAATGTCATTTTAGAATGTCACCATTCATCCTCCTATTTGATATTCTCTTTTATTTTTTCTTGATTAGATTAGATATCTATGAGTGGGTAAAAAAAAGTGATGTTTACTGGATCCTCAATGCTTTAATTATTCTTCTTTGCAGACGTTTTATGGTGGGCAGAAAAAAAATCAAAGTTCAAGTGGTAAATTACCCCACAAGCCCCTCAATTTCTTTGTGCAAGGAGAATTCCCAAACTCGGAATTCAATTCCGGGATTTATTTTATTTTTGATCGATTAAAGTGAATAAATTAAAAGCACACAAGTCATATGCAGGTGGATACAACTAGAGATGAGCAAAAACTCAAAGGGACAGGCGGATACAACTAGAGTCTAAAGATGAGCAAAAATTCAAAGGGATAGTAATACAACAAATCTCAAACTAAAGAGCAAAATCTAAGAACACAAAGAAGATCGAACCTTAAATTCAAAAGCAAACTGCAAACCAAAGAAAAAGGAATACTACCTACTATCAAGTAGAATACTCTTCAACATTCTCTATGGCTAAAATTAAAGTGGCCTGGTTGGGTTGCAGGGTCGAAAATTAGCTTTTCTGAAAAAGAATACCGCCTACTATCAAGCAGTTTTTTAGTATTCTTGTGTATTAACTCCTCGCGAAGAAATGAGACACTTGAAAGAATTTTTCTTTTGAAAGAGACATATTACGTATCCACGCTTGACTAATGTTCAAAAGTGTTCTAAATCAACAAAAAATATTAGATAAAGCCGCAAAAATAACAATCAAAATATATTTACAACTAGTTATTAAAATTAAATTTTGCACCTCCATAAGGAAAAAAAACTTGAATAAATATTCTATACAATCTCTATGAATGACTCAAAGGGTGATAATCTTCTTTTCCACCGGAAATTTGTTTGGACATGAAGGGGTCTTTTTCATTTGGCTACATGTTTCTTGACGGTATAGATTAGACCGTTCATTTTATGTTTCTTTTCTCGCGAAAAATTCTGAATTTGGTCATTCATGTTCCACTAACTTAAGATTGCTAATTGTTTTCTTTCAAAGTTCAAACTCATTACTTTAAGTAGTTGATATTTCCAATCAAGAAGTGATTGGTTGATTATCTATTAGTTTATAATTATAATCAATGTTATCTATAATCCATTAGCTTAAGCTTAATACATTGTTACTACTTTTGTATAATTTTGTCAACTAAAGGTCCGAACTCCTGTTGCATATTTAGTAGAAACATCTTCCTGCTTGTCGCATGATTTATCTCTGCAACCGGTATCTTTCAATAGTTTACGCATGCTTCCACATATTATGAGAAGTACGTGTAAACGGTAAAATATGCCGCGTCAGCGCATTCATGGCACAACATGGATGTTACCGCAAATTTTGGAATTCATTTCATCTGGCCACGGTTTTGCCAACTTCAGAGTGTGAAATGAATGTCCTAAGGCACCCCGCTTGGCTCTTTTACTATCTAAAGCACTGAGTTTGATGAACATTGCCTAGCAAAACTCAAGCTCCTCTAACTGCGTGTAGACACAAAGCTTCTTCCGCTATTACATATGTTCAGGTGTATCTGTTTGGAACTTAAACCATGCACTTGAGCTGTCTGGGGAGATGCACTTGGCCAACGCAAAGTACACTAAATATAAAAAGTTTCAGACAAAAATCTCCTAGTACCGCGATCACCGTTGCATGGTTTACTTATGTCCACCATGACTCATCCCACTCCACCGAAAGCTTTAGGGCATAGCGACTCGATGTTCGAGCACCCACGGCCTGATGCATGCACGTGCACTATTGCTAAAATCATGCGCAAATTATTATAATCATTATGTTTGAGAGTGATCGAGACCAGCCCGAATTCAGATGACTCTGTTTTTCACCTTGCCAAATCTTTTCCCTTAACAGTACATATTTACTATTACTATCACTTTGACGTTACGGAGAGTGGAGACATTGTTAAAAGTGACGAAAATTAGTGCATCACTCAACATTAGGCATCCAAACTGTAATCTAGCTAACAGATTAGTATCCTGTTAGTCGACATCCGTCCTCCAGTTAGTTATGAAACATTAATCTTGGTATCAGAGTTTCATCATGAGACTTATAATAGTGTCATTCTCCAAAATAACGTGGGTATACTTCAAATAAAAAAACTTTTTATCCACGATCCCGTTCCAATTCTCCATGGAAATAGGTTTTGCGAATTCTCCCCGGAACTGTTCCATGGCAGTGGCCTCTTTTAAAGAAAGATTGTTCCATGGCAGTAGTTGCAACCTTGTAAAAGTTCTTACTTAAGTGATTCTAGAAATACGAACATGGGAGATGTATTTCGTAATCAAAGACAACAACATTTTCATATGAATACAGTTCTTAGAAGTCTATTTGGGCTTTGCTTGTTATTTCTTGCCCAATAGTCCATTAGTTAGAACCATTTTTTGAACGCGCAATAGGGGATACGAAAAGTAATTTGCGATATAAATTACTATTTTCATCTTTAGTTTTCTATTAAGTTTTTTTCCTAGGTGAAGTTACTAAACTACCCTTTAAAAAATATAAAACTAAAACCTAAAATCCATACCTATATCCACTTTTCTGTGCAGGTTAAGTCTAGAGAAATCAAAATCAAAATCAAACCCCAACAAGTTCTTAAAGATAGGTTAAATTGAATTGTTGTTGAGCAAGAAGAAGAAGAGGAAATGGGTTCATTGAGAAGGTACGTGATACCTAATCTTATTTAAAGTGTTGTTGTTTTAAAACTTCGTTTGGGTTAGAATCATAAACTGAATACCCTGCCGATTTCTTGTGCCGACATTGTTTTAGTTTGAATACCATGCCGATAACTTGTGTCGGCATTGCTTTTAGGATGAATACCATGCCGATATCTTGTGACGACATTGTTTTTAGTTTGAATACCATGCTGGGACCAAAATAGCTCAGAAAACCTGTCCAAAAACTTGTTTGTGCCGGCATGGTCGATTCGCAAGTGTACCATGCCGATTTGAGAACAAAACATACAGAAAATATGTCTACAATAGTGTAACTTCCGGCATGGTACCAGCTGTGCCGATTTTAGTGTTGTAGATCATTTTTCTTCGCATCGTCTGTTTTCCCCTTAACTTCTTCGTCCGAACTCGGAATGACCTCATTATTCTTGCGTTCACTTCGTATTCTCGTTCTCTTCAATATGGTATCAAGAACTCCTGGATTTGAATGAGTTGAATTTTATCTTTGGCTCTCCTCTTCAATAATACTTCACTTCTTTACTCATATAGTTGTCTAGATTGTCCATACATATGCCATAAATAATTCATAACAAGTTGGGAAGGTACATATATTATTGTCCCTTACTCCCTGCATGCTAGGTGGTTAACCTCCTGCCGGAATCATCGCCGGCATGCTCGATAGAAACTACCAATGCCGATAGCGAGGTGAAAAAAACTCAAATTTCTGGAAAATTTGCATAATGTGCCGGCATAGAAAGTTAAGCAACGCACCATGCCGACACTACTACCGGTATGCTCGATAATGATTTTTCTATGCCGACAGTGTACTTAAGGTGCACTCTTTATATTTAAAATTCCGACTACAATTTCAAATTTGAGGGATATTATATGTCGGCATGGTGAAAGTATGAATGCCATGCCGAGTAGGCCCTTGCCGGCATGGTATTCATACTCTCACCATGCCGGCATTGAGTTTTGCAGGCGTAACAATGGCGAATTCCATGGAGAAAATTTTTTCAAATTTCATGACATTAATACCTATACCTAAGTATTTTGGGTACTTGAATGTTGACCTTGTTTACTTTCTTGGGTTGGTTCTTCAAGAAAATCTTCATGCTCATAAATATCATGATTTAAGGGTGTTTGATCCACAAAAAGTTGTAATTGTGAGTTGTTATCCAATATATTAACTTAATTAAACATAATTAAATGCTAAGTATAATTAGTGAGGGGTAAATTAGGAATTATATAATTTGGGAGATAAGGGGCACCTTAGAAAAACTATTTGAATCCCTATTTTGTCTTAATTATTAAAATATCCCCCAATTGCACGTCCATTTTTTTGGGACCTTCCTTTTTTGGTGGGGGACGATCATGTGATTAGAATATCTACCCAACACATATAAGGGGTGTCCTAAAGCGTGAAAATGACAAACCTACCCTTAACTTAATTTAATTTAAAACTAACCTAATAACCACCTATATATATATATAGATAGATATATAACCTAATCTAAATGATTAACAAAACAAAATCAAAATTATAACAAACCCATTACCATTAGAGGATTCATTTTCTTCCCTTCTTCCCACTTCATCGTCGTTGATTCAAAGAGATTTCCACAAACTCATTACTTGTGATTCGTTTTTGGTTGAAAAAATGAGAAGTAATCATCAAAATGAGTTGAAAATGGAAGTTACAGAAGAAAGTTCGGTTAGGATAATTTTGAAAAAACCCCAGTTCTATAACCGAACTTTCAAAGATGAAGAACACGAAGAACACTTCGGCGAGGATTTTTTTTTTGTTCCTGACCGAACCCAAGAGTTCGGTTGATTCGCAAAAAATAAAATAAATAAAATAATAAAAAAAAATCCTAACCGAACTCTTCTCTGTATAGATAAAGGTTGAGGTCGATTGAGTCGCAAAATTCTTGACAGCAAGCCGAACAAAGAGTTCGTCGACAGGGAGCTTTGCGAGTCCCCCTGATTTAAGGCTTAAAGTTCGGCTAAGAAAATGGTGCAATCGACTATACCGAACATCACTCTGTATACTCTAGCCTAAAAGTTCGGCTATCTGTTTTCAAGACAGATAGCCGAACAAAGCAAAAACTCCATTAAAGTTGAGTTCGGATACCAGTGTCTTCATAGACATTAGCCGAACTACACTTGCAGAAGAGTTCGGCTACCTGTTCTTCAGATATCGTAGCCGAACTCTTTTACCATAGCCGAAATCAGTTTATAAAATTTTTCATTTTCTTGAAAGTTTTGGCCAATTCAAGCAACATTAACTAAATTTGAAGTATACTTGAGTACCCAAAACCCTCTTTTCGAAATCAACCATCTCAATAAATAAATAAAATAAATTCCAAAATCCTCTTCTCCTTTTTCTCAATAATTATTCTTCTAAAAAACCCATAACTTATTAATCTAACCTCATTAATCACCAATTAATTTAACTTCATCTCTTAACTAATCATTACACTAACTTAATTAACAAGGGTAAGTTTGGTACTTAGATAAGAGGTGACTTAGGTTTACTTCCTAACAACCTCCTAAAATTGAAATGATGGTCCCCCGTGAAAAAGCCATGGTGCCCAAAAAACGGTTCATTAGTTACCTTGTAACCTAAAGGCATTAGGAGAAATGAAAAATGAGGCTTCTCCTTTTGCAGTGAGTGTGTGACGCAGAAAGGGGTTAGGATTTTTGATAGGGATTTTGGGGGTTACGTTTTAATCTTGTTTGGTCATAATGGAATTATTTCGTCGTCTTCGAAGTGGATGCAGATCATATTGATCAAACTACTAAAATATCTTTGTTTATGTGCATGCTTATGTGATTGACTTTATTTTTATCTTGATTGTGCTTGAGCAATTTTGTTTTATCAAATTGGTAACAGAACTTCGGGTAGTTACGATTTATGATGGCGGTGAAGTTTGTGATAAAGATGTTTGACGGATGAGATGATTTTCACCTATGGAGGCTAATGATTTTTTTGTTTTTTTGTTTTTATGCAGCAATGTTCAGTTAAAACTTTGAAAGGGAAAATACCTCGATCAATAACATTGTAGGATGAGGAGAGGGAAGAGCTCGTGGAGAAAGTACATGTAATAATTTTATTGTGTTTGAGCAATGAATGTTTTTATTGTGTTTGAGCAATGAGGTCTTGCAATAAGTAGCGAATGAAACTTACTAGATGGATTTTGGAAAAGAGGTATATGACTAAATCTCGAACTATTTACTTTTACCTTGAGAAGAAATTACACACTCTTGGAATGCATGAAGAAGTCTATTTAAATTCATATTGATGTTTTTTTTTCCTCGACAAAGATAATAATTCATTGAAAAAAGATTACAGGAAGTAAGCGAAGAACAAAGATCCTAAACAAAGAGAAGGGAAAGAGTAACTCAGGCCGAACTTTCCAAAAAAAGAGAAAAACAACCCAAAAAACTTACAACCCATTAAGCTACAAAGAATTGAGACCAATTCGCAGTAACATTTTCTAGAGAGATCCCTTTAAGGGGTTCGGAATTTCTACACCAATTATAAACTGGAATCTTCACTTGATGGATCACGTGGTCTTCATCCGTTGTCGAGTAGTTGAAGATAACATCATTTCTGCTGTTCCATATGGTCCAAGTGATCGCCGTTGGTAGAACTTTCTAAAGTACTTCACCAATTGGGGAGAGATTCTTGATTCTCCAGCCTTTAATTATAATATCAATGCAATTCAGGATTCCCAATCAATCCTTTCAAAAGACATAAAGTATTGCCATATTTTTGTTGCAAAAGGCAGTGGAACAATAAATGAGTAACCCATTCGCCATCTTTGCGACACAAAATACAACTATTGACCAACAATTTTCCTTTTTTTGTAAAGAACATATTGAGTAGCTATTTGTTTGTGGTATACCTGCCATAAGAAGAAACCAACTTTATGTGGCCAAGACCTCGACCAAATACTTAGGTTCTTCGTCTCCAAATCCCGCTCCTTTGCAAACCAAGAATAAACAGACTTTACCGTAAAGATCCATTTTTTTATCAATCGACCAAGAAAGGGTGTCCTCTTCGAAGCCCACACAAATATCCTGGATACTTGAAATGAGGTCAGTAACTTCTTCAATTTGAGTGTTGGAGCTCTTTACCACGCGATAGGTCAGCGAAGCGTGAGCGGGCGCGGAAAATGAAGATTCATCTCCCCCCCCACCCCCCACCATTAGCTATGGGTTCCACAGATTGCTTGATAGTCCAATTCTTAGTAGTGGTGATCCGATAAATATGAGCATATTTCAGGTTGAAGGGTTGATTCCCAACCCAATTATCTTCCCAAAATCTAATAGTATTTCCATCCCCCACTATCATATTCGAGCAAAGTTTAGAACATTTAACATATAATAAGTACCTTTCCAAACTCCGCATTTGTTGGGAGGTGTCGGCTTTTTGGTCTCTCTCTCAAACTGGATTGTATCATATTCGGAGGCCATGGCTTTTTTCCATAAGGCTGTCTTTTCTTTATTAAAATGCCACCACCACTTTGAAATCAAGGCCATGTTCATATTCGTCAAGGATTTGATACCTAAGCCTCCTAATTTGAGAGGAGTGCGACATTTTCTTCCACGACACATAGTGATAACCTTTTTTCGTTTCCGAAGGGTCCCATAGGAAATTTCTAATTACTTTCTCAAGAGCTTTGATAACTTTTGGAGGAGCGATAAACAAAAATAACATATATATCGGAATGCTGGATAAGAAACTTTTAATTAAAGTTAATTTACCCGCTTTGGAGAGACTCGATCTTTTCCACGAGCAAAGTCTACTCTTGCACTTCTCGATGAGGGATTCCCATTTGATTGATGTTGAAGAATCGCCCAGAGGGAGACCCAAATAAGAGGAGGGGAGACTTTCCGTATTGCATCCCAACATTGCTGCCATGGAGTCTATGTTACTCGTCCCCGCAACACCAGAAAGGGCACATTTTGCAAAATTAATTTTCAGACCTGAAACCATCTCGAAACCAAGCAAATAGTATCTCAAGTAATTCATCTGGTCTGGTGAGTCATCTAAGAAAACCAAAGTGTCGTTTGCGTATTGTAGATGACTCACTGTGAACCCATTCTGGTTCATAGCAAAACCCTCTATGTGTCCTTGTTCATGACCCAATTGCAACATCAAATTCAGAGCTTCCGAAACTATCAAGAACATGAACGTGGAAAGAGGATCACCTTGAGTTAGCCCTTTTCCAGTAACGAACTTTGTGTGAGCCGACCCATTGATTAAGACAGAAACTGGAGCGTTATGAATACAACCTTGTATCCTTTTACGCCAAAGTTCCCCAAACCCCATCTTTTGCAGAACTTCATCAACGAATTCCCATGAGACGTGATTAAACGCCTTTTCAAAATCAATTTTATAAATGACACCGAGTATACCACTTTTCATTCTCGAATCAAGACATTCATTTGCAACCAAAGTGCAATCTAGAATTTGTCTTCCCTTAATAAAAGCCGGCTGTTGATCTGAAATCAAGGTGGGAAGCACCACTTTAAGTCTCTCTGCTAGCACCTTGGAAATCATCTTATAAACACTATTCATAAGACCAATGGGTCTGAAATCTTTTATTTCTTCTACGATTTTTTTTTTTTTTTTGGAATTAAAGAGAAGAAAATATTTTTCAATCTCCAGTTTAGAGTTCCCCAGCGATTAAAATCCTTCACCACCTTCATGATATCTTTCCCCATGAAGTGTCAACATCTGGAAATGATCATTACCTGAAAACCATCCGGGCAAGGAGTCCGGTCCTGTCCTAGCATCTTTAATTCCGCTACACATTCTTGTTCTGTAATGGTAGCCTCTGACCCATTAGTTGTAGCAGAGGTTAGCTGTTTGAATTTCATGTTAGCAATAGAAGGACGGGGCGAGGTCTTCTTTTGAAAAAGAGACGAGAAGTAATCAGTAATTGAAGCTTTGATTAGATGCTTATCTTCCGTGAACTGCCCATTAATTTTGAGAGAGTGGATGGAATTCTTTCTCTTGCGCATTTTGACAATACGATGAAAAATTCGTGTTTCCGTCGCCATCAAGATTCCATGAATTCCCTGATTTTTGGAGATACATAATATGTCTTCGATCAGCAAGAGTCTCGAAGTCATGCTTGTCTCTCAGATTGGGAAGTAGAGATGATTTTGTTGTCTGAAAGAATATCTAGACTTGATAATTCTAATAAAATGTCGTCAATCTGGTCCACTCTCCTAAAAACTGTTATGTTCCAAGTTATAATGTCACCCTTCAAGGCCTGAAGCTTTTTGGCGAGAATAAAGCCTGCTGAACCGTGAAAGACATAAGACTCCCACCAACCCTTCATCAACTCCAGTAAATTTGTATCATGAAGACACATTGCTTGAAATCTGAATGGGGAAGAACCCATTATAAAGACACATTGCATGAAGGACCCATTATAAAGATACATTGCTTGAAATCTGAATGAAGACACATTGCTTGAAAATTCTATTATAATCATATTGATGATTATAACAGAATTTTCTTGGATTTGTCGAATTAATGTGAAAATTTAAGATGAAGACCAAGTTAGGTTTGCTTGTTCACTCCCACCACCTTATGAAAACTTTGTCGATACCACAATGTTTGGAATAACTACAATATTTATGGATGAAATAAGACAAACATTAATGGTAAAGGGAGTTCGGAATGAGATGTTTGTAAGAGGAAGAACAAAACAAAAGGGTGGTTTAAAGTAGAAGTATACAAAATCTAATCCTAAATCAAATGTTATCCTTGTAAGATAAAAAAACACTTCAAGGAGGATTGTCGACTGTTGAGAAGAATACAAAATCTTGCTAATGCGGATACTGTTAAGGAAGAAAGTGATGATGGAAGATAACGGATACTGTTAAGGAAGAAAGTGACGATGGAAGATAGCTTGGTATTCTTACGTGTGTTCATTCCGTGCTATGAACTGAAACATTCAAAGAATGTTTCTTATGAAAGAGATTTGTTACGTATTCATGCTAGTAGCTTGGTATTCTTATTTGTGTTCATTCCTTGCTATGAACCGAAACATTCAAAGAATGTTTCTTATGAAAGAGATTTGTTGCGTATTCATGCTAGACTATTGTTGGATAGGGTTCTAAACTAACAAAAATTAGTAGTGCTAGATAAAGCACCAAAAATAACAATCAAAAGATATTTAAATAATAGATTATTAAAATTAGATTTTGCACCTCCAAAAGGAAAACAAACCTAAATAATACTCTATAAAATCTCTTTGAATGACTCAAAGGGTGATAAACCAATGATGCTTGGTATACCGGGAGATAATCCCGTAGTAAATACCGAGTGAGAGTAAAAAAGAGGTGGACCCACCCTTAACAACACCCCCTGCAAATCTTCATATGGGGCCCATCATTTTTTTCTTTCACACGGGATTATTACCCGGTGAGTGTAACATTATCGGTGATAAATTGATAATCTTCTTTTTCACCCGTTATTTGTTTGGACACGTGGGGTCTTTTTCATTTGGCTACATGTTTCTTGACGGTATAGATTAGCATGATTGCTAAAGGCTGTTACCGTATTTGCTAGGGGAAGATACCAATCCATACATGACAAAATAATCTCAGCCGTTGGATCCTGGATTGGTACCCGCCCCTAGCAGAAGTGGTATCGGCCTTTGTGATAGATTAGACCTTTCATTTTATTCTTTTCTCGCGAAAAATTCTGAATTTGGTCATTCATGTTTCATCAACTTAACATACTGTTCCTAATTGTTTTCTTTCAAAGTTCAAACCCATTACTTTTAAGTGGTTGGTATTTCCAATCAAGAAGTGATTGGTTGATTATCTATTAGTTTATAGTATTTTACTCAATGCGTTATCCACCTGCTAGTACCAATGTATATTTTTGTCAACTAAATGTCCAAGGGGAACTCCTTAACTATTGCATACTTAGTAGAACCCCTTTGAAAAGCATTAGAAACATCTTCCTACTACTTGTCGCATGATTCATCTCTGCAACCGGTTTTTCAATCAACAATAACTCCCACTCTTTCTATAGTTTATGTATGCTTCAAAATATACATACTGCTCCGAGAGGTGTAAACGGTAAAATATGCCGTGTCAGCACGTTCATGGCACAACATGAATGTTACTGCAAATATTGGAACTCATTTCATCTGGCCACGGTTTCGCCAACTTCAGAGTGTGAAATGCATGTCAAAAGGGTTGGTCTAACACACCATCAATGCCCAAAAGCACTTTCACTTGGCTCTTTTACTATCTAAAGCACTGAGTTTGATGAACTTGGCGCAGCAAAACTCAAACTCCTCTAACTGCGTGTAAACACAAGGCTTCACCCCCTTCTCCATACGTTCAAGTGTATCTGTTTGCAACTTAAACCATGTACTTGGGCCGCTGGGTGAGATGCATTTGGCCAACACAATAGTGCACTAATAGAAAAAGTTTCAGACAAAAATCTCCTTGCAGCGCGATCACCGGTTCATGGTTTTCTTATGTCCACCATGACTCACCTCACTCCACCGAAAGCCTTAATCCATAATGACTCGATGTTCGCACACCCACGGCCTGGTGCATGCACGTGCACTATTGCTAAAATCATGCGCAAATTATTATAATCATTATGTTATGTTTGAGAGTAATCGAGACCAACTCGAACTTAGATGACTCTGTTTTTCACCTGTGCCAATATCTTTTCCCAAATACTAACCGTACATATTTTCTATCACTTTGACGTTATACAGACATTGTTAAAAGTGACAGAAAATCAGTGCATTACGCAACATTAGCAATCCTAGATGTAATCCTAGCTACCAATTTAAAGTGATTAGTATCCTGTCAGTCGACATCCGTCCTCTAATTACCTAGAAACATGTCTTAGAAGTTTATTTGGGCTTTGCTTGTTAATTCTGGCCCAAGAGTCCATTAGTTATCTTGTAACCTATAGGCATCAGAAGAAAAGAAAAGTGAGATTTTTTCTTTTGTTATGAGAGAAATAGAATGCAGTGAGCGTGTGAGGCAGAAAAGGAGTTAGGGTTCTTGAGAGGGATTTTGGGTGTTACCTTGTAACCTTGTTTGGTCATAGTGGAATCATTTCGTCATCTTCGCAGGGGATACAAATCATATTGATCAAACCACCTAAATCTCTTGTATTGTGTGTGCTTGTGTAATTAACTTCATTTCTATTTCTTATCTTTGATTGTGATTGAGCCATTTATTATAACAAATTGGTTTCATATCTTCGGTTAGAGGCGATCCATAATGGTGGTGAAGTATGTGATTGAGAAATTTGATGGATGGATGATTCTAATCTATGGAGGCTTCAGATGAAGGTTTTTGGTGCAACAATGTTTATTTAAAACTGTAAAGGGAAAACGACTCTAGCAACATCTGAGGAGAGGGAAGAGCTCATAAACAAAGCACATGGACTAATTTTGTTGTGAGCCATGAGGTCCTACGAGAAGTAGCGAATGAAACAACTCCGTATGAATTATGGAACAAGTTGGAATAGAGGTATATGGTTAAATCCGGAACTAATCGCTCTTACCTTAAGAAGAAATTACATACTATTAGCATGCATGAAGGGATGTCTATTAATGATCATATTGATGTTTATCATGGAATCACTTGGGTTTGTCAAATATTGGTGTGAAATTTGAAAATGAGGACCAAGTATTAGGTTTGCTTTGCTAACTACCACCATTTTATGAAAACTTCACCGATACCAAAATATTTGGAATAACTAAAATTTTCATGGGAGACGTCAAGACGACTTTGAACTATAAAAAACATAGGTAAAGAAAGTTCGGGAGATAGGTTGTTTGTAAGAGGAAGAGCAAAGAAAAAGAGTGATGTAGATAGAAGTAAATCAAAGTCTAAGCCTAAATATAAATCTAAATTGCGTAAATTCAAATGTTACCATTGTAAGATAGAAGGGATTTTCAAGAAGGATTGTCCTGAACCTAAGAATCTTGAGGAGAATACAAATATAGCTAATTGGGTTATTGTTGAGGAAAAAATTGATAATGGAACAATTGTCATGGTTTATATCGACAACTCGGATAATGGATGGATTCTTGACTCATGTTGTACTTTTCACATGTGTCCACTTAAAGAACGGTTTACTACTTATCAATCTAGAGAAGGAGGTAATTTTTTTTAATGGTAAACAGGGTTACTTGCAAAGCAGTGGGTATAAGTATAATTTAGGTTAAGATGATACGTTGAGGACTCTAACTAAAGTTAGCTAGGTATGTTTCGGATGTGAGAAAAAAGTTTGGCTTCTTGAGGTATACTGGATTCAAATGGTTGCAAGTATCAACGTGAAATTGGAGTTATTTGTGTCTCAAAAGGAAATCTTACTGTTACAAAAGGCAAGTGAAATAATGGTCTTTGTACACTGCAATGTACTACTGTAACAGGTGATGCAACTGTATGTTCTTCAAGTTTAGAAGAAGAAGTTACCAAGTTATGGCATATGTGGTTAGGGCATATGTATGAGAGGGATTTGGCTATTTTGAGCAAGCAAGGGTTGCTTTGTGGTCATAAAACTAGAAAACTAGTCTTTTATGAACATTGTATTTGGTAAACAATGTAGGGTCAAGATAAGCTTAGCTATTAATAACACTAAAGCTATATTGGATTATATATATTTATTCAGATCTTTGGGGTCCTTCTCGAGTATAGTCACATGGTGGTGGTAGATATATGTTGAACGTTCATTACAGATTTTTCAAGTGTAGGTATATGAAACTTTTTATCAAGCTCAAGTAAGAAGTGGAAAACAAATGGTTGAGAAGCAAACTGGTGGACAAATCAAGTGTAGAAAGGACAAGTATAGGGTTAATTTTCATAAAGTAACAATTTCAATATATCTTATAACATTTTTACGAAGCTGTTATTAAAATTGTAGGTCGTTATCTGGATAAATCCCCATATTTCAGATTATTGGTGTTCGAACGATAACCAGAAGGTCAAACCGAGGATGCTAAACTAACCGCTGAATGTGAGGCAACACATTAGTTTTGTATTTGTATTCTCATTTTTAGTTTATTTTGCATACATATTAGTATTTCACATCTTAATTTATGCATCTTTCTCAGGCACCACTAATCTCATTAATTTTTTTAGACTTTAATATAATTTTCATATTCGTTCTTTAATTTTTCTTGTAATTTTTCTTGTGGCTGAAGAGAGCGAGGGAGAAAGGAAATATGATCTAAATAAAACCGTTACTATTAAAGAGACTAAATATATTGAGGGTATTAAAAAACAAAAATAATTTCATTTATAAATAATTTTCTTTTAATTTTACAAAACATGTATTTATAATATGTATGTGATGTCATATGCACCACATGTACCATACATGTGAGTTTATAATGGTACTAAAATCACAAATCCATTTCTTGTGCAACTCATAGTTAAAAGTTTAAATTCATATGTAAAATTTCAATAGTTGTATTTTCACTTAAAGAGGCGATAACGGATTGTTTCGAACATGGAGATAATGGATTTTTGTAAAGTGGCTGGGAAGGCTCCCAATGGTTTCCACTAGATTTAAATTGTTTTTGGCTACAACAACTGTATGTACTTAATTTACTTTGTATTATTTATAAAAATACAATTAAGTTATACGTTATAGATTATTACGAGTAACTTGAGGATATTGTGTATGGCGTTAAAATAGTGCCTCCAGAGTTAAACGTTCAGGAGAAAAAAAATCGCAGAGTATATTTAGCTCCAAATCTAACCACCCAAATAGTATTGTCATCTATGGTGACCAGTTGAGAAGAGTTTGTAGTATAGGCGGGGAACACATGTTCACAGGATTCCATTCTGCGGGCACTTGTTCCACCCCACGAGTTTGACTAGAACATTTTGTAAGGCGAATAACAATGATGATATACTGACTAGAGCATTTTTTAAGGTGAATAACGATGATGATATACAGTAAACATTCTAAATTATGTAGACAATCAGTCATTATCCAAGAAGTAATTTACGAGAACTACTTATTTACAACATTTAATGTAAAAATAAATAAATAATTTTATAATTTCGTAAAATAACTATCTCTTATTTTACTTTGTTATTTTCTTCTTCTTCCGTTTTAGTCGATCTACATAGGGAGATAAAAGAGTTTCCAACTACATATTCTCACACTCTAATAACACTCCAGCTGAAATCATACCACAATTATAGTACTTTTCTTATAAGTTTTCGTATTTTGCTATTTTTCTTATAATTTTTTGTATTTTCCTTGAATTATAAATAAGGATTTTCCTTGAATTGTTTCTACCCTTTTTATTTGTTATATCCTTTGGTTGATATTTGGGTATCTACGTCACATTCGAAAAATCTCGGTAAAAGTCTCATAAGTTCACCAATAAAACAAGATTACGCCAATTAGGCAAGTTCGATCATTGAAGAACTCTCTCAATTTTAAGAAATACGGTTTTGTTAGGATTTTAAAAAAATCACACAAGGAGATACGACTAATAATCAATCGTCAAAAGTTGTTCATCTTAAATTGTTCAAACAAAAACATAAGAATTTTAAGCACAATTTTTGAAGATCATATTGAGATTAACCACAAAGAAAAATGGTAACTGTATAACAATCTCAAAGTAAACAATCAATACATATAAATAATTTAATCTTGAAGATCAAGTATTGCAATTATCATCAACAAACTAGAGTCCAAATTTGTGGACCCCTTGTATACCGGGTGCACATTCCGACCGCTCCCATTGACCCAAATAATCAAAACTGGTTTTCGGTTTTCACTTCTTTTTTTTTCGTTTTCAAAAATATCCTTTAATATAGGAGAAATAAAAGGATCTTTTTAGATCTTCCTTACACCTGTTTTATTTTTATTTTTATTTTTCATTACTTCCCACGAAGAAGAAAACCAGAAGTCGGTTGAATCTCCTAACCTAGAAATGACATGGTGTTTTTGTAGCAATCTTATGAAGGCATGTTGATATGTCCAGTCTCGGGAAGATTAAGTAATTGAGGTATACTCTATGGTTTTCTTTTCTTTTTTCTTATTTTTTGTGCGAGTTTTTGTGTTTGGTTTAATTGTATACATATAACTCTTGAAACTGTTTTCACTAATACCGGGTGCACATTCCGACCGCTCCCACTGACCCAAATAATCAAAACTGGTTTCCGGTTTTCACTTTTTTTTTTCGTTTTCAAAAATATCCTTTAAAACAGGAGAAATAAAAGGATCTTTTTAGATCTTCCTTACACCTATTTTATTTTTATTTTTATTTTTCATTACTTCCCACGAAGAAGAAAACCATAAGTCGGTTGAATCTCCTAACCTAGAAATGACATGGTGTTTTTGTAGCAATCTTATGAAGGCATGTTGATATATTCTAGTCTCGGGAAGATTTAGTAATTGAGGTATACTCTATGGTTTTCTTTTCTTTTTTCTTATTTTTTGTGCGAGTTTTTGTGTTTGGTTTAATTGGATACATATAACTCTCGAAACTGTTTTCACTAATCCAGGTAAGTTAGTCATTGAATAACAACGTTATTGAGGATGAATATGATGTCAATGGTAATTGTAGCAAAGAATCTGAAAGAATCCAGGTAAGTGAGTCATGAAAAATTCGGGGACCTCGTCCAGATTTGAATACTAAACTGTATTAAGCCGTTATAGAACTAGCCTACTATAAAACTTCGGACTGGAATGTAGTTGTGACCGAATCCAGCCTCCAAGGGATTCAGTTACAGTTGCGCTCCTTACGTCTCTTGAACCTCGCAAGGCTTTACACAATTGATTCCCTTAGATGGCATCCTTTACATCTTAAGAGTTGTTTCAACCTAAGTGAAGACTTTTGATACCAATATGCTTCTAACGATAACCTTATTGATTTCCCTTCAAATATCAAGGATTGGAAATCTGTAAATTAAGCATAATTTTCAGATATCTATCTTGAGGAATCACAAAGTCTGAGACAAAGAGAACTTTGCGATTACTATCTATCTTGCCTGAAAGAGATTTCGAGAACCTCGATAACATAAAAACGAGATTAGGATATACGAACTATCACGATAAAGATAGTCGGACGTGGCTCCACGAATCCCCAAGTGAATTTTTTTAGTCGTAAACCTAATAATGTTTCATAGAGAAAACCTAGGTTAATAGAGGACGACTCTAGCTATCAATTAGGATACAAAGTGTCAGTGATTGATTTTCCCAGTTGAAAGAGCATCTTTATTCATAGATATTCAATACTAAGGGTTTCTTAGAATTCAAGCTAAGATAACTTAAGATTCAAGCAAACAGTTTCTCTATTTAGATGAAACTCTTATTAGGGCTTCAAGTAAGCATGTGAGAATTAGTCTCAAAATCACATAGAAGAATATACACAGTAATCCGGGTATGTGAGACGTGTATAATGATAATTCTTGGCAAATATGCCTTATGAACTAATAAGCAATTTGATGTTCATTTAAACACTTAAGAATTTAATCATGATACACATACACAAGTGTTTTAGTGATGAATGATGTCTTAGAGGTGTTTAGGAGAGTCATAACAATGCTAAACATATTTTTAAAATAAGCCTTTAAGCATCTGCTAAACTTTTACTGGGACCGTTGGTGAAACGGTTCGTGAACCGTAAGACATAGTTCACGAGTCAGGGTGCTACAGTTCGTGAACCAGGTTTGCGAACTCTAATCAGCTCGTGAACTCAGATGGACACGATTCACAAACTTGTTTCGCTAATTGTAAGCCATTTTACACCGACATGAAAAATTCAGATCACCACAGTTACTGTCCCCTTCTGAACTTAAGGTTTGCGAACTGGTTCACCAACCTTCCATGTATTCCAAAAACTCAGATATCCATGGTTTGAAAACTGGTTCTCCAACCTACCATGATTCGAAATTACATAAGTTCTGAATTTTATTTTTTGATATTCGAAACATTCCCAAATGATAAAATCATTGTCGGGCCAATTTTCAGATTATCTAAAAATTAATTCTTGAATAATAAATTGTTTCGAACTAATATTATTAAGGACCTTTGAACATCTTAATGCTTGAATCATATTTCGAGATATTTAACAAGAAAAACTTGACTCAAAATTTCTTATTTGCAATAAATCTACTAGAATTCATACGAGATAGTCTCATAAGATAGAATAGTAATATAGTTAGTAAAATAGAATGGTTTGGTCTTCACATACCTTCGAGGGTGATATCTGATACTCAACTACCAAATTCAAAACCTAGTCTGAGACTTGACTTAGTAGACTAGAAATAAAGATATAATTTTGTTCAACTAACATTGACAACAAGCTTGACATAAAAAAACTTGTGTGTTCAACCGAGCATTGCTCTAACAATATCCTCATTTGTAAAATTTAGTGTTAGAGCATTGCTCGGTTGAACCCACCAAGCGTTGGTATGTAAAGTTTGGTTGTCATATTTTAGTGAATCAAAACTCATTTAAAGAGTCGCTTGATTATTTACTAGAGTCAACTTCGTATAGGTTAGCTAGAAAGTTACTAGGATATGAGACTTACAAGTATTACGTGAAGACTTGAAGAATGTGAAGAAGTAAAGAGCTACAACGACGATATCATCTTTCCTCTTGAGGTTAGTAATATTTGACTTGAACTGTTTAATTCCTAACGTATCTTTCAAGTCGTACATATTGAAATCATAACTGCGAAGCTGTGAATGATTATACTCTAGTTAGACATAGTATTAAGGAATTACTATACGAAGTATAACGTCTATCTTTTGAACTTCGTATATAAGACATCGACATAATCGTATGAATGCAATTGTGATTATGTATGGGTATGGGTGAAGATTTCGTACTAGGAAACAATGTTTTACTTTCGTTTAAAGGAAGTACAATTCATAAACTTGTTTTATGAATCGAAAGGGAAATCGCTAGGCTTATTGGTATTGTTATTTATTGCAAATCTTTGGATTACCAATATGTGTGTTTAGTATAACTGCTCATAACTTGTTTATGTATCTTGGTAAAACTATTCACAAGGCCTGACTTTTGTATTGGTATTACTTTTATTAGTGAAACCAATCTTAAGTAATCACCTGAGATGGTATGATCGATATGTTGTAATTGGTATGATCAACTCTAGAGATTGGGGAACCGATCCTAGTAAGAGGTGCAACCGATCACAAGCAAGGGGAATCGATCCTTGTAAGAGGTACAACAAGTCTTAGTTATTGGTGACTGATCCTATGACTTGTGCAACCGAATAAAAGTTAAATACCATAAATATGTGGTAACCGATCCTAGTACCTAGTCAACCAATTTTTGGAAAGCTAGTGTGACTGATCCTAGTACCCACATGGAGGTAGAACCGAAACTTGTTTTGGTAGAACCGTTAAACCCATGATTGGTGATTTGATAGGATAATCAATCACATAGTTCTTGGAAGTCAAATGAACCAATTCTAAACTTGTTTGGAAGTGTGGAAAATCGGTTCCAAGATGGTAAATATGGAAAAGGATTTACCAAGTAAAGATGTCGACATACTTTGAACACGTGCAGTAATTCTTACCTTTTATTGTTCAAAGATATTCCTTAATAGATAAAGGAGAATCCCGGATCGAAATAAATTGAGAATCTTTTAATTAAGGTTTTTAGTTTTATATGCTTTTAATTTCCATCAATTAAAATGCATATCTTTAGAAAATAAAATTGGTAATGTGCTAATTGGATATTTTCTAAGAGATTTGGGTCAATATTTGGACAGAGCATTTCCAGGAATTATGAAAACCGAATTTGGAAATATATTGCATATCTTGAGAATATTTTCGGTTTTGGAAATTTCTTGGTGTCCAAACTTCCTTGGTCTATAAATATTAAAGTTTGCATTTCAAGCAAACTAATCCTCAGAGCCAGCAAAACTACCTAGTTGTGTTGTTACTGGTGGAGCCGTCTATTCGGAGAGGAAAATACCCAAATTAGGCGAAATCTCTTACGACTGCTCGTTTTAAAGACTTCTTTGGGATTGGGAAGCTCTACGAGTACCGTTGGTGGTAAACTAGATAATTACAGTTTATTATTAGTTTTCGATTGATTTGATTGACTAACGGTTGTTGAACTTTGATTGCACCTAGTTTGTTTATGCTTGAGAATCTTCTCTTCTGATATAAGATTCACTCAAACTAGATCAAAGTTTCGACGGGGATCTTTAGACTGTTTTTAGATCTAAAGACGTCTTGTGATAATCCATTGTTAACAGACTCCGTTCTGTGTGTGATTGATCACAAGAGATTATTCAAGATCTAAGAAGATTTGAAGACAAAGAAGATTTCTTATTTGAGTTCATAATCTTTGGTGTGCACAAAACTTGATCGGTTGGGATCCAACTATAATCGGTTTATCTTTTGATAAATTGGATTGATTAGTTGAGTAGATCGTCATCAATACGTTTCTTTATGATTCGAAGTATTGATTGCATAGTCTAGACAATTACCTTGGTGATTGTTGATTAGATAGATCTAAGGACCTGACAAAGGAGTTTATTGGGATAAACGGAAGAGCCTTTTGTCAAACTCATATCACTTGTTTGAAAAGTTTTGTTACCGAATAGATTTGTTGTTCCTTTACTGTTTGGAATACGAACCAAAGGAATTGTTCCAAGTGCGTGACTTATTGCAAGTTGGAGGCGCAGGGATACAGACGGAACTATGTGAACTATAGGTTTAGTTGCTTGGTCTCAACTATACGAAGTTGGTTTAGATTTTGTATAGCGGCTTAATCATGAGAGTATTCAATTCTGGACAAGGTCGGGGTTTTTCTGCATTTGCGGTTTCTTCGTTAACAAAATCTTACTGTGTCTTTTACTTTTCTATTTCCGCAATTAATTTTGTTTTATTATAATTAGAAGTAAAATACACAAACGTTAATTCCTATTTACTTGATAGAAATCCTATTGTGTTTGGTTAAGTCCGAACCTATTATCAAGTAAACATACTTCGTTGTTGTATTGTCTCGATCTCGTATCCATAGACGATCACATGAAGTGTGAACCGATTAGTTGTATTGTCTCAACTAAGTTCATAGACAATCACTTTCGGAGTAAGGACTTATAGGTTGAAAAGTTTTAGATTGAGGTATATTTGGGTACCCTCGTCTTTTCAATTGGTATCAGAGCAGGCAAACACGAAACGATCTAACAATCCGTGTTTGGTCTTAAAGATTTTAGATGGTCTTAAAGAAGACACTGAAGAATATTTCTCTGCTCTTGTTAAGATATTAGAAGAAGAGATTGAACAGAGCCAGTCACATACTGACGAGATCAGCAATATCATGATTGATAGAGAACTGGTGAAAAACATAAAAAATCCTAAAACGGGAAATTCTCAAAGATGTTCAATTCTAACATCCAGACATCTTGAACAGACTAATAAGAGTCAGCCCAGGAATCTTTTTCAAAAAGAATGGTATTATTTAATTCAGAATATTTGTTTTACAAAACGTCTGATTAATCATGTTAAGAAGCTTTATAAGAACTTAACAAAGCATCCTAAATCTGGTGAACAATTTCTTTGAGCATTTGCACTTAAAACAACTTCACCATTCAAATGGTTTCTAGATAGTGGGTGTAGTAGACATATGACAGGTGATCTTTCATGGTTCACAAAGATAGAAGACTACAAGGGAGGATCAGTAACCTTTGGAGATGGATGCAACTGTCTTATTAGCAAAAAGGGTACTATCAAACTTCCAGGTATTCCCGAAATTCATGATGTTGTTTATGTTAAAGGAATGAAAGCAAATCTTCTGTCAGTTAGTCAAATTTTTGATAAAGGTCACAAAGTTATCTTCAATATGAAAGGTTGTGACATTGAAGATAAATCCGTACAAATAATTTTTCGAGGACGTAGGGGTATGAATAATTGTTATCTTCTTGATATACAGTCCAATTTATACTGTAACTTGACTAAGGTTGAGTCAAATCATTTGTGGCATTAACGCTTTGGTCATATCAACTACCGAATGCTAGGAAAGCTCATTAATCTAGAGCTTGTCAGAGGCGTTCCAAAAATAAATATTAAAGTAAAAGGTGTTTGTGGTGCGTGCCAAAAGGGTAAGCAAGGAAAAATTTCACACAAACTTTCTTGAGATATAGCCACTCGTGATCCTGTCGATCTAATTCATATGGACCTATTTGGTCCAATCCAACAAGCAACTGTTGGAGGAAATAAATATGCTTTAGTAATGGTAGATGACTACACAGGTTTCACATGGGTTGCTTTTCTGAAGCACAAAAATGACACTCTTGAGGAGTTCAAAATTACTGTGAATAGAATTCAAAATGAACAAGGTCGCAAACTTAAGAAGATAAGAAGCGACCGTGGTACAGAATTCAAAGATACGAAAGTATATGAATACTGAAATAGTCTTGGAATTAATCATCAATTCTTTGCTCCTATTACACCTCAGACGAATGGTGTAGCCGAGAGAAAGAATAGAAATATTCAATAAATGGCAAGAGTGATGCTTCACAATAAGAACCTACCATTAACCTTCTCGGGGGAAGCCGTATTTACATCTTGTTATCTTATAAACAGAGTTTATTTAAGATCCTAAATCATAAATACGCCATATGAATTATGGTATGGAAGAAAACCTAATCTGAGCTATTTAAGGGTTTTCGGAAGCAAATGTTTTATTCTTAAAGACAGAGAACATAGAGGAAAATTTGATTCCAAAAGTGATGAAGGAATTTCTCTTGGCTATGCTTCTGACAGTCGTGCCTTCCAGGTATACAATCTCAGAACCAAAGTCATGATGGAATCGATTAACGTGGTTATTGATGACATTAGCGACTTTTGTCAAGAAAATCACATTGCAGCAGAGCTTCCTCCCTCTGAAACTGTTATTAAAGAAAAATAGACTGAAGAAGAACCATCAGTTGTTCCTTTATTAGTGACACAGATGATAAGGAGGATAATGAAAGTATTGTTGAACAACCCAATGATACTGAAAATATTATCCAAAAATCTTCTAAGTGGGTACATCAAAAACACTCTACTGAAGACATCATTGGAGACGCCAATGCTAGAGTTATGACTCGAAGAGAAATTCAGAATGTCTGCCACTATTCATGCTTTCTCTCTTCAATAGAACCAAAAAATAATGAGGAAGCACTCAGTGAACCTGCTTGGGTAAACTCAATGCATGAGGAACTTTATCAGTTTAAAAGACAAGAAGTGTGGGAACTCGTTAAACCGACAGGAGTAAACATTGTTGGTATAAAGTGGGTCTACAAGAACAAATTAGACGAATTCGGAACAATTGTCAGAAACAAAGCTAGGCTCGTTGCTCAAGGATATTCTCAAATTGAAGGTATTGATTTTGATGAAACTTTTGCTCCTGTTGCTCGTTTAGAATCAATAAGACTTTTACTTGCTTATGCCTGCT
>JAJJMB010010439.1:221744-282367 GCA_023531105.1 Papaver atlanticum
TCTATTCGGAGAGGAAAATACCCAAATTAGGCGAAATCTCTTACGACCGCTCGTTTTAAAGACTTCTTTGGGATTGGGAAGCTCTACGAGTACCGTTGGTGGTAAACTAGATAATTACAGTTTATTATTAGTTTTCGATTGATTTGATTGACTAACGGTTGTTGAACTTTGATTGCACCTAGTTTGTTTATGCTTGAGAATCTTCTCTTCTGATATAAGATTCACTCAAACTAGATCGAAGTTTCGACGGGGATTTTAGACTGTTTGTAAATCTAAAGACTTCTTGTGTTAATCCATTGTTAACAGACTCCGTTCTGTGTGTGATTGATCACAAGAGATTCAAGTTGATTGTGTGCAGGTGTTTATTGAAGATCTAAGAAGATTTGAAGACAAAGAAGATATTTAGGTTCATAATCTTTGGTGTGCACAATACTTGTTTCGGCTAGAAAAGGATCCACTATAATCGGTTTATCTTTGTGATAGATTGGATTGATTAGTTGAGTAGATCGGCATCAATACAATTCTTTGTGATTCAAAGTATTGATTGCAAAATCATGACAATTACTTTGGTGGTTTTTATTAGATAGATCTAAGGACCTGACAAAGGAGTTTATTGGGATAAACGGAAGAGCCTTTTGTCAAACACATATCACTTGATTGAAAAGAGTTGTTACCGAACAGATTTGTTGTTCCTTTACTGTTTTGAATACGAACCAAAGGAATTGTTCCAAGTGCGTGACTTATTGCAAGTTGGAGGCGCAGGGATACAGACGGAACTAGGTTAACTATAGGTTTAGTTGCTTGGTTTCAACTATACGAAGTTGGTTTAGATTTTGTATAGTGGATTAATCCTGAGAGTATTCAATTCTGGACAAGGTCCCGAGGTTTTTCTGCATTTGTGGTTTCCTCGTTAACAAAATCTTGCTGTGTCTTTTACTTTCTATTTCCGCAATTAATTTTGTTTTATTATAATTAGAAGTAAAATACACAAACGTTAATTCCTATTTACTTGATAGCAATCCTACTGTGTTTGGTTAAGTCCGAACCTATTATCAAGTAAACATACTTCGTTGTTGTATTGTCTCGATCTCGTATCCATAGACGATCACACGAAGTGTGAACTGATTAGTTGTATTGTCTCGACTAAGTCCATAGACAATCACTTTCGGAAAAAGAACTTATAGGTTGAAAAGTTTTAGATTGAGGTATATTTGGGTACCCTCGTCTTTTCATTTAGTGACAAAACTATTCAATGCGTATGGATTCAAAATAAATGATCTTTTAGCTCAAAGTCCACTATGCTTGATTTCCTTGGTTCTCCAAAAATCATCTTGAATTCTTCATACTTCAAGTTCTTCTATGGTTCTACATGCGTTCGTTCAACACCTTTGTTGTTGAAGATCCATAACGATAACAACTTATGAGAATACTCCAAAAAGAGCATTTTTAGAATGAGAAATCACTCTACTCAATAGTTGTTACACAGAAAACATAGTATTGCAGTGAGTGTGTGAGACAGAAAATGGATTGGGATTCTTGGGAGGGGTTTTGGTGTTACCTTATAATCTTGTTTGATCATAATAGAATTATTTCGTCGTCTTCGCAGTGGATATAGATCATATTAATCAACCCACTTACGCCTCTTGTATTGTGTGTATTTCTTGTGTGATTGATTTCATTTCTATCTCTTATCTTGACTGTACTTCAGCCTGTTGTTATAACAAGGTGCATAAAATTCGAACAACCACTTTACAAACTTAGGTGTACCCTATTCGACCAAAACTGCAGAACACTGTAGTCGCACGACTTAAGTTCAAGTACGTCTCAGTTTATGCGTCGATGCACCAAGATGAGTTACCACGTAATATGTACTAATGAAAGAAGTAAGCTCTTGCAGTCGTGCTCTATTCTACTAGTCCAAGTTCAAGGGGCTTACCTATTAGGGCAGTTCCTTTGGTAATCACCAAATCAATTTTTTTTTATAAAGCCACGTAGATGGGCAAACGTGTTTTTCCAATATAGGAAACAAACTCAAAATGATGATCCGATTTGATAAATTGGGCCCTCTATGGAATATAATATAATATATTTTTTAATTAAATATGATAAAGTTAGAAGTTAAATTATATAATATATTAAAGTTAAAAAGTTATAATATAATAATGTTTATTTTATCATTGAAAGTTAGAAAGTAGTAAGGAAATAGGAATTGTTGGACAAAAACTAGTAGTCAGCGGATTTTGGATGGCCGCCTGTGGGTGAATATGAACCGCACGGACCATAAAGAAACACGCATTTTTTATTGGTCCGGAGTCAACAAACCAACAAATTTATTGGTTTGGCCACTCATTTTTCATGTTTGTTGAGTCCATGGAGGTCCCTTAGTAGTAGTGGTTAACTAGTTATGAACAGTCGACAGTCGCCAAATGGGCCTGGTCATTTTGACATAACAACTAAAGCCTATAACTAGAAGATGCTTGATCAACTCTGGTGTTTTCATCTCAAACGCAACATTAAGCTAACGTTTAAATTTCTAAAAACCCTAATCGAAGAGGAAACCCACAAATTATAATGAAAATTATTTGGATTTTTTGAGATTCTTGTCAAATTTGGCGGGGACTGAGAGAGTATGGCGACGCAAATGATGCTACCAGGTGGAAACCCTAATATGGATGTAAATCTACATGCAGTTACCACCAACCCCTGATACATATATGACAGGAATATGTTTTAGAGATCAGTTGTGGTTAAATTCATATCCTGTAGACCGAAATCCTGTGTTCGATTACTTCGCTTTATCTTCATTTTATGATTTTAGCTGTAATAATGAGCAACTCAGGATGCAACAAATTTATTCTTCATTAGCCAAGAGATAATGGATCGAAGGTGAAGTACTTTTGATAGACAAAACCAATGCGGATAATGATCCATGTTCCTTGTATACTATTCATGTTTACCTAACTTGATTTGTGTTTAAGTTCTTAAATATATAGGTTAGAAAAAGGAAACAAAGTCGATGACTTTTGGTTTTTACTGCAAACAAGAAATTTCGATTCAAGCTGGTATTGTTAAACATCTCGAAATATGATTCAAGTAATTGATGTTCGTAGATCCTTAGCAATCTTAGTTGATAATAATTTATTGTTCAAGAACTATTTTTGTATCATATGGATCATTTGAAAATTGCCCAAGCAATGATTTTATAATTTGGGAAGGTTTCAAACATCAATGAGAGAAATTCAGAACTTCTGTAATTTCGAGTCAGGGTAGGTTTTCGAACCATCTCGCAAACCCTATATATCTAAATTTCTGTAATACAGGAAGGCTGGCGAACCAGTTCGAAAACCTTAATTAAGTTTAGAAAGGAACGGTTCAACAACCCAGTTCGCGAACTGTGGTCATCTAAATTGGTGATTTAGTCAACGGTTCACGAACCGTAGATTTTTGGATGGGGCAGTTCACGAACCGTAGAGTTTTGAATGGGACAGTCCACGAACCCAGTTCACCAATTGTCCTAGTACTGAATTTTGCAGATGCTCATAAACTATTTTTATAAATATGTTTGGCATTTCTACAACTCTCATATACACTTCTAAGACAACTTTGTTCATTAAATCACTCTATGTTTGTAGATTTTGGTTTAGTCTTGAGTATTTTTGAACATGGTTATTGCTTGAACGTTCACAACCTTCTTGGTCCATATGTGAACTTATGGTGCATGGTTACATGTGCGTGTTCTTCTTTGTCAAGGATATCTTTTCATATGCTTATGGCAACTATTGTTGGTGTAAATCCTTACGGAAAAGGTTAATTCTTCCTTCTAAGAGTAAATCAAATCTTGTTGACACGAGTTTGTATCTTAGCTAAGATGATCATAATACTTGATATTTTTTTTTATCACATATTGTGTATTGATTGATTACCATGAGATAGTTCTAATATTTAGCAACAAGGTCTCATGAGAAACTATTCTTATTCTAACAAATCTCTTTTCGAGTATTCTCTTAAGTTGTTATCGCTACGGATATTCAACAAGTACAGAATAAACACATGCAGGATGAAAGACATTGAAGATTCAAGAAAACAAGAAACGGAGTGGAATTAGAGCATACGTAAAATGGTTTTATCACTAAAACTGAAAAAAGGGGGAGACTGATAGAGCATTGCTCGGTTGAACCCACTATCGTTGCTATATCAAGTTAGTTTCCAAATTTAGATGACAAAACACATTCTTGATTTAGTCTCATAAAAGTTAGTTTCGGACTAGATTTGGTTTAAGAAGTAGAATATAGAAACAAAGTTATCCTTTAAGAATGAAGATTGAAGACTACGCGAAGACATCTTGGAGAAATCCATTAAAGGTTAGTAACAAACACTTGATTCTCTTGTTTACTCTACCACTCTATCATTGAAACAAGTGATCACTCTATGAAACAATTCATATGACGATAAAATATACACTTATCAATACACTCGAGGATATTTGAGTCCAAGAAATTTTTGAGAATGACCCTTTTTCTTGGAAAGGTCTTCATGTTGTAGCGAATGAGACTACGAATGCAATGAGCTTAGAATCACTCAATTTCGAGTTATAATGAAGAAGTTATGAGTAATTTATTAAAATAACACTTATTACATGTTGCTAAGGTAATTCGTGAATAGGAAAATATACACTAATTTTTGGCAACAGTTCGCGAACTAAAACCGTGAATACCTGACCAAAGGCCTATTTTGGTCAAGTTACTTGGTGTTTTCTTTCCTAGACAAGGTATATTTTTTTTCAAATAACCTATCCTTGATCATAAATAGAGGTTTCATGTAACCACACAATCTATCCCTTGAAAAATTGTGTATATGTTGCATAAGGTTGTTTTCCATATCTTTTTTCTTCACGAATAAGAGTGAGATTTTAAAAGACTTTATTTGGGGATACTAAAACACAGGGAAGCTATCTTCTTTGATAGTTACAGAACCTGTTTCTAGGTATTTTTCATAAACCCTAGATTTGATAGATCAAGATGTTTCTAGATTATTTCTAGGTGACCTTGTGAGAAAGAATAAATTAGGTTACGAAATGGCGTAAACCCTAATTGTTGAGGAGCATCTTCTAAAGAGAATTAACATTCTGCTACAAGATTTTCAAAAGTATTTTCTAAAGAGAACCGGTGTTCTATTAGAATATTAATTTACAAGAGCAATTTCGAAAGAGAATCGTGTTCTGCTAGGAGTTCTCTGGTGTTTGTGTTATTTATTTTCCGCATTATATTATTTTATCTTTATAATTGAAATATCACAGGTTGTACGTATCTAAACCTGGATAGTATTAAATCAACTGTAAAGAATCTATAAGATTCGTTCTTATTATATTCGTATCTTGTAGGTTTACCTTTTTAAAACAATCTTAAATACAGTTTCATAACCAAACATATAGAATGTACAAGGATTGTCCATGTAGGTTCCTGAACGAAAAAGTTGGTGGTGTATAGTTACCGTCTCCTTTTCACATATTTATATTAGAACATTGCTTGCCATAATATCTTTGAATGATCTAAAGTGGAACAACTAGTGTTAAAAAAACTTTCCTACATGGTGAGTTGGAATACAGTAATTATATGCAACAAATAGAGGTTTTTTAATCTTCTGGCAAAGAAGACCTTGTATGCTTGTTTGAGAAATCTTCATCTGTTCTAAAACAATCTAGCAGTGGTATAAATGTTTTGATACATTTACGATTGCAAATGGCTGTTAGAGTAGTAAAAATTAAATTTAGCAAAACAAAAAAAGTACTAAAAATAATAGTTGTGTATGTCATAGGAAACTCCAAGATGGCACATTTACGTTTTTTCTCTTGTATATTGAACATATGTTGATAGATTACAAAGACATGCCAGAGATACAAATATTGAAAGTGCAGTTAAGTGGTGAGTTTGAGATGAAAGACTTAGGCACATCATAGAAATTTTTGGGCATGGAGATTCTTAGAAACTGAGTTGAAGGCGAATTGTAATTGTGTCAGAAGATTTACATTGACAAGGTGTTGGAGCGTCTTGGGAGATCCAAAACCTATAAGTACTCCTACGGAAGATCATTTTAGACTTTCTGCATAATTATCTGTTTGTACTCATTTTATGACACAAACTGGCGTGTTTATGTTGGTTCTAAGCCTTGTTGGTGTGCTAATTCCATGCCTTGGGATAATACTTTACACATATGGTCTCATCAGTGAAGTGGTCTAACAACTATTACTTTGAGTTGTTTTGGCTAGTAATTAAAAGCAAGGGAATTTTGTGCCGGATAGACAAATGTTGTTGTTGTTTGGAAGGGCTTTATGGTAAATCTAGTACAAGCAAATGGAAGTGGGGCGACTGTTACCAAGAAAATAACTTAACATATGTTTCGTTATGAGTAAAAATACGGTCTGGTCGTAAGCAAGTCTAGGGTTTTGAGGAGCAGAGAATTGAAGAGCAAATACAATCGGATCAAGTGAAGTCCTCACCAAATATTCACCCATTCTCAAAAACTAACTTATGTGTTCTCATTCGGATGAATTGAGAGTCAACCAACTACTGAGTTCAGCTATTCTACAACTCATCGAAGTAAAATCCCAAAATCAGTTAGAGATGATTTTGTCGAAATTCAAGGAATGGGCTTTCTGTAAACCAATTGGAGAGATGGAGAAGGGTTGATTCGGTTGTTTTAGGCTTGAAGATATGACTGATTTGTGAAGATAAGCTGGAGTCATAGAAGAAGTCAAAATGTTGCTGCATAAAAGGAGAGGAAGAACCAACCAAGAGGGTACGACTGATTCCTAAATTTTCTCTACTTGAATTTCTTTCTTCAATCAGTTCTCTTTTAGCTGTTGTATTAGGGCTTTGATTCAATAATTTTTAATGGCTTTCTACACAACAATGAGAAGCTAAACCCCTCTCTGCCAAGACTAGAGGGTAAGCTTAATGGGTTCAAGTATTTTTTACAGTAATCATAAATGAATTTCATGTTTTAATCCATTTCTTTGTCTCTGTTTGATTACAATTTTGTATTGATGGTGTCTATAAACTTCTTAGATTCATTGTGGTTTCCGGATATATTGAATGCTAGGGAATCCCTGTGACATTTCTCAATTGAGCTTTATCTTAGAAAAATAATCAATAGTCATGAAATGATATTTGTTTTAGTTGCTTTAAAATCCCAATTTGCTATATCTGCCGGGTAGAACGAATCATTATTCAGTTCTGTTCGAGTTATAATTTGATCAAATAATACTTGAATACATTAGGTGGAACCTCAAAGTCTTGGTAGATAGAACAATCATTTATTCCTTTTTTTACAATTATCCTTTGCTGCATTTTGCAACTCCATTACAACTCAACTTATATTGGTTTAAGAACTCTTTTGAACACCAATAGTCTCTGTGGTTCGAACTCGACTATATTACACTTTTTTTTCACTTTGATACTCTGAAAAGAGTGACCATTATCACCTCAACCTGCAGATGAGGCAGAGTATACGTCTCAAGTTCCTTTTGAAGGTGCAGTTGGTAGCATCATGTATGATATGTTATGTACAAGGCCGGATGTCGCACAAGCTGTGAGTGTGGTAAGGAGATACATGGGAAATCCTCATAAAGATCACTGACAATCTGCAAAGTGCATTTTGAGGTATCTAAGGGGAAGTACGTATGTTGGTTTAGTATATGATAAATACGTCGGTGATTCAAGAAATCTTGTGGGGTATGTGGATTCTAATTATGCTGGTGAACTCTATGAAAGGAGGTCCTTGAAAAGTTATACATTCACTATATGTGGTTATATTAGGAGTTGGAGGGTAATGCTACAAAGTATATATAACTGAGGCAAGGTATATGGTAGCCTTAGAAGTAGAGGATACAACTTTTGGTGATGGGTTTAGTTGGTGATTTGGGTTTGAAGCAAAAGAGTGCAATTTTGTATTGTGATAGTCCTAATGCCACTCACTTGACTAAGAACCAAATGTATCATGGAGAAAAAAGCACATCACTTCCATGTTTTATTTTATCAAGCACGCATTCGAATAAGGGAAAATTGCAATGCTTATGGTTATAATAAGCCTGCAAACATATTGACGAAGCCGGCTTCAAGTATCAAGCTGACAATTGGTATCAAAAAGTATTGGGAGCCCTTGTAGGGGCTGAGCGAAGATAATGATGAAGACAAATAGTTTGTAATTTGATTGCAATAATAATGGAATGTAGAGTATACTTGATAATATTCAAGTCAAGGTGAAAATTTGTTTTGTATGCCTTGAGTACATGCCTTAGAAATATATTTGGGATTTGCATGTTATATTTGGGCCAAAGAGTCTTTCAGTTCCTTTGTAACCTAGAGGCATCTCGAGAAAAGAAAAATGAGATTTTTCCTTTTGCTCGTTGTGAGAGAAATAGATTGCACTGAGTGTGTGCAGAAGAAAATGGATTAGGTTTCTTGAGAAGAGTTTTCAATGTTACCTTATAATCTCGTTCAATGTTACCTTATAATCTCGTTTGGTCATGGTGGAAGTATTTCGTTGTCTTCGCGGTGGATATAGGTCACATAGATCTCATATACTGTGTGTGCCTACATGGTTGAATTTACTTCTATTTCCTATCTTGATTGTCCTTTTGTTATAACAAGGTGCATGATATTCGAACAAACGCTTTACGAAGCCAGGTGTTACCTGGTTCGACCAAAATTGCAGTACAGTTTAGTCACACGACTTAAATTCCATAATGTTTTAGGTTATGAGCCAACCAAGGTTACCGCGTAATATCTACTCAATACCCATGAAAGGAGTGAGCTGTTGCTCTTCTATTTCTGGTTCATGGGGCTATTTGAGGAACGAATTTTTGGTCACTACAGTTTTTTTTTGGGGACCATGATTTGATTAGGCCACCTGCCCAATAGTTATAAGGGGTGTCCTAAAAGGTGGAGATGACTAGTTTACCCTTTAGCCTAATTAAAATTATAACTCTACAACTTCTTATTCCTCTATTCTACAATTTTTTTTCTTCTCTTCTTCATCAATTTATGATCACCTAAACCTGATCATATACAAATCTAATCAAAATCATCAAATTTTCATTGTCGTCGATTCATTGAATTTTTATCGTCGATTAATCAATCTTTTGTAAACAAACCCGTCCATAAGTATTTTCCCACAAACCCATTACTTCTAATTCGTTTTTGATTGAAAATTTTGAGTAGTAGTCATCAAAATAGGTTGAAAATGGAAGTTATAGTAGTAAGTTCGGTTAGGAATTTTGTGGAAAAACTTTTTCGAACTAGCCGAACTAGCTGGAAATGAAGAACATGAAGAACAGTTTGTCTGTTTCGCAAAAAAAATAAAAAAAATCCTAACCGAACTTTTAATTTCCTAACCGAACTTCTAATTTCCTAACCGAACTTTTTAATTTCCTAACCGAACTTTTCTCTGAAATCCTATATATTGAGTTCGGTTACGTTGCAAAAAAAATTCTCCTAACCGAATTCCATATATATTTAGTTCGGTTACGTCGCAAAAAATTTCTCCTAACCGAACTTTTCTCTGAAAGCAAAAAACTCCATTAAAACTAAGTTTGGCTACCTGCACTTTCATGAACATTAACCGAACTACATTAGCAGATAAGTTCGGCTACCTGTTCTTCAGATCTTGTAGCCGAACTTGTTTGACTTAGCCCAAATCAAGCTATTAAATTTCTCATTTTCAGAAAATTTTGGCCAATTCAAGCAATAAAAAACTAAATTTGAAGTATGCTTGGGTGGTTTGAAGGTTTAGATTCAAAAAATAAAAAAAATAATTGAGTTTTTCCAACTCTTATATTCTCCTTCTTCTTCCCTCTCAATAACTTAATTTTAAGAAAAATAATATTGATTTAATCTTACACTAATCACTAATTAACCTAACTTAATTACACTAACTAATCATTACACAAACTTAATTAGGAAGGGTAATTTTGGTATTAACATAGATATTTAGATAAGGGGTGTCTTCACTTTAATTTTAAATGTCTTACTAAAAATAGAACCATGGTGCCCAAAAAATTGTTTTATTTGAGAGTCGCTAAATGGGCCTGGTTATTTTAACTAGAAAGATGCTTGATCAATCTCCAGTGCTTTTATCTCAAAACGCAACACTAAACTAACATTTAAATTTCCAAAAACCCTAAATCGAAGAGGAAACCCCCCAAATTATAGTGGAAATCAGCTAGATTTTTTGAAATTCTTCTCAAATTTGGCGGGGATTGAGAGACTATGGCGACGCCAATGATGCCACCCGGTGGAAACTCTAACATGGATGGAAATCCACAGTTACCACCAACTCCTGGTACAGATATGACAGGAATATGTTTTAGAGATCAGTTATGGTTAAATTCATATCCTCTTGATCGAAATCTTGTTTTCGATTACTTCGCCTTATCTCCATTTTATGATTTTAGTTGTAATAATGAGCAGCTCAGGATGCAACAGATTCATCCTCTTGACATCTCTCATCTCCAGTAAGATCTCTCTCTTTGTAATCTTGAATTTGCTTCTTTGGGTTAGTCTTTACTTAAGTTTATGTTGATTAGGGCAATGTCAAGTGACTTTCGCCTTTCGCCGAAGTCACTGATTTGGAGTTTGGTGTCGCTGTGTGCGATTTCTATGACTTTAGGCTTGGACATTGCACCATGTTGATTCAACAACACTAAGTTTGTGGTAATTAGGGCATTGTCAAGTGACTTTCGCCATAACAGAAGGCACTGATTTGGTGTTTTTGACCATGTATGGTCTCGCTGAATGCAATTTCTATGACTTAAGCTTAAACATCGCACCAAGTGATTCAACAACATTCTCGAAGTCACCAATCAATTAGTGTTTTAGACTATGTTTAGCAAAACCTTGCACAAACTAGAAATGTACTCATATATGCTCATTCATCTGCTTGTATGCTTGTATAGGAAAATGTCTGGCATTGAGTTCAGCCTGAGTGAAGTAATGGAGCCACATCTGTTTGTCATTAAAAAACAAAAGCGAGAACTGGAGAGAGTCACACCAATGCTTACATATTATGTCTTGGATGGTTCTATTTATCAAGCGCCTCAGCTTGCCAATGTCTTTGCAGCTCGAATTGTAAGTGTTCTAATTACTGTCTTATATATCATAACTTGTTCACATGCTTTCAGTTCTGATAGCATAAGATCATACAAATTAAACTGCTAGGTATATGTTATTCTTGTGGGAGTTCACATGAAACAATTGAAGCAAGGTGTTTTGGATTTTTTATGAACAGATAACTGCAATTGAGTGAATGTTTGTCTGTTTGGTTTTCATTTTATAATGTCTTCCTCTGAAGGAGATTTGGCTCCCATGGTGGTCAACTGGGAAGATCATACCTTAAAAAAATAAAAAAAATGCGAAGACACTATTCCAGTCCCTCATGAGTCGGGACCATGTAGGAGAGTTATTCCTGTAAATTGTTAGGAGTAGATGGGGGAGGGACAGTGGTATTTTCTTAATGAATCTTCACCCATGACGTTAATTTATACACTTTTTTCTCTCGAGTCACACCTTCAGTTGATGTTTTTGAATTAGACTTACTTTTCCAGTTTCCAAATATTGTTCTTCACATTATTTTGAAATTCTCCATCTCTCTATGTTAATTGTTAATCCTGATCAATTTATGTTGTGCCAGGGACGAGCTCTTTATCATATATCTAAGGCTTTTACAACTGCTGCATCCAAGTCGGAGAAAATTGGATACGGTACGCGTACTTTTACTTCTCATGCAGTTGACTTTTCTTTTCCTTTTCGCATTCAATTATTCCCTTTTGTACACGCGCCTGTCTCTCATGATTTGATGTAAGTTCTTTTTACTGGAAGGTATTGGAAGTAACAACAGATAATGTCAAAGTTGAGTCAAACACACCACTCTTTGATTTGAATAAAGCATGATCATTAAGAACTTAACACTAATTAGCAAATACTACTGATTAGTCATGAGTCATGATTCTGAATTCCATAATAAGTATCAAAAGAGAAGAGAAAACTAAGAAATTGATTATAAATAGCTACTATAAGGTTCTAATGTAGGGTTTTAATCCTCTAATGCCTTTTGCCTATCCTCTAGTAGAATAAGTATACCCCTGGCTTATTTTAGAGTAGAAAGAGAAGAGAAAACCAAGAAATTGAATGTAAATAGCTAGTGTAAGGTTGTAACCTGTGTTACAACGATACGCCTAAAAAAAATAATCAGCCGTATCGATACGTATTTACACGGATACGTACTAATACTCCAATACTTCAAGATACAACTCAGTTAGAAAACTTTGTCTAAATATTAGATATCAACAACTGTCAAGATAAATCTCAATACCTTAATATTAGAAAATTTAGATATTTTATTAGATTCTATGAGAAGTTTTAACTATAGTGACAAAATATTAGTTCCAAATCTGGCCATTGATCTTGCTCTAGACTTTTTTCCTTCTTATCCATACTTTTTCTCTCCAGTATGTATATTAATCATGCAAACACATGTATGTATTTTGTTAAGTTTCTATCTTATATATAATATATTTATGTTAAACTACTGATCAATGTTGAGTATGCCGTATCGCCGTATTTTAGTTTTTCAAGTTGGTGTATCATAGTAGCGTATTGATATCTTGTATCCGATACCGTATCCGTATCGTTGCAACACAGGTTGTAACCCTCTAGTGGCTTTTGCCTATCTTCTGGTAGAATGTTGAATAAGTATACCCCTAGCGCATTCGATACCCTTGGAGTCACGTATCCGAATACGTACCGAGTATCCAAACGTGTCGTGTATCCGGCAGCGCTTATTTAGAGCCATTTCAGTAGGCTGGTTGAATGGCACATGAAGTAATGCAATTAGTAAGCATGAAGAATCTTAAGAGAGGGTTCACTTATTTACGTTGATGTTACTTCTACCGAGTCAAAAGGTGTCGAAAACCTAATCATAGGTCTGCCAAATCAGTTAACCAGAGAAAAAATAGAACAGTGAAGTGGTGGAAGAGAAAAACATATATTCACCTCAAGTTACCCTTGCATATGATGGAGTTTGATTACTTTTTGGTTTCATCAGGTTGATTACTGTATAGAGAGATATCTGATGGGCTGTGATTTTCACTTAGCATCTCACCTCAGTTCCAGATGTTTGATTAGGATGCTGAATCCTAATATAGATAGATGTTTCATGTTTGGCATTATTTGTTCCTAATCTCTGAACAACTTTCTGGTTGTACTGTAGTGCATATTGAAACTCTCCTCATGAGGGACTAATTGAAAGAAGAGTCAGCTTATTTTTGCAGCTAGTATTTGTAGCTGAATTGTTACTTTTGTGATGCCTATTTTCGAAAGTATTATTTTTCTTTTTATTTTAATGTTTGATTTGAGTTGTATTATTATTCTACTATTTTGACACAAGCGTACTTTGCCATTATGTGTAGTTGATGGTGAAAATGAGAGTACTGGCACGGAAACAAAGGTCGTTAAAGAAACAATTGATTTTAAGGAGGTAAAACGAATAGACCACATTCTCGGAGCACTACAACGCAAGGTAGACTTATAACTCCCCTTCGCTCTTTCAGTAAATGATTGTCGAAGTTTAAAATATAATGTCATTATTAGACATTTTAGCAGACCGCGAAACAGTCATGTATAGACTTGAAAACAGGTGTTTTTCTGCGGAAACTCTCAAGGCTAACGCCAAAACATGCACCACATTGAACTAGACATTGTTGAGATTCTTGTGGTTATGTTTGCTTTTCATTTTCAACAGCAGTCTCTCATCTATACGAAACAACAAAGAAAAAGATGTAATTCTTGCTCACAGCTTTGATGTTTTTATCCGTGTATAAGCTCTTTCAATGGACTTAGAATCCCTGTAACAAATTTAAGGTGCCAGGGACCTTGATAATATAAGCTCTTACTCGCAGCTTTAATGTTTTTATTTGCATATAAGCTCTTTCAATGGGATTTAATCCTTGTGCCAAATTTATGGTGTCAGGAACCTTGATAATCTAAAGGAACTTTTGAAAGATCAAAATTATTGCTGCTAATTTAGAAGCAAATTTGTGCTGCAGATCCTACTGTAGCTTATTTATGAATGTTTTAGCAAAGTTACATGTGTTCTTGTCCTCTTTTTGTTGCAGCTTCAACCGGCCCCTCCTCCACCTCCGTATCCAGAAGGTTATGTTCCACCAACATCTGAAGCCGATAAAGGCCCTGACAATCCAGAATCAGCTGAACCTCAGCCTCCTCCTCTTGATCCCATCATAGATCAAGGTCCCTCCAAAAGGATGAAGTATAATTAAGAATCTGAAATGTAGTTGATCCAGCACTGCAATGTAATTCTATGTTGCAAATGTTACAACCCGTATATGAAATTAGTTATGGAAAAGTTTAAGCATTAATTTACTGGATCAACATATAATTATCATTCTGCTAAGAGTATTTCAAAACCTCCTGGGTAGAAATTTTAGTTTTTTCTTCACTGAGCTTCTCAGTGCTTGTATAGTCTCCTCCCCGTTACTTTGGGTGGTTCATTCCTTTGTAAACCTTATTTGATCAATGAATGAATCTTACTTTTTCTTAAAAAAGAAAAACCATTCTGCCAACCAAGAGACTAGAATATTTTATCATTTTAAGGAGTTCGACCATGTTGGTTGCGTCTGATTCCAAAATCACCTTTGGTAGGTTCACCGTTTGTGTCCATTTGATTTTATTCAAGTATATGGTCAAGCCTTTCACTTCTTCCGCGTTCAGAGTTGAGCTCCGAAAGCTGTATCAAGTGGTCATGCACTGTCCTGCAGAAGTCGTGCGTTTTGTTGTGATCTTTAGCTTGCGTTGCTGTTAGTTGAGGATTAACGACTAACAGAACCACTTTCGCTTTCTCCATTTCTTGTGCATTTGTTGTGCTTGCATTGCATCCTTTTGGATCCCCCCCCCCCCCCCTAAATCTTTTGTACTCTCTTGTTTTAATATCTATAAATCTTTGATCAGAAATAAAAGAGAAAAGATTCCTACAGTTCAGCACGTCGCAAACAACAAAACAGAAATCTTAAATATGTATCGGAAAATCCCAACCCAAAGATCTCACTAGAAGAAATAGTTGACAAATACTTGAGAAATCAATTGAGCATGTGATCAACCGAATATCTCCAGATTTGGCTCCCGTTAGTAAGATCACGGATACATATATTAGTATATCTTACAGCGATGTGAATTCGACCAAGCTCCAATCTATAAATAGCTAACCTTGATATCTCATACTTTGTAAAAGCTTTAAGAGTTTAAATTGTACATACTATTTGTACCAAAGTTAAGCCATGGCAACAAGTCAATGCCGCGGTTCTAGATTACGCTTCTTCCTTTTGATTGCCCTCGTCTTTCTCGTATCTGTTGCGGGTAAGTAATTGGAGTACTCATGATATACTAGTGTCATTTTAGGTGGTTGTTGAATTAATAATAAAATGTGATTGTTTGCTGTTTATAATTGCAGAAGAAGGGAAACCGAAACCTGACATAAAAGCACTAATCGCAAAATTAATGGCAGGAGGCAAAAAGGAAGGGGGAGCAGCATAGCCAAAAAGGGACTTGAAAGCAATTGCCCTACGTTTGGATTTATAAGAAGCAAGCACAAGGTGTCTGAGGTCTACTATTTTTTTCTTGTTATTACTTCATTTGTACGACAGATGAAGCCGTTCCCTGCAAAGTTGGAGGCATTCACAAAGCTAGCATCGTAATTGATTTTTAATTTTTTGGTCAAACGATTGGGTGTGGTCTGAAGATTGCTGCTGCTTAGGCTACAGGGAACCAGTCATTCTGTCGTTTGATGCAACAGAAGAAGCATTTAGGCATAAATTACCTTGGTCAATGAGAATAACTTTGTTTCAAATATCATACATACATACATACATACATACTCATCTTTACCTTGTATAGGGCCTCGCAAGACATTGCAACCATAGTGTCAGTGGCGATACAGGATGCCAAAATGGTTGAATGAATTGGGGTTGTACCATGTTAGGAAATAGGAAATGTTGAACTGAAAATTACTGGAGAAAGAGATAACAGTAAAAGAACCTCATCATAGCATTACCTTAATGAGGTATAAACAGAGAAGCTACACTCTATATAAAACATATAGATACAGCAGCTATCTCAGTTTTGTTTATTACAAAAGATAAAAAAAGAACAAGACATCCCAAATGAAATAACACCCATACAGCCATACTCAACATGAAGAAAATCAAATCTAAATCATCACCACCCAAGGGACAACAACAACAACAACAACAATAAAACTAATACATGTAGACAGACGTCTGTTACGAATTCACACTGATGATAACTTTTCGTGGTTGATATTTTCTCTTTTTCTTCTTCTTCTTCACCATCTGAGTTTGGCAGGGAAATACTGCAGAGAGACAAACCAAGAAAATACGAACCAATTAACAAACATAGGAAACAAACATACTTTTGTGTTACTAGAAATACCGAACGTTCGAATTGATATATACCTTTTCAATAAGGGACAAGTAGTAGGGTTTCACTTCCTCTTGGTTAACTCTCACTTTGCTTTTGCTATACAAATCATATTTGCTGTTACACGTTACAAGAAGTCGAGCTAATTAGTAATGGACTACAAGGGAAAATATATCAATCAAGTGGAAATGTACAGAGAGACATACTTGAAGACATGAAGCCATTTGAGCATTTCATGGTCCTCATCATTCATAAGGTGTCTATATGCTCCAGACCGGTGCATTGCTAGAAAATGAGAAAACTAAAACTGTCAGTGAAAGTAAAGTCAAGGAGATGAATAAGAAGAGTCAAACATGTGAATGATAAAACAAATTAAATGAGGAAATATCAAACCATAGAAGGAATGGAATCTGATGATAAATAGTGCAGCTGGAGGCAATGTGGTGTTGTTTCCTTTTGACACCTGAAGAAAATAATATGACATGTCAGCAAATCACGATACAGATTGAGATTTCAGGTGAACGTTGTTCTGACTTCAAAGTTCAGAGTGTGGACAGAATTGGACTCCAGTTCCAGTGATGCATGTTGCTTACCAAGTACATGTACTCATCATGGCCCCATGACATTGTAACCTTGTCAAGACCACAGTTCTCAGTGTAAACCCCTAGCTTAGTGTTGTAAAGTGGGTTATCATTGTCTGGGTTCTCCTTGAAGTACTGGAATAATAATTAGATAAAACAATCCATATTAAAATCCGATTAAAGTTGTCTGGGTGTTGAAAATCAAGTGTTTTTTGTAATTCATATAACGATGTTTTACCTGGTGATGAACGATATTTTCATCGAATGCACATCCAAGTGGGAATGTATCACCTGTATGCATAAATCCAAGTAGGTTAATATCACATTACAGCTCTCTAGAGTGGCAGAGCCAGAATTCAGGTAAAAAAAAATCATATGCTGCTTTGGGGGAGGATATAAAGACTTACCAACAACACTCCATTGTGGCTGGTGGCCAAATGCTGGGTGCAACAAAACTTTGCCCAAATCTGGCAACATATTATAATAAACCCGCAGTGAGAAAAATTACCATATGCGGATACATACATTTCATTTCATAGTGTGTGTACATTCGGAGGATTTTTTTTTTTTTTTACCATGGATAAGAGCAGTAAGATGAAGCCAATCTTCATTAGGGTAATCCCTTCTGATAGCTTCAGCGGTCTGAAGAAGATGTTCAATCTGAGGCTCATCCAAATCTGGGTCACTCTCATCAACAAATTCATTAAGGAGTTCGCAGCATTCCCATATACTCATCTCAGTTTTGTCTAGCTTTTCATAGTACTCCTTCTTCTTTATTGCCTGCCCAATGTAAAATAGATACCAATGCATTTTATGTTTAAGTTCAAAAAAAATATCCACAAATTACGTCCCGATGTGATGGTACTGTGATTTTAACAAGTTGTTCGTTTTTTCGGACTCAACTGACTTATATCTGACTCACTGCCAACGAGTTAGGTATAAAATGATACTCTGACTCAAATAATTCTTAGTCGGATGTATAAGCCGAATTAATCTCGAGTCAGACATCATAAATATGAAGAAAAAATAGAACAAAAATTGACATCTGATTCAGGTCGAGTTAGATGCTGACTCAAATCCAAACACATGGGTGCTTGTCTGACTCAGGCCCGAACACATGAGCGTAAGCCCTTGGGTGCAAGAATATGTCTATTTGTGCTAGGCTGCTTAGCTAACTGGAGAATCTTGATGGATGAATCCAAAATTACTGATAAGAAATCTGCTTCATAAATGGGTCCCACAAGGTTTTGGATGTTTCAGAATTTATATTTAAGGACACTCTTCACTTTTTACAGAGTCTTCTTAAAATTGTCTTTATATCAAAGAAGGACAACTAAAAGTCTTATAAAGAAAAAGGACAAATATTTGATACGGAATATGGCCTTCTTTGAGAAGTAGAAAATCGAAAACGTTCAATGTAAGTCCCCCTTTGTCCTTAACTAGAATTACTATAAATAAAACCTAGGGTGATAAAAAGAATTAATGAAAAATAATGAAAACAAACTTACGAATTCATAGGTTTGATTGATATGATTTGTTCTGTAGAATTCTTCCACAGATGCTTTTCTTTCGCTCTCCTTTTCATAATCCCTGCATTATTCATAACTTTTTTTTAATTATAATTCATTTTTCAGAAAATTTATACAAAAAAAAACATAAATTTAATCCCCAAGAAGCAATTTTTTTTTTTAATATATGAGTACATAAAACATGATAAAATAAAAATTTATTGGCATTGTTAAATTTACAGAAAACTAGAAACCTGAAAGAATGACCAAAGGCATTGTTTTCTGGAACTTTGAATCCTCCATCAAGTTTCAAATCCTGTTGTTCTTCTTTTGTTACTTCTTCTCCATTAGTGATCTCTTCCTTGTGGTCAAGGTTGTTGTTTTCAACAACTGGTTCTGGAAATACATTATAATCGCCATCCAAGATATTAGTAAAATATGCACAATATATTTTCATCAAATTATGAATCAAAACAGCAATTTACAAACCTGGAACAATGACCGTCATGGTGGATTACTTGAGAAGAGGAAGAGAAATACTTAATATTTGAAGAACAACAAGATGACTTCAAAAATTTAAGAGATAATAAAATTTTCAGAGAGCTTGAGAACCCTAAAGTAATATGGAGATCCTTTTATAGGGGTGGACCCTGAATATTCTGTATTGCACTAAAATTTAGAAAATTGTACCCGTCAAAGGACTGCCGTTAATTTTGTCAATGTACCGAAATAACCTTGGAGAAACTAAACTTATCAGATTATGGATTAATGGTGTGTGTGTGTTAGTCAGATCCTTATCCAAGTAATTAATTTAAGGATTTGGTTTCATTTACTATTTGCAAATAGGTTAATTACGTGCCGTTGATAAACTTATGTGTTCTTTTCTTGATTAAATTAGGATAATTCAATTACTAGCTCTTAATTTTGATAAGTTTAGCATGCGAACACGTAATTCTCAAATTGGATACTAGTCGTTATAGGTCCCAGTGCAACCCGTGTGTTAAGATCCTTTGAGTCTCTCAATTCTTGTTTTGGAAATCATAGGAAATTCTTGTTTATGCAAAGGTTACATACAGTCATATACTGACCACCTTTGGGCCTCAATCCTAAATGAACACCTCTTGGAATTAGGAGAGGGTAGTATATAATAGAAAGCTATTATTGGGGCGTTACATTTCAAATAGAGGGGCGTCACCTAATAGGACAAAAACGGGTCATCCATAAGTAATATCAAAAACCCCTTATCTAAAATAACTTTGTGATGACTAAACAACCCTTATTTAGTTAATGTTAATTTTATTTAATTAGATAATGATTAAATTAATGAATTTGTTGTATACTTGGTGAATTTTGGGACAAAGCTTTTGTGGGAAGAAAAACTAGAGAGAAGAAAAAAAAAGAATTTTTTTGGAGATTTCTTTCAAAACCTAGATTTTGATTCACTCAATCAAAATGAATGAAACCAGTTACCAATTTGAGGTGGGTGAATCTTTGTATGATAGAGAAAACAAGTTTTACATACCTCATGTTGGAGACCAAGAGATGGATGATTTGTTAGATGGTAGAGAGAGTTTAACACAAAGTGATGGTGAATCTCAACCAATTGAAGAAGTAAATCGACAAAGTGAAGAACCAATGGTTGAAAATCAACAGGTATGCCTCTAAACTATCTCCCATGAGTTCAATTTCGCTCAAAATTAGCCAAAGTACGTTAAAAAAAATTCATAATTTTCGACTTACAGGCCATATTACGGTTGGGTTTAAGCCTCGATACCAACCGTAACCTGTATTTACGGTTAGGTTTGGATGAACTCCAAACCGTAACTGGTTTTCAATAGGACAAAAGAAGTGCTATGGTTGGGAAAATGTCATGCCGAACCCAACCGTAAATCATTATGTGCATGGGTATTTATTGCACTTTTTACGGTTGGGTTTTGCATAATTCCAAACCGTAACTTGGCTTACGCCTAGGTCCGATTTTTTGGTTTCCAACCGTAAATGTTCTTGTGATTTAAATTTTGTTCTTACGGTTGGGAATACAAATTTTACGGTTGGGAATACTACTTACAGTTGGTTTCGTGGCTCTTAAAACCTGGACGTAAGTGTTGTTTTCCTTCTTCATTTGGACTAATGTTGTGACATTTTAGTTGATAGATCGTGCTTCCACCTAGCCCAATACCTGCTCAACCTGATGCAAACGAAATTCTAACTGAAGATTCTTCCCATCACTATTTGACTGACTTGGTAGGTGTTTTTTTTTTGAAACTAATGGAAAGATATGTTGCTCATTCATTTGGACCATATCACTATTTTTTTTCTGACTAACTTTGAGTTTTTGGACCATGTAGACATGGGAATTTAAAGATGAGGCAAAGCAATGGGCTAGAGAACGTGGCAAGTTAATTATGTGTGTTATAGTTTGTAATGGATCAACAAATGACCGCCACTTTCAAATGGTTTGCGATTGTAGTGGAGAAAGTAAAAGTCATGTGAAAAAGGGTACCAAATATAAAGGAAAGACGGAGAGGAAGAATACTACTTTCACTAAGAAGAGTAAATGCCAGTTCAAGCTTCAATTTAAATTCAACAAGAAAAGTAAAGTATGGTATTTGGAGAAAGTTGTATGCGGTCGTCATAACCACCTAATACCGGAGACTTTGCTATCCCATCCTTATGTGGCGCGGCTTAATGATGAATAAAAAATGATTGTAAGTTCCATGACCGAAAACCGTATGAAACCCATTGATATACTCGGTCATATAAAGCGCCTAAACCCATTGAATGTTTCTACTTTGCCAACCATCTACAATGCCAAAACAAAATTGAAAAATCAGCAATGGGAAAATAAAAATCAAATGCAACAATTAAGGCATTTGGGAGAGAAGTATAATTATTCGGTTTTCCATAATGAAGATGAGGATAAACAAATAAAGAATCTCATATTGGCTCATCTCGAGTTTATACAGTTGGCACGGTGCTCCAACCAAGTACTTTTAATGGATTGCACGTACAAGACCAACAAGTGTGAGATGCCGGTGTTGAACATTGTTGGACAAACTTACACCAACTCTCCGTTTAGTGTCGCGTTTTGCTTCTTGGAAGATGAGCTTGAAGAGAGTTATGTGTTGGCACTAAAACAAGTGAAGTTATTCTACGTGGAGGGATATACGACAAAGGTGATTGTCACCGACAAGGAACAAGCATTGTTGAATACAATAGCGAGGGTTTTCCCGGATGCTCATCACCTTCTTTGCACGTTCCACCTATGGAATAACATTAAAACTAAATGTAAGACCATCATTCGTCCAACGAAGAAAAGTGAAATGGAGAGAATAAAGAAACTACCGGTAGATCAACAAGAAGAAGCCAAAAAATAATTCAAGAAGGATGACAAGTTGGCTAAACTAATATGGGCTAGTTTCCATGAGGATTGGGATGTCATGGCATTTTATCTCACCGTGGAAGATTATGAAGAACGATCTTGTATGTTATTGGCTAGTTTGAGAAGTTATCTAAGTGTGGTGAAATATTTGGTGGACAATTGGTTGGATCCGCACAAAGAGAAGTTCGTAGCCGCATTCACGAACCAATATAAACACTTCGACAACCAAGCTATAAGTACGGTGAAATCGTCTCACAACCGGTTGAAAAAGAAGCTTCATAGTGGTGATGGTGGATTTTTTACTGTATTCCAATCCATGCACAACTATTTCCTCTATGATCTCGATAGAGTTAAGGAGCATTTTGAAAAAAGCCGATCTAGTAAACACATTAAATGGAAAGACAATCCTTGGTTTCGGGGAATTACTTGTAAAGTATCGCATCGTGCAATTGATATGATCATGAAAGAAGTACAACACTTTGAGTTGGGTAACTTTGACGGAAGAGAGTGTGTTTGTTCTAACATGACAAGTTTGGGCCTCCCATGTCAGCATGTCATAGCCAATTACGATGACAAAGTTATTCCGATACAAGATGTTGATCCCTTTTGGCAACAAATATCATTCCATGAAACAATAGTTGATCAAGATTTTGGAGGAACATTTGCCGATTCCGACATTGGGAAAGCGCTAGCCGCGAAATATGATACATTAACACGGGGGCAAAGGCAAATATGGTTGAGTAACTTGAGTAACTTCGTATACCCACAAACTAGGTATGATATGAAGGAACCACCTAAGAGGAAGAGAAAGGGGAGGCCTTCTACGAAACAAAAGAGGAGTGTAGGAAGGAAAACGGCAAGGGAATTGTTGGAAGAATCAAAGAAAAAAGATCCTTCGGGTTTTAAGTTGTTGCAAAAATCCTATGAAGTGGAGGATGAGATGGAGGAGGATGTTCAAGGTAGAAACAAACGAAAAATAGGTCAAATGGAAAAAGGAGAACCAAGTCATCGAAATGTACAAGAAGAAGGAGAACCAAGTCATTGAAATGTACAATAAAAAAATATTGAGCCTCCCTCTCAAGAAAGTTCAATAAGCAAAGTTGATTTTAAAGGAAAAGGTCCGGTCTTTTGTTCCAAACAACTAGCAAAAAGCGAAGTTGTTAAAGGAAAAGGTTCCAAATAATGGAGAACAAAAGATGGGGACTTGAAGGAAAAGGTTCCAAAGAATGCGGAACAAAAGATTAAAGGAAAAGGTTCCAAAGAATGTGGAACAAAAGATGGGAAAGTTAAACGAAAAGGTTCCAAAGCATGCGCAACAACATATGTGGGAGTTAAAGGAAAAGGTTGCGAAGTTCCCTCCCAAGGAAGCACAAGAAAAATACTTGGTGGTGGAGACGGTGTTAAACAATTAGCAATAAATTTAGGGAAAAGTCCGATGGTTGGAATATTTCTGTCAAGTGAAAGGAAGGGGACGGTTCATATTCCAAACGCAACGTACAAACCACCCCCTAGAGATGAGGAGGGTCGATATGTCCGGAATTTATATATCATCTATGAAAATTATCTTCTTTTCCCCCCCGACTTTGTTCATGAGTATATTAAGGCCACTGATGAGGTACATGGAGATGGGAATTGTGGTTACCATGTGTTTGTGGATCAACTTGGACCATTTGAAGACGCGAAAGATTGGGGTTGTGAACAAGTTGACTATGTAAGACAAAAATGTTTATTGGAACTACGTGGTTTCCGAGATTATTACATACCAATGATGAGATTTGAAAAAGACGAGTCCGAGAAGGTGTTAAACGAAAGGTTTGTCGCATGGGAACGGCAGTTACACGGAAATAAATGTTTGACAAGTGAGTATTGGATATCCATGCCAATAAACCGCCAATTACTCGCCAACGCATTTAATTGCGTTGTTCATTATATCTCAAATTCATTGAGTTTCACATTTGCACCAACAAGAATACCATTTGACGAACAATTGGATAAAACAAGAAGGGTGGTGATTGGTTACGTGCATGGAAATCATTTAATCGTCCTCCAATTGAGTGAAGGATGCTCATTACCTCCATTATTCGATTGTAACGAAATGTCCAAGTCTTTGTGTAATAGATTCGAGGAAAGTTTTGAATTTTGGAAGGCACTACTAATGTCGAGGAATAATGCCTCATTAGTATTTATGAGCAATGATGAGGATGACTAAATGTTCGTGAAGGGTGGTGAAAATATTTTGAATGACTCACTAGGAATAAAAGATTTTGTCTAGAAGTAATAATAAGGTCATATGTATTTTGCTATTTTGTCTAGATGTGACAATATTATATGTATTTTGTTGAATTGGTTTTTTCTTGATAATTTTTTGTTGTTGTTAAGAACGCAAGACTACTTACGGTTGGGTTTTTCAGTGTACGAATCCAGCCGTAATTGAAGCTGGGATCACAATGTTGATCTTAAAAGCTTGTTTCATTACTTAGCCCTTATTACAATGTTGATCTTAAAATCTTGTTTCAAACCAGTACATAGATATATGAAATTACAACCCATTCAACCACATGACATTACATAGATATTTCATTACAAAAGGACTAATAATCGGGTTTACGAGTGCGATAGAAGTCCTTCAGGATGTTGAAATGAGGTAAGTATTGGAATTTGACCTTTTCCACCTTCTCCATTCCTAAATAGCACGCTGTAAAACTTCAGAATCAGTTTCACCTCTAAGTCGTATTTGACCAATAATACGAACTAATGCCATTAATTCTTTAACTTGATCCCTTATATTTCCGTACCGACAATACAACTTAATTCCATCACGGTTATAAGGGTTACCGGTTTCAGAACAAAAGTTTTCATAAATGGTTCTCCAATAACTTGTACTCACAAAACCACCTTGACGTCGTTCTTCTCCTCTTTTAGGATAGCATAGTACATAGTTGCGGCAAAGACATAAATCTTCATCCAAAGTAAAATCAGGTTGAGCCATAATCTAGTATATTTCTTTTTATATTAGAGTAAGAGTTAAAGTGAAGATGGTTGATGTTGAAGATGTAATGTCTAAATAAGATGGTTGGGCATATATGTTCAACTTATATATAAAAATAAGATGTGTAACTTTTGAAAATCAAGTCGTACTAAGTCCCAACGGCTCTATTTTCAAACCAAATAGGGATAAAACAACAACAAAACTCACCATAAAAATTGGTTACGGCTAGGTTTGAGAGCACACGAACCAAACCGTAATCCTGGAAACTAAGGAAAATATGTGATTATCAGAGATACAGCTAGGTTGGAGAGTTAAGATACCAGGCCATAACTCTGGTAAATTGATTGTGTCAGTCTTACGGTTGGCATCTACCTGGCCGTAACTCTGCTATAATTCTCTAAATTTGTTTGTCAGTCTTACGGCTTGGTTTTTCCTACCCAAATCCTAACCGTAATTCTTCCTGAGTACCAAATCCTGATTTTGTGTTTCACTTTAAAACTAGCAACACAAATCCAATTTTAAGACTTCTTCATTCATTCTAGATAATACTAAGCCAAATTTGTGCATTCACTCAAACATAAAGATACGTATACATTAGACATAGAAAAAAAGAGTACACAGAAAGATTTACTGTTGGGTCAAGACTTCCCAAAACCCAACCGTAAATAAAGTTGATATTTTATTTCTTAGTTACGGTTTACTTTTTGAGCAGGCGAACCCAACCGTAAGTTAACCTTCACATGCATTTTTCTTTATTTTATTTATTCTAACTTGAAAATTCATTCTAATATAATCCAAACTTAAAACTTGTTCATAACAAACCACACAAAATACCATTAATTCGTCCTACATTGCATAAGTTAGAATTTATAACAAACCACACAAACAACCAAAGGAAACTAAATAGTCTTTTACAATTATGATATTGATAGAGTTTAAGGAGAATGTCTGCTCTTTACGAGTACGACCACGACCTATTTTGGGACCACCTCGAGTACGAGGACCGTCACGACCACCATGACCATGACCCCGACCACGAGCATGCATATCCTCTTCTGTGGATTCAGAACTACTAGGTGATGGTTGACGTTGACTAGTACCCACATCTCTCGACGAATGTCTAATCCTCTTCGTGCCCCTCTCTGAGTCCTCAAATGAATCATCCTTGTTTTGATCAGGCAAGTCTTTGATTTGTTTTTGTAAAACCTTTACTTGTGCACTTGTGAGAGCCTCATTTTTTTTGACGCATGGAGTCAATGTTTGTGCCAAGTGAAGGCATTTATTTTTCTATTTTACATATCAAAATGAAACATATTAGTACAAATAAATATAGCGTCATGAAACATATTAGTAGAAATGTAAAATGGCGTCATTAAAAATAACAACTTTACTTACCGTCTTGAAATATAGCGCCTTCCAATCCACATCAAATGCACTTTTCTTCTCGGTTTCATGCTTCTTCTTTTCTTGAGCCCTTTGGATATGTATCGCCGCTTCCGGATCATTATTGATCACATGAGGATGACCAAAATGGTAATACCATTCCAAATAACCTTCTTCGGCATCCTTTGTGCCTAGAGCAGGAATAATCTCCTTCATATGGACTTGGTATTTTTCATTATTGCGGTCGTTCCAAACATCAATAGTTGGCATTGGGCTGTAGTTGAGCACGACATTGGCTCCTTTTGCGGAGGAAGCATTAACACACAATTTGAACGATTCTTTAGTGACTTTTTCTTGCACATAACCATATTGATGGAGAATTCGATGTGGATTGGCCATTACGTACCCTATAGGATGAAACAAAGGCCTGTTGTAGGATTCCAAACTTGAAAAAATACGACCATCAATCTCTTCTCCAAACTTATCTTTTACTAGATTTATGTAAGGATCAAATATCACATCTTCAACAGTGAGAGCATCCATTTTCAACCTTAAAGCAACTATCTTCTCTTCTTTGTGCTTTACTTGGGTACCAGCAGTGAATACAAACTTTTTTCCTGTAGGACCAGTTTGACCCTCTTCCCAAGATGTAGAAGTTCTCATGCTCGGAAAGTGATCATATACCCATGCCTAACAAATTATATATAAACATAAAACAAAAAAAAATATATATATATAGCAAAACTGAAACTATATAAATTACCTAAAAAAGACCAACATTCCCAGCAAGTTCAGTGGCTCCAGCCCTCGAAGCTTTTCGAAAACTATCAAGTAAATAAGCGAGGGTGGCGGTGCCCCAAGCATACTTTTTGGTCTTCTGGAAATCTTTTAGCCATTGTAGATAGTGAGCATTTACTCGATTCCCTGAGTTATCAGGAAAGAATATTGTACCAAGGGAATACAATAGGTACGCGGTGGCTGTACGAAGAGCTCTTGTTTCATCTATCACCTCCTTACGTACTACTTCAGCCTTAAGTGTTCCTCCAAACATATCTTTCATATTCTTCAACAGTATCTTTTTGACAGGTATTGCTGGACCTTCTCTTGCTTCAGTTGGTTTATCTCCACCAGCCCACTTAAACTGTTTCTCCGTCTCAGCTTGCTCCTATCCAAGTGTGTCTTTGACAAGGGCATAAAGATCTGTCCCACTCATATTGTTGTCAAAACCTTCAGAAACAGCTTTTCCTTCAATGTTTAAGTCCAAGATTTGCTTCACATCATCCGGCGTTATTGTCATCTCGCCGAATGGGAGATGAAAAGTATCGATTTCTAGCCAATATCGCTCTCTAAAGGAACTGGCAACAATAGAATCAAACTCATGCTGATGGTATAAAATTCCATTACCTAACCCTGTATCCAATACAAAATCACAAACCGCTTTACATTCTTCACCTAACGGCCAATAAGCATCCTTTTGATGTTTTATTTTCTTTACCACAAGTTCATGATCCTACAAAGAATATATAAACAACAAATTTATTAAATTTCTAAATTATCCCCAATAATTAATATATTAAGTTGAAAAAAATAAGTGAAATTTTGAGATTATTACCCTGCTTTCGCAAACCCTAGCAGCCCATGAATGTGGATAACCAAATAAGACCCGCAGATTGATCGGTTGCCTCACCCCAAAGTCTACCATTCTTCTTCTTAGGCAATAACATGTCTTTACCTTTAGGAATATGCTTGCCTTTTGGTGAAGGTTTCTTCCTCGGCTTCTTTTCCTTCACTTGAGATTGAGGTGTAGCATCAAGTGAAGCAACAACAACTTCTTTCCCTTTGCCTTCAACAACAAATTCTTCTTCTTCATCATCAGATTCCTCCTCATGTGATGCATCCCTAATCACAAGTGCACCTTCCGATATCACCAGTAGTTCAAATTGTTCCCCTTGAATTTTTAGATCATGTTCCATGTATTGGAAAAAAAATCTTCCTCTTGAGGTGCTTCAGGACATCTTGAGCTACTTCCTTCAATCATATCCTTCTTCTTCTTAGCATCCTTGTGGAGACCTCTATAATCTACCCCACAATAAATTTCATGGCGAGGTGTATGAGTATCTTTTGACGTTAAATCATTTCCTCTCTTCTTTTCAGCCTTTACTCTATCAGGATTCCTGCAAATTACAAGAAATAGAACTTATAGAATCAGTGATGGATTCATAAACACAACTCAATCAAAAAAAAAAAATTGTGTTCAGGAACATTTACGGCTAGGTTAGCCTACAAAGAAAAAGACCGTAAAAAAAATTACGGTTCGCTAAAAAGTCGAACCTGGCCGTAACAAGTTACGGTTGGAAAATACATTGCATTTTCCTAGCCGTAATCAAACATGAAGTTTTTTTGAAAGATACAGGAAAAATTATGGTTTATTTTATCCTATAGAGAACCAAACGGTAACCAATTACGGTTGGAAAATTCAGTCAACTAACCTAGCCGTAATACAACATGCAAATCAAATTTTACGGTTTGAATTCATCCAAATCTAACCATAATATCTTCACAAACTATAGTTACGGTTAGAAAACTAATACCGAACCCAGCCGTAACACTAGCAGAAACATAACTGAAACCCTAATTTTATTTCGATTTTATTCAATCTAACCTATTTTAAGCACAAAAATGAGTAAACAAAGATGGGTTTGTTCGATTATTACCTAACATACACCATGGGTTGTTATTGAGGAGTTTTAAATTCTGATTCTTCAGTTGCTTGAATCGGTTGTTGAGGATAAATGTTTTGGTCAGGTGGTTGATTGAGATGCTGATTACCATCACTGGAATCAGTTTGCTTCTTATTCATCTTTAGTAGAGATTTCAATCCGACGATGTTGAGTTTTTCGAATCGCCGATTAATCGAAAACGATGAAGTGAATTGAAGTTACTATGGAGGAGAGGAAGAGAAAGATGAGAAGAGGAGCAGTTTTTTTCTTGAGTTAGAATTAAAAAGATTAGGTTTTTAAGTTTTTATTTTAGTTAAAGGGTAATCTAGACATTTTGTATTTGTATTAGGATATCCCATAACCAGTTTTTTGGACACTAAGAATCCAAGTGAAGCCCCTCTATTGGAGTGTGACTCCCCAATAATAGCTTTCATATAAAATAATTTTACAATGTTGCATCATTCAAAAAAAAAAAACAGGGGGCATGTGGAATTCGTATTGTTTTGAGGAAAGATGGTAATGTTATTGACATTCAAGTTGATCCACTACACGATCTGGGATTTTGTAACGGATTTTTATTAAGTAACGTCGTATCGACGTTGGTAACTTTGTAACGTTGGATAATCGTTGCAATAATTGGTATCTATTACAGAGTTTCGGGAGGGTTATGGGTAATTACCTTCCTATCCTCAACCTAAATTTCCAAGTTACCTTTTTACCCTCCATTACTATTATTAGTGCCCCTATTACTACTATTAGCTCCCAATTTCATCTCACACTAAAGGGCTACCCAGCATCCCAACGATTCTCATTCTTTTCTCCAACATTTTTTTCCCATTATAACTCTTCACTTTAATTACCAAAAATCAGAAAACAAAACCAAAATCAATGAAATTAGTTTTTCATATTTTTTTTAATTTGTGCAAAAATTAAAAGAGAATAAATATGTCGAGAACAACTGAGAGCCTGAGACATTTCTCCACCCATTTCCCTTTTCCTCTCCGTCCATTTTAATCCATCGATTTGAGCTTCGGAAACATCGAGATGCAGCTGCAGAGAACTTCATTAACAACACGAATCAGTCAATTTTTCTGTAAATCATTGATGTAACCCTAGATTTAAGTTTAATCGATCTCTCATAGAAGTTTTTACACTGATTCACAATCTCGGAAATGCAAATCTAGGTTATCATCATCTAAGGTATTTCATTTATTCGTTTTTCTCTGAATCGTAGTTTTTTTAACATTTGGGGGTTTAATAATTTTACAAATTGGAGGTTAGAAACTATTGATTTTGAATTTGAATGATGCAATTTTTGATGGTGTTTATGAACATCTATATCTTTTAGATTTATATGTGATTGTATATTTTAGGTTTATGGTTTTTTTGTTTGTTGAGTGTGATTAAAAAGATTTGTATATGCAATTGTGGATGTTGCAGTACATTGTCTTATGTTTTAAGAATATCTCAGTGTACTTTGTAGGTTTAGTTGATAATTAGACTGAGTCAGACATAGTATTTTACTTGTTTGTAGGATGTCACAATTTGTTTATAGGATATCTTTATTTGTTTGTAGATGGGTGAATCAATCAATTGCGTATTGAAGCAGTAGCTCTAATGAGAATCCCAACCAGTTTTAGCAATTTAGATGAAAACCAAATAGAAGCTATTGTTCATAATTTGTTACCTTTGCCTATTTAGATTCTAATTCTTTATGATTTGAATTCATTGCCATAGTAGTTTCTTGGGTCAGTGGTTAGAATACATTGTAGATTAGAATTCGGTGTGTATATGCCCACCAGCACCAACTAGTTTTGTGGGTCAGTGGAATCATGTAGGTTTCACAGGACTCAATCTTGAGTCAAGTTATTACTACTTTGACAGATGATCTACAACTTTTTATACCTTTTGTTGATAAACTTAGACTCAGTTATAGTGTTTGGGTGTAGGATATTGTTACCATTAGTGAATCAAGATTGTATTATGTTTTGAAAAGCAGTTTCTGCACTTTAGATGAAAACCGGAGAGAATTAGGATTCGTAATATGTTCCCTTACCTTGTACTAGGATTCTAGTTCTTGATAGAATTCAGAATGCTTTAGTAAATTCATAGATCATATAATACATTTCAACATACCAAAGTTTAACATACCATTGTTCCTTTCATTAGAAATCACAAAGACATCTCCAACATACCAAATGTAACCCACTATATTAAAATCAACACAAAAAGAAACCGAAATTGCAATTCCATTAACCACATTTGTTAGAGAATAGCTCGGTTGAACCCACCAGGCGTTGGTATGTAAAGTTTGGTTGTCATATTTTAGTGAATCAAAACTCATCTAAGAGTCGCTTGATTATGTACTAGAGACAACTTCGCATAGGTTAGACTAGAAAGTCTAGGAATATGAGACATACAAGTATTACTCAAAGACCTGAAAAACGTGAAGAAATAACGAGCTACAATGTCGACATCATCCTTCCTCTTGATGTTTGTAATATTGACTTGAATTGTTTCATTCCTAACGTATCCTTCAAGTCGTCCTATATTGAAAACATAACTGCGAAGATGTGTATGAATATTTTACTCTAGTATTGAGACATGATCATATGATCATAGTGTTAAGGAATTAGACTACGAAGTATAATGCTTATCTTTTGAACTTTGTAGATATGACATTGACATAATCTTATTAATGCTGTGATTATTATGAAAATGGGTAAAGGTGAAGATTTCATCTTAGGAAACAATGTTTACATTTGTTTAAAGGAAGTACATTCATGAACTTGTTTTATGAATCGAAAGGGAAATCACTGGGCTTATTGGTATGGCTATTCATTGCAAATCTTTTGATTACCAATATGTGTGAGATGGTAGAACCGATCGTAACTTGTTATGTATCTTGGTATAACTAATCACAATGCCTGACTTATGATTTGGTATGACTAGTTTTGATTAATTAGTGTAACCAATCCTAAGTAATGACCTGAGACGGTATGATCTATATTTGTAATTGGTGTGACCGATCCTAGTAATTGGTGTGAACGATCACAATAGAGTTGTGCAATCGATCCTTGTAATTGATGTAACCGGTCCTAGTAATTGGTGTAACCGATCCTAGTGACGGGTGTGACCGATCACAAGCAATACCATGTGTATATGGTAACCAGTCCTGGTAATTGATGTAACCGATCCTGGTAACTCATGTAACCGGTTCTGGTAACTTGTGTGACCGATCACAAGTGTTCCATATTAAGGTATAACCGATGCTAGTGACTGGTAGAACCGATTGCACCAATGAATGTGATTTGATATTTGATTAATCACACAGTTTTCTTGGAATACAGATGAACCAATTCTAAACTTGTTTTGAAGTGTGGTATAATTGATTCCAAGATTGTAAATATGAAAGATGATTTACAAAGAAAAGATGTAAACATACTTTGAACACAAACAGTAACTTTTATCTTTTATGGTTCAAAGATATTCCTTAATTACTCAAGGAGACCATGTTCCGAAATAAATTAAGAATCTTTTTATTAAGGTTGTTAGTTTTATATGCTTTAATTACCAGCAATTAAATGCATATCTCTAGAGAATAAAAATTAGTAATGTGTATTTACTAATTGGAGATTTTCTATTGAGATATTTCGGAAAATATTGGACAAAGCTTTCCTGGAATTATGAAAACCGAATGGGCATTTATTGCATATCTTGAGAATACTTTCGGTTTTGGAAATTCCTTGGTGTCCAAACATCCTTGGCCTATAAATACATAAGTTTGCATTTCTTGCAAACTATCCTTAGAGCTAGGCAAACTTCATCTTTTTGTTGTTTCTGGTGGAGCCGTCTATTCGGAGAGGAAAGTACCCTAATTAGGCGACCGCTCGTTGCAATTTATTAGTTTTCGATTGATTTGATTGACTAACGGTTGTTAAAACTTTGATTGCACCTAGTTTGTTTATTCCTGAGAATCTTCTCTTCTGATATAAGATCCACTCAAACTAGATCGAAATATCGACGGGATCTTTAGAACTGTTTGTATATCTAAAGACATCTTGCGATAATCCATTGTTAACAGACTCCGTTCTGTGCGTGATTGATCACAAGAGATTCACGTGGTGTTGTGCAGGTTTAATTGAAGATTAAAGAAGATTTCAAGACGAATAAGATTTCTTATTGGTTTCTCATATCTTTGTGTAGCACAAACCTTGATCGGCTGGGATCCAACTAAAATCATATTCATTCGATTGATTAGTTGTGTGAGATCGGTAACGCCTAATAGTTCTCTTGAGATCTATTTTAATTGTTACAAATCCGAATCTTATTACTTAGGTAATAGAGATTGGATTGATCTAACCAGGCAAAGGAGATTATTAGTTTAAATGGAAGATCCTTTGCATATGACTTGAGATATATTATCTTAAAGAATCAATAGAGTTGTTTCCAAACACATTTGTTGTTCCTTTACTATTTGGAATACGATCCAAAGGAATTGTTCCAGTGTGTGCACTCATCGAAGTCGGAAGCGCAGGGATACTGAAGAAACTAGGTGAACTAGGGCTATTTGCTTGGTCTCAACTATACGAAGTTGGTTTAGATTTTGTATAGCGGCTTAATTCTGAGAGTATTCAATTCTGGACTAGGTCCCGAGGTTTTTCTGCCTTTGCGGTTTCCACGTTAAAAAAATCTAGCAGGATTCTACGCACTTGATTCCCTTAGCTGATCTCACCCACAACCAAGAGTTGCTACGACCCAAAGTCGAAGACTTGATAAACAAATTTGTCTCACACAGAAAAGTCTATTGGAATAGATAAATCTGTTTCCCACAGAAATACCTACGAGTTTTGTTCCGTCTTTTGATAAATCAAGGTGCCAGGAACCAATTGATAAACCGGACTTATATTCCCGAAGAACAACCTAGTATTATCAATCACCTCACAATATCTTAATCGTATGGTAGAGAAACAAGAAATTATGGATCACAAACGATGAGACGAAAATGTTTGTGACTACTTTTAATCTTGCCTATCGGAGATTAAATCTCGAGCAAATCTTAGAGAAGATAGTACTCAATACGATAGAACAAAGTAAGATCAGAACACGCAACTACAGAGAAAATAGTTGGGTCCGGCTTCACAATCCAAATGAAGTCTTTAAGTTGTTAACCTGCAGGGTTTCGTGAAAAAACTAAGGTTAAATGAGAATCGACTCTAGTCGCAACTAGTGTCACACAGGCGGTGTGGGGATTAGGTTTCCCAGTTGCTAGAGTTCTCCTTTATATAGTTTTCAAATAAGGGTTTTCAATCTTAGTTACCTTGGTAACAAAGCATTCAATATTCACCGTTAGATGAAAACCTGATTAAACCCAAGCTAATATCTTTCAACCGTTAGATCAAACTTAGCTTGTTATACACAAATGAAATGTTCCCTCATTTAGGTTTATGTAACCGTACCTAAACATGTACACCATGTTGGCTCAACAGTAGTTAACCGAGGTTATCTATATGACACTCTCATATCAACCTTATTCATCTTAACCATAACTAGTTCAAATGACTCAAATGAAACTAGTTAAAGAGTTGTTCAATTGCTATATTCTCATAGAAGTATACAAGAACACAATTGAAGCAAAATCGGTTTGATTCTCTCGAATCAATTCATGAACATTATAGCCACTGTTTGCAAAGAATGCATTCCTTATTATATAAATGTATTTGTTCATGTCACAACCGATTTTAGAACTTAAACCATTCAAGTACGCAAACGGGTACACATACTTGAAATAGCCGGACCAAGTTTGGTTTTCGCCAGTATGCGAACGGGTACTCATACCTCAAAACACAGCAGAAATTTCCGGTCACAAACCTATGCGTACGGGTACGCGCACTTAGGTTCTCGGACTTCTCAAACCAACATGTATGCATACGGGTATGCATACTATGGTTTCTGGACATGGATCACACATATGCAAGAGTGCACAACATGTTTATAATCCAATGTTGGTTAAGTGTTCTAGACTCTTATTTAAATCATTAAAACTTTCTTAGAGGATGACAATAGCCGTTTTCACACACTATTAGCATCAAAGCAATTTTCAAGTTATTGAAATAATCATAACGAAACATTCCAAGTCTACACCAAATGATTGTATCACATAAACCATGTAAGATGTTACTCGGCGATTTTCACATGATCATCTTTTGACTTTCTACAAGAATATAAGATGAACTTGGTTGAAGCGAAAGCTTACCAACACATATTTCGAGAAATATGTAAGCGAGTTAAACTCAGCTCGAAATCTCAAATGTGCATAATCGAAAACTATAGTAATACAACTTTTGTCTCAATATAGGAGATAAAGTAGAAATAAAGTTTCCAAGTGATAGATGAGTTTTACTCTCCACATACCTTTTGTTGATGAAGTTCCACAAGCTCTCCTTAGTAGTTCTTCGTCTTCAATCAATGACCACCGTGAAGTCTAATGCTCAACTACACAATTTATCCTAGTCCGAGACATTACTTTAAGTAGACTAATAATCAAGACTTATAGTTTTGATCACTAACATTGATAAACAAACTTGAGATAGCAACGCTTGCGATTTCGGCAGAGCAGTGCTCTAACAATCTCCCTCTTTGTCAATTTTATTGACAAAACTATCAATACATATGGATTACAAAATAAATAAACTTTGTAGCTTCTTATCCAAATGCTTGATCTCCTTGGTTCTTCAACATTACTCGAAATCTTCGTCACTTCCAAGTACTCCAATGATTCCAAATGTGTTCAACTCAGCATCATCGTTGTTGAAGATCCGTAGCTATAACAATGAGAAAACAAGTGCTCTCAATCATTGTTATACAATGTCATACTATTATTATACAACATCAAAGTCCAATTACATCACAACTTTCACAACAATACTATGGTGATATGTATCACTTCCCCTTAGTCAATACTTCATCTCAATATGAAAACCACTCCCCCTTACACAATGATCTGTAAACCATATGTATTTGTAGTGTGAACTACACATTAATTCTCCCCCTTTTGTCAATATAAATTTGCAAAGGTACGAAAATTAGTGGGATCCTCATGAAATTTTCATAGAGATACTTCATGACAAAAAGAGAACAACATACCAACTTGTTTGGATGCCATCAAATAGCCGAAACTAAATGCATTCATCAAGGAGTTTATAAAGATACAAGATAACCCCTACAATATTCCATAGCCGCACTCCCCACAAAGATTTGGCAATTAAGCACAAGTTCAATTAAGAACTCTCCCCCATAAAATGTCATTCCCGAAAGAACAACAAGAGCGACCTTACTTTTACAAGAAAAGAAGGATTTCTTTGGACATTAACAAATTACATGAAACATGAATTTGTATCCAAAAAACTCAATTGAATTAACCACAAGGAAAATGATCAATTCAATTGGCCATGCTCAACATAAGAGAACTTACGGAGCAAAACAGTACATACACAAAGATATTGATCAGGGAAAGACCAATACTGCGGAATAATCAAAGATTCATTCTATTTTTCATCACTATTTGCACAATGACATATAATAGACTTAATCTTTGAAAACAAAAGTTCATCCTTTCTTTCATCAATATTTGCATAATGACATAAAAGGCTTAACTTTTGTAGTCAAAAGTTCATTCTATCTTTTATCAATACTTTCATATCGACATATAATAGAGTTAACTTTTGAACAAATATGGGACAATCAAGGTTCATGGACGTAAACAACATATCCCATAGTAATTTCCAATATATAAAACCATAAAGATTAATACTGCAAAAATCATCTTCCAAATACACTTTAGAATTTAAATAAATAAATCTAAAAACATTGCAAGATGAAAAACGTTGGCAATAGCTATGTGTACTCACAATAATGGCTATTCCAAACCCTAGTTATCCTTCTTAAAACACAAGAATAAATTCTCATAAGAAGTTTTCTACAAAAAAATAGATAAAGCACGAAAATCTAATCATCATATTCATCGCCGGAGACCATAAATGTGGCACGAACCTTATCCATGTCCTCCCTTATTTCAGGAAACTTAGTAGCAATAACATGTAATTGTTCTTGCACACACCTTATCTTGGCATCAATTTTACAAACACCCTTGTGAATTTGATGAAGAAGCTTCACGGAGGAAGAATCACATGAGTCAACAAGTGTGTCACATCTTTGTCTCTTGCAAGCATTTTCCTTCATACGTTTGAAAGTACAAGGGCGAACAAGCTTGGGAGTTCCAATAGAGTTGCCAATTGGAGCAATGGAGAAGGTGCGACAAATTCGCTCAATCAAACAAGGATAGCCTAACTTATTGTTGGAAGAAGTCATCGACAACATTTGATAAATGATAAACCCACAAATGTCGAGACTTTGAGTTCCCAACTCAAGGAAAAAGACCAACTCCGCAAACTCACGACTCCAACGAGAATTCTCAACCATGGAGGGACAAAGATTAGATATACCAAGTTTTCCGAAAGACATCAAGGGAAGACTAAGATAATTAGTAGGAAATTTTCCTTCATTCCAATCAACACTCTTACCACAAAGACCATTAGAAATGGTTTCATAGGATGGTCTTTCACGACTAGGTCTTGGAAGGCGAAAACTCCCTAAGGGAATTTTGGTAATCCTTGAAATTAACTCTCTATTAACAAGAATCCATTCTCTATTTACCATGGTCTTGAATTCCATATTATAATCATTAACATCATGGATGTTAGCATAGAAGATTCTTGTAAGAGTGTCAAAACCTTCACCAAGACCATCAAAGATTCAAAGATATTCCCAAGATTAAATTTTTCAAAACATACCAAATCTTCTTTATGTCCACTAACAAAATTCAATTTCTTTTCTAGAATAAACCTATTAGATGAAATCCTTTCAAACATCTTGCCATAAGAATCATTGACAAATCTAATCCTAATAGAATTTTGATCTATAGGTAGGTTTGTTAGAGCATAACTCGGTTGAACCCACCAAGCGTTGGTATGTCAAGTTTGGTTGTCATATTTTAGTGAATCAAAACTCATTTAAAGAGTCGCTTGATTACATACTAGAGTCAACTTCGTATAGGTTAGCTTGAAAGTGTTAGGATATGAGACTTACAAGTATTACATGAATACTTGAAGAATGTGAAGAAGTATGGAGCTACAACGACAACATCATCCTTCCTCTTGAGGTTAGTAATATTTGACTTAAACTGTTTCTTTCCCTAACGTATCTTTCAAGTCGTGCATATTGAAAAAATAATTGCGAAGCTGTGTATGAAACTCTAGTTAGACATACTATTAAGGAATACAATATGAGGTTTATTGCTTAACCATTAAACTTTATATATAAGACATCGACATAATCATATGAATGCTATTGTGATTATGTATGGGTATGAGTGAAGATTTCATCCTAGGAAACAATGTTTTACATTCGTTTAAAGGAAGTAAGTTCACAAACTTGTTTTGTGAATCGAAAGGGAAATCGCTAGGCTTATTGGTATTGTTATTCATTGAAAATCTATTTTGAATTACCAATATGTGTGTTTAGTATAACCGCTCATAAAGTTGTTTATGTATCTTGGTAAAACTATTTACAAGGCCTGACTTATGTATTGGTATGACTTTTATTAGTGAAACCGATCTTAAGTAATCACTCAAGATGGTATGATTGATGCCTTGTAAATAGCAACTTTTATCTAGTCATTGGGGAACCGATCCTAGTAAGAGGTGCAACAAATTTGCAAGAGGGAATCGATCCTTGTAAGAGGTGCAAAATGTTTTTAGTAGATGGGGGAACCGATCCTATGAACACGTGAAACAAGTTTGTAGTTTTGGGGGAACGGATCCTATGGACATGTGCAACCGAATACAGGTAGTTACCATAAGTTGTGGGGAACCGATCCTAGTACCTAGTCAACCGAATTTTTGTAACTAGCGTGACTATGCATAGTACTCACATGGAGATAGAACCGAACTTGTTTTGGTAGAACCGAGAAACCCATAATTGGTGATTTGATAGGATAATCAATCACATAGTTCTTGGAATTCAGACAAACCAATTCTAAACTTGTTTGGAAGTGTGGCAAATCGTTTCCAAGATTGTAAGTATGAAAAGGGACTTACAAAGTAAAAGATGTTGACATACTTTGAACATGTGCAGTAACTCTTATCATTAATTGTTCAAAGATATTCCTTAATAGCTAAAGGAGAATCCCAGGATCGAAATAAATTGAGAATCTTTTATTTAAGGTTTCTTAGTTTTTATATGCTATTTAATCTCCAGCAATTAAATGCATATCTTTAAAAAATAATAATTAGTAATGTGCATTTACTGATTATAGATTTTTCTATTGGGATTTCGGTCAATATTTGGACAGTGCATTTCCAGGAATTATGAAAACCGATTTTGTGTTTATTGCATATCTTTGAGAATATTCGGTTTTGGAAATTCCTTGGTGTCCAAACTTCCTTGTCTATAAATATTGAAGTTTGCATTTCTAGCAAACTAATCCTCAAAGCCAGCAAAACTACCTCAGTTGTGTTGTTACTGGTGGAGTCGCCTATTCGGAGAGGAAAGTAACCTAATTAGGCGAAATCTCTTATGGCCGCTCAATTTAAATACTTCTTTGGGATTGAGAAGCTCTATTAGTACCGTTGGTGGGAAACTAGATAATTGCGTTTTATTATTAGTTTTCGATTGATTTGATTGACTAACGGTTGTTGAACTTTGATTGCACCTAGTTTGTTTATGCTTGAGAATCTTCTCTTCTGATATATGATTCACTTAAACTAGATCGAAGTTTCGACGGGGATTTTTAGAGTGTTTGTAGATCTAAAGACGTCTTGTGATAATCCAACGTTAACAGACTCCGTTCTATGTGTGATTGATCACAAGAGATTAAAGTTGATTGTGTGCAGGTGCTGATTAAAGATTAAAGAAGATTTGAAGACAAGAAGACTTTTTGGGTTCATAATCTTTGGTGTGCACAATACTTGTTTCGGCTGGAAAGGGATCCAACTATAATCGGTTTATCTTTGTGATAGATTGGATTGATTAGTTGAGTAGATCGGCATCAATACACTTCTTTGTGATTAATAGTATTGATTGCATAGTCTAACAATTACTTTGGTAGTTGTTGAGAGATTGATCTAAGGAGCCGACAAAGGAGTTTATTGGTTAAACGGAAGAGCCTTTGTCAGACTCAAATCACTTTGTTTGAAAAGAGTTGTTACCGAACAGATTTGTTGTTCCTTTACTATTTGGAATACGAACCAAAGGAATTGTTCCAAGTGCGTGACTTATTAACAAGTTGGAGGTGCAGGGATACTGAGGAAACTAGGTGAACTATAGGTTTAGTTACTTGGTCTCAACTATACGAAGTTGGTTTGATTTTGTATAGCGGCTTGATTTTGAGAGTATTCAATTCTGGACTAGGTCTCGGGGTTTTTCTGCATTTGCGGTTTACTCGTTAACAAAATCTTGCTGTGTCATTTACTTTTATTTTCCGCAATTATAATTGTTGTTATTATAATTTAAAGTAAATTACACAAACGTTAATTCCTATTTTACTTGATAGACAATCCCTAAAGTTTAGTTAAGTCCGAACCTATTATCAAGTAAACATACTTCATTGTTGTATTGTCTCGATCTTGTATCCATAGTCAATCACACAAGTTATCTTGTTGTCGTATTGTCTCGATCTCGTATCCATAGACGATCACACGAAGTGTGAACCGATTAGTTGTATTGTCTCGACTCAGTCTATAGACAATCACTTTCGGAGAAAGGACTTATAGGTGGAAAAGTTTTAGATTGAGGTATATTTGGGTATCCTCGTCTTTTCAAGGTTCATGCTAGAAGAAGATGAAGAACCCAAGTTTTTTGAAACTTCTTTTGAAACCTTGAAATTCCTCATGAGATCTACAAATTGAGAGAGATTAGAGGAAGAGAAGACTTACTTGATATGTTCCTTGAAAACCCTTTCACTTTTAGATCTCCAAAGGTGATTTAATGGAGAAAATACATGAACCCTAAAAAGTTCACGTACACGGACAAGAAGGGAGGTAGAGGAAGGGTACGCATACTACACTACCTTTATAAACCAACTGATGGGCTTGGACCCATTCTTGAACCGTGACCCGTAAAAGAAAGGCAGGATTTCTTATTCCAAGGTTCGTACACTGAAAGGTTCAGTACTGTGCAGTAAAGGAAGGTGGGAAGCAACACCACCTTAAATTCCCTTGGAAATAAAAGAAAAAGAAAGAAAGAAAAATAAATAAATTAACCCAAACAAAAAGAAAATTCAACCATTACTTGCCCCATCTCAAGTTATATACAAATGGGGTGGAGCCAAGCTTGTTACCAAGAGGCGACCAGTGCAGAGATATTCTCATGCAACTTTTCCGGTTGATATTTGTGAAATGTATGATACTCAGGGTTAATGGAATTTTTTGAATCCCTTTTCTTATGACCAAGAAAAGACTTTTTCCGACAATTGGAACCTATACCGAACTCACTAGACATCTTTTTATCGATTTCACATGAGTTGGTAGTAAGCCTAGTTCATACATCACGAATACATGATTTGACAGGTACAAAACTTTTATCAAAATAATTCTTGTTCTTAATCGAATTAAGCTTTTCTAAGAATCTAAAAACGTTTTCAAATGCTCTAAATAGATCTTTTTCAATTGATCAATCACAATAGTATTCCTCAAAAAGATTAAGAGTTAATCTAGTGAGATTCCATATCTTTGAGCGTTGACCACGTTTTCTCAGGCTTCTTTTCTTAGAAGAACTTTTAATTTTTCCTTTAGATTGTTTCTCACCATCTAAGTTTTCCAAAGTCTTAGATGGATTGAGAACATCATGAGAGACCAGAGGTCTAGCGCATAATAAGCTCTGAACAATCTTTAAGGGGTTCTGGCGTGCGTTACAGATGCCAAGAGCAAGTTTCCAAAAGGTTTCCCATAGGAACAAAATTTAAGGATCAGTCAAACACAAACTTATTAGGTTTATAATGTTTGCCTGCTCTGATACCAATTGAAAAAGCGGGGGTCTAACAACCACAACCAATATTTCGTTTGGCAATCTGAATAGACAAACTCAAATATACTTTCAAGAGAATCAACTTGACAGTCAGACTCGATCTAGAGAAAAGTATATCAAAGAGTTTTATATCTTTATTTCTTAATTCATTCCGCAATTAGCAAATAGGAATTTGCGATCCCGATTGAATATAAGAGGAATAACTTGAACGGTACAAAAAACCAATATTCAAGGATCAATAAATTTCAATCAACAAACAAAGGTTGGATCTACCAATTGATCGATTCAACGCATAACCTGTGATATTTCAATTATATAACAAAATATAATGCGGAAAAGAAATAACACAGACACCAGAAGTTTTGTTAACGAGAAAACTGCAAATGCAGAAAACCCCCGGGACCTAGTCCAGCTTTGAACACCACACTGTATTAAGCCGCTACAGACACTAGCCTACTTCCAATTAACTTCGGACTGGAGTGTAGTTGAGCCCTAATCAATCTCACACTGATCAAGGTACAGTTGCGCTCCTTACGTCTCTGAACCCCAACAGGATTCTACGCACTTGATTCCCTTAGCTGAAATCACCCACAACCAAGAGTTGTTATGACCCAAAGTCGAAAACTTGATAAACACATTTGTCTCACACAGAAAAGTCTATTGGAATAGATAAATATGTCTCCCACAGAAATACCTACGAGTTTTGTTCCGTCTTTTGATAAATCAAGGTGCACAAGAACCAATTGATAAACCAGACTTATATTCCCGAAGAACAACCAAGTATTATCAATCACCTCACAATAATCTTAATCGTATGGTAGCGAAACAAGATATTGTGGAATCACAAACGATGAGACGAAGATGTTTGTGAGTACTTTTAATCTTGCCTATCGGAGATTAAATCTCGAGCAAATCTTAGAGAAGATAGTACTCAATACGATAGAACAAAGCAAGATCAGAACACGCAACTACTGAGAAAATAGTTGGGTCTGGCTTTACAATCCCAATGAAGTCTTTAAGTCATTAACCTACATGGTTTTGTGAAAAACCTAAGGTTAAAGGAGAATCGACTCTAGTCGCAACTAGTATCACACAAGAGGTGTGGGGATTAGGTTTCCCAGTTGCTAGAGTTCTTCTTTATATAGTTTTCAAATCAGGGTTTGCAATCTTAGTTACCTTGGTAACAAAGCATTCAATATTCACCGTTAGATGAAAACCGTATTAAACCCAATCTAATATCTTTCAACCGTTAGAGCGAACTTAGCTTGTTATACATAAATAAAATGTACCCTCATTTAGGTTTATGTAACCGTACCTAAACGTGTACACCATGTTGGCTCAACAGTAGTTAACCGAGGTTAGCTATATGAACACTCTCATATCAACCTTATTCATCTTAACCATAATAGTTCAAATGACTCAAATGAAACTAGTTAAAGAGTTGTTCAATTGCTATATTCTCATAGAAGTATACAAGAACAAATTTAAAGAAAAATCGGTTTGATTCACTCGAATCAATTCATGAACATTATAGCCACGGTTTGCAAAGAATGCATTCCTTATTATATAAATGTATTTGTTCATGTCATAACCGATTTTAGAACTTAAACCATTCAAGTACGCAAACGGGTACGCATACTTGAAATAGCCGGACCAAGTTTGGTTTTCGCCAGTATGCGAATGGGTACGCGTACCTCCAAACCCAGCAGAAATTTTCGGTTAGAACCCTACGCCAGTATGCGTATGGGTACATGCACATAGGTTCCCGTACTTCTCAAACCAACAGGTACGCATACGGGTATGCATACTATGTTTTCCGTACATGGATCACACATATGCAAGAGTGCACAACATGTTTATAATACAATGTTGGTTAAGTGTTCTAAACTCTTATTTCAATCATTGAAACTTTCTTAGAGGGTGGCAATAGTCTTTTTCACACACTATTAGCATCAAAGCAATTTTCAAGTTATTGAAATAATCATAACGAAACATTCCAAGTCTATACCAAATGATTGTATCACACAAACCATGTAAGATGTTACTCGGCGATTTTCACATGATCATCTTTTGACTTTCGTCAAGAATATAAGATGAACTTGGTTGAAGCGAAAGCTTACCAACACATATTTCGATAAATATGTAAGCGAGTTAAACTCAGCTCGAAATCTCAAATGTGCATAATCGAAAACTATAGTAATACGACTTTTGTCTCAATATAGGAGATAGAGTAGAAATAGACTTTCCAAGTGATAGATGAGTTTTAGTCTCCACATACCTTTTGTTGATGAAGTTTCACAATCTCTCCTTAGTAGTTCTTCGTCTTCAATTAATGACCGCCGTGAAGTCTAATGCTCAACTACACAATCTATCCTAGTCCGAGACATTACTTTAAGTATACTAGAAATCAAGATTTATAGTTTTGATCACTAACATTGACAAACAAGCTTGAGATAGCAACGCTTGCGAGTTCGACCGAGTAGTGCAATAACAGTTGTATTGTCTCGATATCGTATCCATAGACAATCACACGAAGTGTGAATACCGATTTGTCGTATTATCTCGAATTTGTAAATAGACAATCACTTTCGGTAAGAGGACTTATAGGTGGATAATTTAAAGATTGTTGTGTATTTGGTTACCATCATTTTTTCAACATTTACAAACACCATTACTATTACTGATCAGAACCCTAATTACTAAGTAGTTCCATTACAACCTTTTTTACGGCCAGTACCAAAGGAATAATGAAATGCTAGTTCAACAATCAAACCCATTCGCAAGATCTGCACTTCCATAACCTCCATAACAAGTACGAGCAAAATACTTACTACTACTACTACCGAGTTTGATCTTGTCAACAGCAAAACAACACTTTTACAAGATCAAGCCTTGTACTGGAAAAAAAAAACACTTACCATGCATTAGAAGATATATAACAGAAGACTAGACCTCTCCTTCAGTTCCAACAGCAGCAGCAACTACAAGCATTAAGAAAAACTTTGTGAATTTTCATGAAGATGTTTTGAAGACTTCAAAGAATGCAATCCTCCAAAGTTTTTCTCAAAAGATTTTCCCAATGGTCTTCAGATGATCACCACTGATCATCGTCATAGTCGCTGCCAAATCCCTCTTCTTCATATGAGAAGTCTCTGCCGCTATCACTGCTGGAAGAAGTAGCAGGACTATAACCTCCATCTTCACCATCCTCATCATCTTCTGATCCTTCATTTTCTTCTTCCTCAACATTTTCTGCAATAGGAATGCCATCTATATCCATCCCTGGTATCTCTTCACCATCTGAATCCACGTTTAGGGGTTCAGACATGGTACGAGTAAATATCCTGGGTTGAGCTTTCTTTGCCAAATAGAGTTGATACATTTCTGCATCATCTCTCTCCTGTCTTTCTCTTTCTCGAGCCTATTTTTCTGGATCAGTAAATACCTCATTGCTGCTTCTATCCTCATCAATTTCTACTGCTTCTTCACCTTCCTCATCACTTTCACTTTCTGTGACACTTCTTGTCTTAATCCAATGACGTTCATGTTTCTCTATCCTTTCTTGCCTTTCTCTCCTCTTCCTTGCACATCTTGCCTCATATTTTCTGATCCAAAACTGGTATTCTTCTTCGTTCTCAATCCTTTGCCTATAAAATTCTTCATGTCTCCTATCAATTTCTTCCTGCATCCTCTTTCTTGGAATTTCTTGTTCTAAATAAGAAATCAATCTCTCAGCCTCTTCACTTGTTAATGCATGAGTTGCTTGTTTTTCATTTTGTAATGCTGGTGATTGATTTTCAACAACATCTTGAACTGCAGGTTGGTTTGGTTCATCCATCTCTTAATCTTCTTCTCTCTGTAAATTTTCTTTCTTCTTTTGTTTGATTGAGAGTAATTGCAAGTATATCGGTTTCTCATCCTTTTGTAGAGTTGTTAGATGAACCATAAATGTCCATTTATGGCGCATGGTTAAACTTCTAGTCCCCTGGAAGACCACGCCTCTTCAATCTCAGACGCAATTTTTCAAAATACATCATTATTACACCTCGGCAATCCTTTCCAGACCCGTCTCATCTCTTAATTGCCCACAGTGTTACCTTTAAGAGGAAAATGAGGCGGTTACCTAATTTGAAGGCCATAAATGTAGCATTATGGTTTACCAGGGTTCACACGTTTGGCTCATGTATCATGCCATATCTCAAGTCCCTGACCAACAATTAAAATCAAAAAATGGTCAAACATAATAGGTCAATAAGAAAAATAAAATCAACACACTTTTGTGTATTTGGCATAATTATTTGATTTGTTAATTTGTTAACAGATGGGCCATATCTTGAACTGCAGCATGGTTTGGCTCAGGCATCATGCCATATCTCAATACCCTGGTCCCTGACCAACAACTAAAATTAACTAATGTCAAACAAATTAGGTCAAACAAAATAAGTCAAGCAAAATAAAATCAGCACACTTGTGTATATTTATTTAATTTTAATTAGTTAAAAGATGGGCCATATCTTGAACTGCAGCATGGTTTGATTCAGGCATCATGCCATATCTCAATACCCTGGTCCATGACCAACAACTAAAATAAACTAATGTCAAACAAATTAGGTCAAACAAAATAAAATAAGAACACTTGTATATAGATGGGCCATATCTTGAACTGCATCATGGTCTAGCTCAGGCATCATGCCATATCTCAATACCCTGGTCCCTGACCAACAACTCAAATGAGCCACAAAAATCTACCAACACTATTTCCGGAATAGCGCCTGAGACATAACTCATTATCATTTCATCTAATTCCATTGATTTGAGTTGCATAAAAATTCAGCAACAACAATGAATGAATCAATCAATTCTTCTGTGAAACTTTGATTGGAGGATATATTTAAGTTTTATCGATCTCTCATAGAAGTGTTGACACTGATGTATAATCTTGGAAATGCAAATTTGGGTTATCTTCATCCAAGGTATTTCTCATTCATTCATTTGGGGGTTTCTTGGAGATTCGACTGCAGAAAACTTCATCAACAACAATGAATCAATCGATTCTTCTATGAACCATCGATTCAAGCCTAGATTTTAGTTTAATCGATATCTCATAGAAGTATTGATAGTGATTCATAATTTTGGAAATGCAAATCTTGGTCATCTTCATCTAAGGTATTTCTCATTCATTCATTTGGGGGTTTAATGATTTTACAAATTGGAGGTTACACACTCTTGATTTTGAATGGTACAATTTCTGATGCTGATTATGAAGTATGAACATCTTTATCTTTCAGATTTTAGGTTTATTTTTATGTTGCTGTGAATTGTATCTGGTTTTGAGAATGTTTTGGTGAATTGTATGTGGTTTTGAGAATGTTTTGGTGAATTTTTATGCCTCCACCAAGTGGTTTTATATGTCAGTTTACAGATGATCTTAGACTCATACATAGTATTTGGTTGTAGGATGTCAGCATTGGTGAATAAAGTTTATATGTATTCTGTTTTGAGAATCAGCATCTCAGGAATCTTTGTGATTTGTATTCATTGTCAGATTGTTGAATTAAATTAGGTGTGCATAAGCCTCCACCAAGTAGGGTTTGTGTCAATTATGTGCAAGTCGAATATGACGCAACCGACATAAGACAATTTTTGTTAGTCATGTATTGACATAAGATATAAAGATCAAACATATATAGATGTTCGTAATTTGTCCCTTCGCCAGATTATAGATTAAGACTAGGTGTGTATATGCCTCTCCATCAAGTGAATTAGACTAGATAGAGATTCAAAGATGCAATTTCAAAGATGCTGCAATTTAAGATGCAGGGCAACTATTAAGAAACACTAAAGGACTTGTTTTTAGTATGCATTTGTTTCCATTACATTTTAGTCTTGTACATGTTCCAGTTCTTTTCATTGTAGTTTTAGTTTCTAGATTACAACCTGCATCTCCAACATTATCGACACACAATCATCGGACAATATAAGTAAACTGACTTCATCATATTGCATTTCATAAAGTTACAACCTTTATGTTCATTCAGTGTTGAGCAACATTTAGCAGCAACACTATCATTTTATATCCAGTTACATGTTCATATCCAGTTATACACAAAAAATCCAAGTACCAAAAATAAAAATAAAAAAGCAAAATAAATACAACCTTCCCCTGTATCATCTCCTGAATTTTCAGTCTCCATTGCCACAACCAAAAAAAGAAAACATGATTCAGTGACTTACCATTTTCCCTTCGATAAGGATTACTCGTTATACCCATCATTCGAAATCGGAATCATCAGATTCCGATTTCTCAGAACACTCTTCCTCATCATCTCCATCTGACTCGTCCGCTTCAGAATCGGTCTTTTGGACCAAAATTTCTTCATTAATCCCAAGAATCTCATCTTCCTGAAAATAATCAAGTGTATTTTCTAGATCAGATGCAACTTTGTCTTCTGCAATTGCCATTTCCAGTGAATCTGAAGTGGGTGTATCACTGACATGCCCAACAACAACAACTAGCTCTTCATCTTCGGTAGCACTTGCATCACTATTGCGTGGCCCATATTCTTTTGTCTTTGCCGCCTTGATCTCTGCTATTGATGTGAGTTTTAATTGTAGTAAAAATAGTGGTGAAAGGTTCGTTGCTCGAACTTGTGAAGGATTCTTTTAGACTCAAATTAACTAAAATAAAATTGTATCAAATTATAAAAAAGACACCGAGACTTTGGATTCCACCATTGACCAATTATTTGATAAATTCTAATCAATATTCATGCAATATTTTTCTTTAAGTTGACTCTAATATTTGCCTCTAATATGGTTCTTGAAGTAATAATTGTAAGCACGAAGCATGATACATCAAAAGTATTAAAACTAAGCATGTCCCATCAAAACATTTCACAACTACTCAATAAAAACCAATTTTTCTTTTAAATTCTATGCAAAAAAATCATGTAAAATAATTGCAATAAATAATAAAAATAGAATTATACCACTTTTCATGGAACAATGGCTTCCTTCGTCGCCTCGGCTAAGGGGTTTAGCTCCTCATATTAATCTCTTGCTCAAAATACATCTTTGGTGTTCAAAAGTTGATTAAAAGAGTGAAAAGTTCTAAACAGCGGGTTTTGTAACTAATATAAGTGTTACAGAACCTATTTCTACCGAGAAACTGTTGCGACCAGAAGATAACTGTTGCAAAAATTGTTACAAAAGGTTTAAAGTTTGAAAGTTACGGTCACAGAATCTGCGACTTTCTTTTTCTGCTGTTTATGTTCTTCTTCTTCTCCGGCCACGGCTTGCACCAGCAGAAACGTGATTTCTTCCAATGGTTTTTCTAGCTTCTCTAAGGCTCTAAACTTCCCCTAACTTCTTCCTCTTCTTCCTAGGACCCTAACCAACCCTTTTATACATAGTAGAGCAAAGAAAATTCGAGAATAAACTTGGTTTTTTCCTCCACAACACGTTAAGTTATTTCTTTTTTTTCTTCTGTTTCACGTGCATTCGATTGTCCAAACTCCTCCCTTGATAGAAACAAGTCCTTAATAAGAGTTTCCTTCCTTTTCTTCACGTAAATTTCTAAAAAATAAACCAAGAAACTTCCCAAAAATAGAACGTGATATTTTAACCATTTTTCGCTTCCAATTCGAGTTCTAGCCACTTTGGATCCATTCCAACACCCTTACCTCGCCTGTTAGGTCCATAGGAACAAACCCAATCAAATTCAGCCCTTTAATCTCCCTAAAAATCGATCAAAAATCCATCCAAAAAATCGTCTGTTTTCTGAAAAATTTCCCGCCAAATTTCTGTTTTTGAAAACGTGAAGAAATTTGTCCTCCCCCTATCCAGTCTCGGTCTGTGCTTAGCAGCTGCTTGGAAATGGGTTACCCCTTATCCAAAATGAGAGTCCGAATAGCAAATGTCCTCCCAGGAGCCTTTAACAACTTTTCGAGCCAATTTTCCCGCAAAAGCCTATTCCTCCAAAATACACCTACAAGGGATAAAATACCAAAATTAGTACAAAAATGGGTGCTAACACTATACATAAAAGAGATGAAAATAGACACATAAATGCGTCTATCAGCTATTTCCGCCAACCTCATCCTTTTCTCTTGCACTGCATAGTACATTTCCTTATCTTCTTCATCTTTGAAGGGATCAAGAAGACGCTTCTTTCGAAAAATCTCTACCGGTTTCTCTTGTACTTTATTTTCCGCGGCATGCATTTCTTCCCAGAGAGGATTGAGTTCAATTGGACTCAACAAGTCACTTACTCTCTTTTTTACTTTTTGGAGATCATCCTTGGTCATCTGCCCAATCATCTGCATAGTGGAAGATAACCTTTCTTGTCTTTCCCTCTCTTCCCACTCTTTCTATTGTTGCTCTTCATTCATGGGGGCTTTACACTTTCATCTGCGTCGATCATCATCACCGACCATTTTGACTGATTTGATTTAGAAAAAAAATCAGAGAATAGTTATCTCCTTCTATAAATTTTCTCTTTGAAATTATTTGCTCTCTGACCCTTTGGTTTCCCCTGTTAATCCCCTTATAAAGTAGTCTAACCTAAAAGACACAATAGTTCGTAACAGGAATAAACTCTAAATTCTTGCAGGGTCACGCCTATTCCCTAGAGAAAGCTTTAATCGGTAATATCACCTGACAATAATAACCGCCAATTTTGGTATGAATTCAGACGGTTTTTTGGTTGAAAACTTGAATGGGAAATTTGTAACGGTACCCCTGCTATGAAGAGTAATAAACGCCTATAAAAGGTAATTTGGTCATTTTCACCGTCGCCGGAAAAATTGCTTTCGCTGAGGTCATTTTCACCGTCGCCGGTAAATTTCCTTTTGCCGGAAAATTTGCTTCCACCATTGCCTAAAAATGTGCTTTCGCCGGAAAATTTGCTTTCACCGTCGTCGGAACCATCCAATCTGAAATTTGACATCCCAAACCTCACCTGGACGAGAACATTGGGTCTGTATATTGTAATCTTGCAAGCCCACTAAGGATCCATCCAATCTGATATTTGACGTCTAAAACCTAACATGGACGGGAACATTGGGTCTGTATATAGTAATCTTGCAACCTGAGTTCCATAATAGGTTACAGAATCCACTCAGGATCCATCCTATCTGGTATTTGACATCTCAAACCTAACCTGGACGAGAACATTGGGCCTGTATATAGTAATCTTGCAACCTGAGTTCCATAATAGGTTGCAGAATCCACTCAAGATCCATCCAATCTGATATTTGACATCTCAAACCTCACCTGGACAAGAACATTGGGCCTGTATATGGTAATCTTGCAAGTGAGTTCCGTAATAGGTTGCAGGATCCACTCAGGATCCATCCAATCTGATATTTGATATCTCATACCTCACCTGGACGAGAACATTGGGTCTGTATATGGTAATCTTGCAACCTGAGTTCCATAATAGGTTGCAGAATCCACTCAGGATCCATCCAATCTGATATTTGACATCTCAGACCTCACCTGGACGAGAACATTGGGTCTGTATATGGTAATCTTGCAACTTGAGTTCCATAATAGGTTGTACAATCCACTCAGGATCCATCCAGTCTGATATTTGACATCTCAAATCTCACCTGGATGAGAACATTGGGTCTATATATGGTAATCTTGCAACCTGAGTATGCCTCATTTTGTTTCCGATTATGTGTTTGACCACAAATTTGACCAACTTGACCACAAATTTGACCAACTTTACCTCGATCCGGACGCCTTGGACCTATATATTTTGAGAGAAAAAGAAAATCTCTCCTCAATTATTGTACTATTCTCTCTTGTCCGAAAGTTTTGGCTCTCAAATTTCGCTTCCCTCTCAGTTTCCCAATCTAATAACTCTTTTTGACATCCATTCCCTCACAAATTTGAAACCCTATCTGATTTCCCTCATCTGACTCAATAATTTCAACCCTCCTTCTGTTTTATTAAAAGAGTGAGACGAAGAACTCAGACCTTTTTCCCATCTTCACTCAACTCTAAAGAGTGAGACGAAGAACTTTGATACCTCTTTACTCGCATCTTTCACTGTATCTCATTCAATCTCAGGGTGTTTTCTTTGTGCCTTTTATCTACGAATAGATTTATCAAAATTGTTTATTTTTCTCCTTTAGGGTTTCAATTTGTGTAATAGATCTGTATGAAGATCACTGGTATGTTTTAAATTTGTACTTTTCCCTTTAAAATTAGGTTTTTCCTGGTTGTAATCTCAATAGATTTTAACAAGATATTTTCGATTTTTTTTGTTTGTTGTTGTTGTTGTTTACTGCTTAACATCTATACTTTTTACTGCTTAGCATCCATGTGTAATGTCTTTCAATAGATTTCTGCTTTACATTTAAGGTTTACTGATTTTTAGTGATTTGCATTATCTTTCAATAGTTTGTTCTAATTTATATTCTTTATATGCTGATGTTTACTGCTTTACATTCTTTTTTCTCTTGGATGCTGTAATCTCTTTCTATAGATTATAACCCAAATAAGGTTTATTCAACTGTAATCTCATTCATCAGATTGCTGCTCTAGATTTATGGTTGTTTGGTTGTAATCTATTTCCCTCTTGTTCTGTATGTGGTTTGTTATTACGTTTCCTATATGGACAGTATTGGTTCTGCAAATCTGTTTAAGCGCTTGAATAAATTCATTATTAGACAAAATCAACTTTGTCAAAATGAATTTATTCCAGCCCTAAGAGAGCTTTGCAGGATTAGTATACACATACATCGATATGAGTTGTATCCTTCGTCTAGGATTCTAGCCATTCCCATGAAGATGATGCTGCTGCAGGTTTCCTTTTAATCGCAGGTTTGTTTTGTCACCTATTATGATCTATTCAATAATGAAGTTTCTATAAATGATTTGATCCCAAGTTGTTGAACATGAATTGCAGGATTGGCATACACCCACAAAAGCACTGGAAATTCATTTTTATGCCTAAAGATACAACACCCAGCACAGAGTTTTCGGAGACAAAACATACATATTACTTGTCAAGTTTTCTGAAGACTCTGTGCATGTAGGTTGTATCTTTTGGCACAAATCATGATCCCCTTATAGAGATTGATACAGCAAACTAGACAAGTAACCTCATTAATTCCAGTTGGAGAGTGAACATGAGGCTGCTACAGGTTTCCTTAAGGTTTGTTTTTTACCTATTATGATTTCTTCAAGTATGTTTTTAACATGATTCATGACAAAAGATGCAACTTACCACCATACAGTTTCCGGAGTGGAGATGTATTAGTTGTTAGGTTTGCTGTAAATGAAGGAGATCAATGCAACAAACCTGCCAACTGACTCATCTCCACTCTAATTAGTTTCTTTTGGTTTTTTGTTTTTTGAAGCAAGTTTCTCTTGGTTGATACACCAACTTAATAACATTCTTTTTTTGTTCTGTGGAACCGTAAACCCTATGTTGGTGGGTTGTTTATTTTGGCACAAATCAACCTCACCTTATGGAGATCGATGCTTAATACCAGACAAGTAACCTCCTTAATTCCAGTTGGTGAGTGAACTCTAAATACATTAGAGTTTTTGGCATTACTTATCATTATTATGTTTTCTTTCCCTTGATGAAAATTGGTTGATTTACCCTTCCCTTTGTTTTGCCAAGATTCATTGATGCGACCTAAAGCTGTGTAAGTGTGGCAAAAATTCATAGGTAACAAGTGCATATCTTGTAATGTATTTTTACCACCACTTACGTAGCCTTATAGGACCAGTGTACACCAAGATAAGAGAAATGGTAGTTTTGAGGTACCTAGAGATGTGCTCGCATAGTCGTTATATGAGACACTGTTGATGCGAAGGTGCAGGTTTCCTTTTCTATCTCAGGTTTGTTTACTTACCTATTATGGTCTCTTCAAATATATGTTTTACATGACTCCTGCCAACAGGTGCAACTTACCACCATAGATTTTTCAGGGTGGATATGCATTAGTCGTTAGGTTTGCTGTAAATGAAGGAGATCGATGTAGCTAACCTGACAACTAATACGTTTTCCTCTCTAATTCCATTGGTGACTAAACTCTTATGATAATTAGTTTCCCTTGTCATTATTTTATCCTGACTGAAATACTCACTTAGTACCATTCTCTTTTTGTTTTCTGAGGACTCATTGACCGGAAGACTTGAAGTTGGAGATGTGTTAGTGTCGCAGTACCATCTGAAGTGAAGAACAAGATAAGAGACTATTGTCTGTTCCTGCAAGGCTATTCAAGAGATGGAATAAATGAAATTGCTTCAAATGATTTTATTCCGAGCTCTTGAACAACTTTTGTAGGATATGTGAAAATGCGGGGGTACAACAACCACACCCAACAATTCGTTTGGAAATCTGAGAGGACTTACTCAAATATACTTTCTATAGAATCAACTGGACAGTCAGACTCAATATAGAGAAAAGTATATCCAAGAGTTTATATCTCTATCTCTCAATTCAATCTGCAATCAGCAAATAGAAATTTGCGAGCCCGATTGAATATAAGAGAAGTAACTTGAACGGTACCAAAGACCAATGTTCAAGGATCAATCAATTTCAATCAACAACCAAAGGTTGGATTTCCTAATTGATCGATACAACGCACAACCTGTGATATTTCAATTATATAACAAAATATAATGCGGAAAAGAAATAACACAGACACCAAAATTTTGTTAACGAGGAAAACCGCAAATGTAGAAAAACCCCGGGATGTAGTCCATTTTGAACACCACACTGTATTAAGCCGCTACAGACACTAGCCTTCTACTAATGAACTTCGGACTGGACTGTAGTTGAACCCTAATCAATCTCACACTGATTCAAGGTACAGTTGCTTTCCTTACGTCTCTGATCCCAGCAGGATACTACGCACTTGATTCCCTTAGCTGATCTCACCCACAACTAAGAGTTGCTACGGCCCAAAGTCGAAGACTTGATAAACAAATATGTCTCACACATAAAAGTCTATATAATGAATAAATCTGTCTCCCATAGAAATACCCAAGAGTTTTTGTTCCGTCTTTTGATAAATCAAGGTGAACGGGAACCAATTGATTAACCGAACCTATATTCCTGAAGAACAGCCTAGTATTATCAATCACCTCATAATAATCTAAATCGTATGATGGTGAAACTAGATATTGTGGAATCACAAACGATGAGATGAAGGTGTTTGTGATTACTTTTTATCTTGCATATCGGAGATTAAATCTCGTGCAAATCTTAGAGAAGATAGTACTCAAACGATAGAATCGGGCAAAATCAGAACACGCAACTACAAAGAAAAATAGTTGGGTCTAGCTTCACAATCCCAATGAAGTCTTTGAAGTCGTTAACCTACAGGGTCTCGATAGAAACCTAAGGTTAAAGGAGAATCGACTCTAGTTGATGCAACTAGTAACACACAGGAGGTGTGGGGATTAGGTTTCCCAGTTGCTAGAGTTCTCCTTTATATAGTTTTCAAATCAGGGTTTGCAATCCAAGTTACCTTGGTAACAAAGCATTCAATATTCACCGTTAGATGAAAAACCCGATTCAACCAAGCTAATATCTTTCAACCGTTAGATCGAACTTAGCTTGTTACATACAAATGTAATGTACCCTCATTTAGGTTTATGCAACCGTACCCAAACGTGTACACCATGTTGGCTCAACAATGGTTAATCGAAGTTAGCCATATGATTACTCTCATATCATCCTTATTCATCTTAACCATAACTAGTTCAAATGACTCAAATGAAACTAGTTAAAGAGCCGTTCAATTGCTATATTCTCATAGAAGTATACAAGAACACAATTGAAGCAAAATCGGTTTGATTCACTCGAATCAATTCATGAACATTATAGCCACAGTTTGCAAAGATTGCATTCCTTATTTTATAAATGTTTAAATTCATGTACAACTAGAAAGTAACCAACTCAAGTATGCAAACGGGTATGCATACTTAAGTAGACGGACCGAGTTTGGTTACGCCAGTACACGAACGGGTGCGCATACCAATTCACAATTCCAAACTCCAGCAGAAATTCACGAACGTGAGACTTCTGCCAGTAAGACATCCAACAACCGCCAGTACGCGTACGGATACGCATACTTCAGGTTCCCGGTTTTGGACTTACACTCAAATGTGAGAACACACTATGTTTATATCCAAACATGGTTACTTGATTCTAAACTCGCTATTTCAATCATTGGAACTTTCTTAGAGGATGACAATAGCTGTTTTCACTCACTATTAGCATCAAAGCAATTTTAAAGATATTGAAATAATCATAACGAAACATTCCAAGTCTACACCAAATGATTGTATCACACAAACCATGTAAGATGTTACTCGGCAATTTTCACATGGTCATATTCTGACATTCGTCAAGAATATACGATGAACTTAGTCGAAGCGAAAGCTTGCCAACACATATTTCGAGAAGTATGTAAGCGAGATAAACTCAACTCGAAATCTCAAATATGTATAATAGAAAACTATATCGTAATACGACTTATGTCTCAATACAGGAGATAGAGTAGAAATAGACTTTCCAAGTGATAGATGAGTTTCAGTATCCACATACCTTTTGTTGATGAAGTTCCACAAGCTCCCCTTAGTAGTTCTTCGTCTTCAAATGATGAACGCCGTGAAGTCTAAAGCTCAACTACACAATTTATGTCCTAGTCTGAGACATCTATAAATAGGCTAGAAATCAAGACTTATAGTTTTGATCACTAACATTGACAAACATGCTTGAGATAGAAACACATGTGAGTTCAACCGAGCAGTGCTCTAACAATAGGTATATAACAACGAAAGAATAAGATATTCATTTTTATGCCATAACAAACAACTCACCACAGCGAGTTTTTCGTAGAGAAAACATATTACTGAATATCTTAATTTCCCATAAACCCCGGTGTAGGTGACTTGTTTATTTTGGCACAAATCAAGCTCACCTTATTGAGATCGAAGTCGCAAACCTGAAAAGTAACCTCTTTAATTCAAGTTGATGAGTAAACTTCTGAAAAGATCAAGATGTTGATTTTTATGGCAGAAGAAACAACTCACCACATCGAGTATTTGTAGAGACATATTACTTGTTAATTTTCCGAATACTCGATGCATATGTGTTGTTTCTCTTGGAACAAATAATGCTTACCTTATGGAGATTGATGATGCATCCAGCCTGACAAGCAACCTACTTAATTCCAGTTGGTGAGTAAACTCTTAACACACTAAAGTTATGTGCATTACTTATCATTATTATGGTCTCCTCTAAATGAAAATTTTGGTTGATTCACCATTCTCTTTGCTTTTTGAGGATTCATGGATGCAAACACCTGAAGCTGGACAAATGATGAACAAGTGAGACCGTGTTGGCCTTGCAAAGCTATACAAGCGAGGGATGAACTTGTAACCAAGATCAAGATTCTTGAATTAAGTTTATCCCTGCCCTTGTATTGCGTTGCAGGACATTGATAGAGAAATATAATTAGAAATGTTGATGTGCAATAATACCTTGACATGTGGACAAGTTAGAAGATATGAGACAGTGTTGGTTCGTCGAAGCTGTGGAAGTAGGACAACTGAGAAGTAACACATTCTCGTCTCTAATTCTTATGGTGAGTAAACTCTTACTACAACTTTTCAGACTTTTTCATATGAACCGTGTATGTGAATTGCCAGTTACAATTCTATCAAATAAATATATACTTTTGATACTTCGGTTGTCAATGTTCAAATTATTATGACTGAATGGTATTCAACAATGAAAATGTATGAAATCCAGAATGACAATGCACATGTAACTGAATGATTCTTTGTGTCTCCTACGAACATTGTTCCTAATTTGATTGTCACTAATTTTATTGTTTGTAGAAATATCACATCCAGAATGATCATGTAAAACGAAATGCCCAAATTACTGAATGAATCTTTCTCTCCTATGAGATATGTTTCTAATTTTGGTTTCCGTTTCATTTATTGTTTTGTCAGGATACTGGAATTGATGGCAAGAGCTGGTTAAGGCTACTACGATGTCAATGGACGACTTCTTTTGGCGGATGAACAACTTTTTTCAGCCAAGGTATATATAATGCAGAACAACACTTGCTTATATTTAGAAATTGTTGAAAAACACAACCCTTCTCATTTGATTATAACCATATAGGGAACCATGTATTTTTTTAGGCTTAAGCAGTTCTTTCAATGTAAAGATGATACTCGTATATACTTACGTATGTGAATGATTTAGGAGTATGTATTCCAGAATAATTGAATGAATGAATTCCTTGTGCTGCTAGAATGAGAATGTATTGTGGAATGAGATTGAATTCCAGAATAATTGAATAAATGAATTCCTTGTGATGCTAGAATGAGAATGTATGTACTGTGGAATGAGATTGAATTATGGGTTTCAGATTCAGTATTGCAGGTTCAGAAATGAATTGCAATGCAGCTTCAGAAAGTAATTGTATTGCAACTTCAGAAATGGATTGTATTGCATTGCAGGGTCCAATTATGGGAGCTTATTTATAACAGTAAAAACGTTATTTTATTTTTTTGAAAATTATATTTTTATCAACATCGGATCAACGTTATAAATTATGTTAGTAATTAGCACACCTGGCAAAGTCATTACTGTTACAATCAATCGTCAACGTCTAAAGCCGTTAGTCTACATGTTACAAACGATGAACACGGAGCAAACATCAAACATTACAGTCAGCTATTACGAATCGAATCGTTACAGTAAGCTGTTATATCCCAAATGTTATAATCAATCATCAACGTTTGAAGCCATTATTTTATACGTTACAGCCGATTGACACGTGTCGTACGTCAGCCGTTACACTAAGCTGTCACGGTCTAATCGTTATAATAACTGTTAAATCCAATCTGTTATAATCAACTAAACAACGATTTCAATCGTTGCTGTAGCTATTACAAGGAAGGACAGGCGGCAATAAGTCAATCGTTACATACAAAGTCGTCGTTACAGTATCTGTTACACCGAACTGTTACAGGTTAACTGTTACGATCTGCGCAATAACGGCCATCCGTTACAAAAAAATGACATCAGATTAACCTTGTGCTGACTAGATAACCGTTGGTGTATTTATTCCAACGAATCAAACCGTTATTTAATAAATTTTTATTGTAACGAAATGAACTGTTGAAAAAAATATCGTAACACTAATAATAACGGCACATTTCCAACGTTTTTTTGACGTTACAATATATAGATACTAACGGTTTTTCAACGTTACAAATTCCCCGATTTCGTGTAGTGATCTATAGCGCGTTCGGATATATATCTATAAGAATCAAGAAGTTAGTTTGGGTGTAAAATTTCAGAACAATATCAAAAAGCAAAAATAGGCAAAAGTAGCTGAAGCTCTTTAATGGCATGAGTGACCTGGGATATTGAAAAGGGAATCAAGAGAAACCCATTTTGGTTAAGAGTATATTCAACTGTGAATACGTTTGCATGGAGGGTGTTCAAGTCATTGTCGGGAAAGTGGTAAAGAAAAAAAAGTTGGTTAAATGGGTATGAATCACACGTCAGAGTATCGTGTATGTTTTTGGAAATTAAGAATCTTCCAAAAGATCCGTGGCTAGTGATTGCAAAAAGGGAAAAATATCATTTGGTCCTTTTATGTCCGGGCCCACAACAGTTTTGTCCTTTTAGAAATCACCTTTTTCATTTGGTCCATAATTAATAAAAAATACCAAAGAGACAATAATACCCTTACATAACTGTTACCGCCTTCAACACACGATCTCCCTAAAAACGCGTTAACCATCTCTCTCCTTCTTTTTTCCATTTTGAGTCTCTTGGTTTTCATTTTCAGAGAAAACACAAATTCTTCATCTTCTTCTCTTAAAAAACCCAGAGTATGAACAACATCAAACTCAAAAACAAAAAATCAAAACCACCAAAATCAGTCGAAATAAGTCGAAAATCATTTCAAATCGAAATCAAAACAGTCTTCAAAATCAGAAAACCAAATCCAAAAAAATCGAAAACCCTAGAAAAATTAAAAGAAATCAAAACCCTAAAATGGGGAAATCGAGGAGGAAAGTAGTAGTAGATTCATCTTCAGACGAAGAAGTTGAAGAAAGAACCAGCCAATTAGTTGTTTATGAAGGAGATAATCAAGAAGAAGAAGAAGAACCAGTGACAAAGAAATCAAAAGCAAAGAAACCATTGAAAGGTACAAAAAACACTAATTAAAAAATGGTTTTTTGTCTTCTGAAGTTGAATTTTGATCTGTTTGTTGTTGATTCAGTTTGTATTCCAGTTTTTATGCTGTCTGCATGAAGTTGTATTTCAGTTATAGGTAGGGTATATCTTGTCGGTGTTCATTTTGTAGAATGAAGTTAGTAGATCTATATGATGAAGTTATAGAATGAAGGTGTATATTTGTTTGATGTTTGATGAATAATACCATGTTTTATGAGTTCATTCTTT
>JAJJMB010010439.1:282377-339986 GCA_023531105.1 Papaver atlanticum
TAGAATGAAGGTGTATACCATGTTTCTTCTTGATGTTTGTCGGACTTTATTTCTACAATGAAGTCTAGAAAAATTGTACTGAGTTCATTTCTACACTGAACCATGTTTCTTCTTTGATGTTTGCTGGACTTCATTTCTAGAATGAAGTCTAGAAAAATTATTGATCTAGATTTTACAGTTCATTATATAGAATGGACATCATTTGGGAGAATGAAGTCCATTATCTAGATTCTTCTTGTGTTGGTTCTTCTTTGTCCGAGTTAATTTTGTATAAAAATGGAACATGTTTCTTCTGTAAAATTGTATACCTAGATTTTGTACAAAAATGAAGTAAGCAGGTGTTTGACATCATGATGTTTGCTGGACTTCATTTGGGAGAATGAAGTCCATTATCTAGATTCATTCTTGAGTTGGTTCTTCTTTGAAAGCCTCATTTTAATGAATGAACTTCGAACTGCTTGAGAGTTCACCCAGTAGAATGAAACTGAAGTATTGGTCCTTCTCAAGCCACACTTTATCTTCTTTTATCAGCTAATATTTATAAAAAAGTAACCATTAATCTTTCTTTTTTTTTCTTTAAAAAAAATGTAGATAAGAAGATAAAGTGTAGCTTTGCTGGAGCCATTGCTCTTGCTGAGAAGATTAAAGCTCTTCAGGAAAATGAGGCTTTGAATGAAGAACAAAGAAATGCTTTGTATAGAAGTCCTTTGGGGAATGTAGCCAAAGTATTTCTGGAAGACGACATTGTTGCTACTGAATAGAATAAGTCAACACCTGTTGTCCAAGTTGTCTGCAATGCACACCAGTTCATTCCTGATACAAATGATCATACATTCGTTTTCAAAGTAAAGGGGGAAACATATGTGCTAAGATCCTCACCTGAAAAGTTATCGTTAGTGTTTGGAATACCATGTATCCCTGGAGGTGGAATAGAATAATCTTTCTTGGACTCTAGAAACCTAGCTGACTACACTTCTGGAAGGTTCTATACAACCTACAAATTTGTTCCATCAAAAAAGAAATATTCTGATATAAAGAACACGGAATTGAAAGACAAAATCGTTGAGTTGATTAGGAATAGAGGATCTATTGAAGATCTTGTAACCATGTTTGAACTCTTTCTCTTGTCTACTGTTTTTATTACTACTGGTGATGGAGGTTCCATCCACACCAAGTACCTAGCCTACCTAGAGTCAATAGATAGAGTATCTTTTCCGCATCTCATACACAAGCATTTGATGGAAAGCTTGAGAAGAGGTTCTTCTGAAGGGTGTTACCTTTACTTGTTGGTGAGATGAAAAACTATTCATAATTATGTTTCTTCATTTTGATGTTTGATGTTGAAATGAATTGTTGCTGATAACTGACTAGTATAATTCTCCTTTTTACAGCCTTGGTTTGCTGAGCATTCAAAGAAATTAAAACCCAAGTGGCAGGTGCAGAAATCAGTAGACTACCGTCCAAGATTTGCAAGGTGGAAAATCTATATCATTTCCAAACACTTAGCGATGAATGTTGATGATTTTGGAGAGGTAAAAATATAGTTTAACATGGTAGCATTATGTTGTATTTCAATTTTCACATAATGAACTATGCTGCTTTAAGACAAAACTGGGAGTTCATTCCACAAAATGAACTCTGACTGTTAATGTCGATTCCTATGACATTCTGGTTCATTCCTTGTAATGGATACCTACACAATTTAGTATGCAATTGTGTGTTCATTGTGTGAAATGAACTCAAAAAAATTGTTGATAATATCTGATTATTTGAATTTTGTGTGTGCAGCTATCACAAAATTTCTTGGAAGAATACACTGAGGCTGAGAACAAGCTACTGCAAAAGAAAAAAGCCAAGACAAAAGCTGAGTTGCTTCAGGAAGAATTCAATCAAATGACCGCCCAGATAGAAACTATGAAAGCTAAACATGCTCAAGAGATACAACATTTGACAACAAAGCATGCTGAGGAGATGAAGAATCTTTTGTTAAGGCAGGAAGACCTTGACAAATCACTTGCAGAAGCCACAACTTCAAAGACACTCTTTGACAGAAAGATGAAATGCCTTGAAATATACTTGGCTTTAAAACAACCTGAAGTTGATGCATTGCTAGCTCAAGGAGGGAATGTGGCGAAATTCATGGCAGACCAAGCATCAGAGTACATGCGTACACTTTTCATTGATGAGCATAAGAGTGCATTGTTGAGCGATCAAATAAACAACATATTGAATCAACCAGTGGATGGAGCAGTGGAAGCTGATGTTGGAAATGTGAATGAATATGTTGGAATGCACAGTACTGCTAAAGATATGCAATCAGTACAAGATGCTGTTGTGGATGAAGAAATTGGAACTGATGATGTGGAACCGGCTAATGATATGCAAGATCCAAGAACTGATGATGTTGAAGCTGCTGGAGGTTCTGATAATCTCTTTCCCATCTTATCTGTTGGAGATCCTTCTATTGAAGTTGATGCAAGTGATATTCAGCAAAAGCTCCTTGATGAAATGACTGAAGAAGAGCTTCCTTCAATTCGAAAAGACAACACCGCAATTCCTCTCAGTTTTGATCAATGTGTGAACCTGGATAAGAATTCCAAATCTTTTTCTTCCTTCTGCAAAATTTTTAGATTTACAGGTTGGAGTTCATTCTGGAATTGAACTATTACTTTTCAAGCATAGGTTGGAGTTCATTCTCATGGATGAACTCTGGCAACAATATACAAGTTGGAGTTCATTCTGAGGGATAGACTCTAACTTTTCATGCAGAGGTTGGAGTTCATTCTCATGGATGAACTCTGGCTACAATATAGAAGTTGGAGTTCATTCTGTAAATGAACTCTGACTTTTCATGCAGAGGTTGGAGTTCATTCTCATGGATGAACTCTGGCTACAATATAAAAGTTGGAGTTCATTCTCATGGATGAACTTTGGCTACAATATAGAAGTTGGAGTTCATTCCGAGGGATGAACTATGACTTTTCATGCACAAGTTGAACATTGAAAAAAATTGATTTATGCTTCTTGAATTATTTTTAACATCAAGTAACAAAGATGATATATTCGTGAGAGAAGAGCGTGTGAGTCTGCAGCTTATTGATGACAATAATAAGAAGAATGAAGATTTGAATGATGACGAAGATGACACCATCATCAAAGCTACAGTAATTGAGATCAACTATAGTCCTCCTAGTTTCTCAATTGGGATGACATAGTACCATCCCACCCCTGTGTCACAAGAACCAACTGGAGCGGTTACTAGGTCAAAGAAAGCGAAGACAACTGCCGTAGATATGGAGACAGCTTCGCAAATAGTTGCATAACTGAATGAAACAGACCTTGGTTCATCGATGGAGCACACTCAGCACACACCTGTGAAAGTAGTACCGGAAGAAAGTAGTAGAATGGCTACTAGATCAAACAAACCAGTGAAACCAATAGGGGATCAATTTATATCTGGATCAGATTACAGTGCAAGAAAAACAAGATTCAAACTGAAGTTGAACAAAGAAAAGAAGGTAGTGTCAAAGAAATCACCTGAAGCTGATAGAGATGAAGAACAGAAGAAGAATAATGTATAGAACCCTGTTGGTAAGAGGAAAAGAGGATCCGAGCCTGCAAATGTTCAGGGAGATCGGATTCAAGAAGCAGCACCACAGGCTCCTAGAAGAGTAAGACAAGTAATCAAGCCAAATCTACCAGAACTGAGAAAATCTCTTTTTTACCACAAATTTGATAATGCTGCGCTGGCGGTATTTGGTGATTTCTTCCACAAAGCTAAGACTATGTATGTTTCTCTTACTAACTCTTTATATGTTTCTCTTCAACAATTCTTTTTTGGTATAAAACTTTTGACAGTTCATTTTTCTTTGTATTTGCAGTCAAGCAGCTTGGAAAGCAGAGAATCACAAGAAAATTCCAATATCAGTTCAAGGGAGTGAAATCGTTTCTCTGTTGTTCAATGAATACTTGGACACCACCTTGTTGGACTACTATATATACAGAAAGTATAAAGCTGCAAACAAGGATAGAATGTTCATAGATAGCGAGGACAGTGATACTCGAAGAAATTATATCAACTTCGAGATTATAAATTCAACAACATTCATAAGTGTGTTTCTTCCTATTCATTTGATTAAAAGTGAACTGTTTGCTTGCAGTTTATCTGATTTAGAGAAAAATGCATGGCTATGAAGGTTATTTGATTTTTATCTATTTGAACTGTATAATCCAGCATGCATAGAATGAACTTCTTATCTAGTTCATTTCTGTTTTTGTTTTTCAGACATATTTTGCGCAGCATAATGAACTGAAGAGAACGGAAGAAGTTGATCAGTTTATAACAGGCATGGATGACAAAACCGAAAAGCTGCTCATTCCTATGAATACTGACCCACACAATAGTAATGCGAAATCAAAAAGGCCTCTAGGTGAACACTGGCATCTGTTGATTTTTGACGTTGGCAACTACACATGGGAGCATTACAACTCCATCAAAAGGGGAGAGCTTGGTAAGCAATGCAAGAGTGACGCAAACAGAATGGCTGGTTACTACATGAAACATATCAACTTGTGGCTATAAGCTCATGGTAGGGAAAGATGCACCAAAGTTACCTTTGAAAATCTGCCAGGAGTGCTAGATCAAGGAGCATTCCCAGATTGCCTGATGTACACCTGCTATTGGATCAAGAGAAGTGTCAAGCCAACCACAAACAAGTCGCAGAGTGTGATGAAGAAAGATGACATGGTAGAGAGGATGCAAGCAAGAAGAGTTGGGATGGCCTACAAACTTCTTACTGCATCAGGAGATGAAGAGAGCTGGGGTGAATTTACCAACTCAGAATACCTTAGCAATTGCTTACTTGGAACAGATTAAAACAGAAAAACTCTTTTTAACTATAGTATTTTGGAGAGTATATTACTTCTTACTGCAACAGAAAACTCTTATGTCTAATATCACCTGAATTAGCTTCTGATGTAATTGATATTCTAGTATGTTTTATATTTTCATCTATAATATTTTGGATAGTAGATAATATCAATGTTCTGTCTTATGTCTTGTCTTCCTGTATTATGCCTTATCTTATTGTCTAATGGATACATGTTCATTCCTGTAAATGAAGTTCATTCAAGAAATGAAGTTCATTCCAGAAATGAAGTGGGTTCATTCCAGTACTTCTAAGAAAAAATGGACTTCAATCCAAAAATGTTTTACCTTTTCATTTTGGATAGTCTTATGTCTTGTCTTACTGTCTAATGGATACCTGTTCATTCCAGAAATGAAGTGGGTTCATTCCAGTAATGATGTTCATTCCAGAAATGAAGTGGGTTCATTCCAGTAATGATGTTCATTGCAGAAATGAAGTGGGTTCACTTCACTAAATGATCTTGTATAATAGCAGTCCATTCTGAACAATGAAGTACATATCCAAAAATATAAATAACATTTCAAAATAGCAGTTCTAAAAAAAAAAAAAAAAAAAAGGAATTCATTCCAGAAAATGAAGTTCACAAAATAACTTCACAAAAAAAAGGAGTTCATTCCAGAACAAAAACAAACTAAAAAAACACCAATTCATATCAAAAATTAACACCAGAAAACTAATAAAAATGTTCAGCCATACTACTCCAGCATTAATACACGACAGGTAGCTTTGTTGTGGTTCCCAATCTTCTTGCAGCTTGAGCACTTCATAGGCCTCCTCTCCTTCTCATAGGCACTGCGAATACGCTTCTTTGGTGGTCTTCCTGGAGTTGGCCTTGGAATACCAGGAAGGACTCTCTCTTCAGGTTCATATGCTTCTGGCCTGTTGTAGTTGGGAATGGGTCGAATTGCAGGAGTATAAGTATTGCGAAAATGATTTGAACCAAAGTATGGTTGAATATACATCAACATCTCAGCACCCTTCATAGTAATAGCAGCACATGCGTGAGCACAAATGAAACCAAACACTTTCCATCTCTGGCAAGTGCACGTCATCTGCATCAGATCAACAACATGAGAGCTGGGAGAGTGAACCTCATATATATCATTACCTGACTCGGTAACATTCCATGGACGACCTATATCAACATGCGACTTGAGTAATGCTTTATAGATGGGAGTCAAACTATCTAGATAAGTTCTACCAAGCTCACGCCTTTCTGAACTCATCCTCATGATCTTTATCCGGAGCTCATCAACAAGAGCAGCTAGAGGCAAATCCCTTTCACGATGAATCCAATTATTGAAAGATTCTGCAATACTTGATGAGTGTGTCCCATACCTACATCCTATGAAGAAAGCATTTGCCCAGTTCTTGGGATCGATATTTCTGATGTACTTGGCAACCCAACCACATCCTATGATGCACATCTCATTCAAAGCAAACTCATATTTGGCAACGCTATAGCAGTATGCAGCTTTATGGAACAAATCCAGAACTTGTTTTTACTTCTCATGTCCTTTCTTGATAGGGAGGTTATTCTTCAAATGATAAAAATAATAACTATGATAAGAGTTAGGAAAAAACTTAGGAATACTTTGCTTCAGCGCTTCATAACGATCAGTGATAAAGGTGATAGGACGAGAGTCAACACAATGCTGCAAGTTTTCCATAAACCACTCCTAACCTTCAATGTCTTCTGAAGGAACTAAAGCAAACGCAAAAGGAAAAAAACCTACAGAATGAAAGAAAACAAAAGAACTAAAAAGTGTCAGTTCGTTAAGAAATCAATGCATATAAAAACTTAACAAAAAATGAAGGTTCATTCTTAAAATGAAGCAGCAGGAATACTTCTTAAAATGAAGACCTTAACTAAGTAAAAGATAAACAAAGCAGCAGGAGTTCATTCCCACTTATGAACAACTAAAAAACTTAACAAAATGAAGGTCCATTCTTAAAATGAAGACCTTCTTCTTAACAAAATAACAAAGTAACAGATAAACAAGCAGCAGAGAATACTTCTTAAAAAATGAAGACCTTAACGAAAGTAAAAGATAAACAAGCAGCAGGAGTTCATTCCCACTTATGAACAGCTAAAAAACTTAACAAAAATAAGGGTTCATTCTTAAAATGAAGACCTTCTTCTTAACAAAATAAAAAAGTAACTGATAGGAATACTTCTTCTTTAACATAAAAGGAGTTCATTCTAAAAAATGAAAAGCCTTAACAGAGAAACTTCATTTATTCACATTGCTCTTAAAAAATCAAACAACAAACTAATATGATTTATACAGAAAAGAAAGAAAATTTAACTTGGATCCCATTCACACTAGTGGCAGCCATCAATGTTCCCTTGAATCTCCCAGTGAGAAATGTTGCATCACAGTAAAGCATAGGGTGAATAAACCTGTATCCTTCGATACATGCAGCAAAACATATGAAAAGCCTCTCAAACCGTTTAGTCTCTTTATTATATTCAAACTTAATATAGCTGCCAGGATTGGTAGCCTGTATTGCTTCAACATACCAAACAAGATCTGTATAACTTTTTACATCATCCCCATATATCTCTGCCTGAGATGCTTCCTTCCCTTTATACGCATGATGGTATTTTATGTTAATACCGTAACAACTCTTCACCTGAGGAACCATATCATTAGGCTTTATCGACGGATTTGACTGTATTTGATCCTTGAATAGATGTTTTATCAATTTCTTCTTCACAGGGGGTTCCTTCAGCTTATAAGCACCACCACATGTATGATTCCCATCGAATTCCTTGATAGCAAAGACACTTTTCGCGGTATCAATTGGAATAGCGTGCAGATACCAAGAACAATCTGCATCCCTACCACACTTGACTGTGTACCTAAGTCTATCATTCTTAACCTTTGCAACTGTATAACCAGACTTGCTGCAATATTTGCTGATAGCTAACCGAACTTCATCAACACCACCATGAAAAACTTGACCAACACCTTTAAAAATATCCTCCCAACCATCAGATAAAAGAGGTTTTAATTGCTCATGACTTTCTGTCAGGTATTTAATCTTTGAAGTCTCAGTGAACCCACTACATGATTCATCGTCACTGAGCAACTGCGTGTAAATACCCGATGAAGAGCTAGAAGCACCAACATTAGAAGCCTCCTCAACGAACAAATCAAAATGTGACAATTGCTTTGAACAAGAAACATCAATTAGTCCTCGAAGAGAATAATCACAATTGATGACAGCTTTATCACAACCTTCGCCATCCCTAAATCTTATGCTCCGAGGAGTCAAGTTTCTCCAATAATCACAAACATGTATTTTGAGGTCACGCATCATCGTATCTAAAGAAACTTCCAATGGAATACCATCCCCTTTGTAATACACAACTGCATAACACATAGAAAGGGCCATACTGAACCTGGAAAACAAAAATGAAGGTTCACATAAACAATTGAACACACACAACAAGCTAAACTTCATTCCAATAAATGAACACCTAAAATTCTCAATAAAAAAAGGAGTTCATTCCAACATATGAACAGCTAAAAAAACTTAACAAAATAAAGGTTCATTCTTAAAATGAAGACCTTCTTCTTAACAAAATAACAAAGTAAAAAGATAAACAAGCAACAGAGAATACTTATTCTTAAACAAATAAAGAGTTCATTCTAAAAAATGAAGCCTTAACAGAGTTCATTCTTAAAATGAACTAATAAAAATAAAATGCATAAACTTGATCTTCTTCTTAACAAAATAAAAAGATAAACAAGCAGCAGAGAATACTTATTCTGAAACAAAATAATGAGTTCATTCTAAAAAATGAAGCCTAACAGAATTCATTCACATTTGATCTTAAAAATTAAACAACAACCTAATTGTATGAATACTCACTAAACATGATTCGTAAACACACATTAGGTTTTGGTTACTTCACTAAACCTAATGATCTCCTGATAAGAAGAGAAGCACAGCCGATCTACAAAAATTACTTCAAATAAACAATTAGAAAAAGAATTAGTATGAATACTCACCAGAAACAAAAAGAAAATTCAGATCAACTCAAATCTTTCGAATATCAAATCAACTCCAATCTTCGAATATCAAATCTTCGTAAATTTGATCTGTAATTCAGAAATCAACAACGTCAAATCGAATAAATCTTCGAAAACCAAAATCAACTTCGTAAAAAGATCGAATCAAATCAGATCTGTAAATCTTTCAAAAACCAAAATCAACTCCGTTAAAATCGAATCAGTCTTCTAAAACCAGAAAATCAACTACGTAAATCAAATCAGTCTTCGTAACAATGAATTCCTCATTAATCTGCTATAAATCGAATGAATCTTCGTATCAAAAACAGAATCAATCTTCGTAAACCCTAGAAAATGGTTCTGCAGCAGCAGAAAACCGAGAGCAGCAGATGAAGTAGGAGAGAGAAAATAAAACTGAAACTGATTCTTGTTTTCTGCTTATATAAGGTAGTGAAGGGGTATTTTAGTAACGGAAAAAGAATATTCCGTGTGGGTGGACAAAACCGTAGGACCAAACCATAATTTCTATGACCAAATAATAATTTATTTTACCAAAAAGAACCAAACAGATAGTTGAATGAGTCAACTGGACCAAACTCATCCTAATATATTATTTCTAGGACCTATTGGTATTTCCATTTTGCAGAAAAACTAAACACTGTTGTACGTTCTGACGCCAAAAGATCAACACCAACACCTGCGTGTAAGAAAAAAGTTACCCTTAAGTGCTTTGTCGGAGATTCAGTATTGATGGTGTACGTTTTGTCGGTGATTAGTCACCGTAGTAAGTGGCAGAATTATTATAATTTATAGCATGTGAATCTTAAGATCAGCTTCTAACTATTGCATTGATCTCATATGCATCGGGAGGTATTAGAGTTTGTGCCAAAAGAAATAAGGACAAGGTGTAATTATTATCATGCAATACTTGCTTATATCATGAGTGTCACTTTGTTAACAAAATACTAATACTCTATCTGTTTAAGGAAAATGATATTTATTTATTTTCTTCAATTTAACCGATTTTTAAGCAAAACAATGACAAATGAAAATATCGCAGGTATCCATCACAAAATAAAAACGAATGCGAACAAAAATTTATTAGCCGTCTGTCAAAGTTGTCTAGTCATCAGTGTTTGCAAATCATTTGATGTGCGGTAGGTATTACGTTGGGAAAAGTAACAATTTTACTAAAAGTTAGAACCGGTTGTTGGTGTACATTTTCCCATGTAACAGTGTTGGCCAGATGGAAGGATTGCCTGGAAATAGATGTAGAAAAGAGAATGCACCCGGTAAATATCTTGGTCTTCCTGTTGAAGCTGCTAAACCAAGAGAAATGTAAAATTTTCATTTAATGGTAAATTATTTGTATTCGTTTATAAAATCTTTAAAGGATTAAACACCTGTTATTCAGTTGTTTAAGTAGCAAAATCATACACATTATTAGCAGGCTAATATAAACGTTTTTTATAATGTGTTTATCTGTTGTTTTCCCATTTTTACGGTTTTTTTATCAAGAAAATTTGGAACTTAAATCACTGATATCATCGCCAAATGATCAGGCCATGAGAGATATGGAAACAAAAATGATGAGTCATGGCTGATTTACATGATACAGAATCTCTCACACTGCTGAGGCAATCTAGTCCAGCCTTTTCTTATCCTGACAATAAATTAATAATCAAAAAGCATCACTCAAAATATTAAACTCCAGCAGATTAGATACGTTAATCCTTTAATAACAAGTGTTCAACAAATGATTAGTTTAAGAAGTTAATACTAAATTGCTTAAAAGGAAACCTTATTTCTTGGAAATTTATTCCAAGGATAGGTTTGACTCTGAGTGTACTTTTGAGGACAGAAGTATGTTTGAAAATACTTTTTAAGTCATGAAAAAGGACAAATCGGGAAATACATGAAAAGAATTGCTAAATAAGAATAGGATGTGAGACCAATTATTATCAAAAAGGTGATCCTTGGATGTTATAATGATAGTTGCTTGTCCTTGATCTCTATTTCCATGCAAGATGGTGTCTTTTTCGTTTTGTTCTCTCTGACCAACTCTTTTGTTTGTCTCTTGTGATCTTGCCAGTTCAGAGGTACTAACTACAACAAACACGCTTTTCAAGTTTCAACACACTACTCCAGCAAATGATATGTCAAGATAAGAATTGAAAAATTGTAGACAACCGAGAAGTTGATATTTGCACCCACAAATCATGAGCGCCTTCGCTCTTGCCACATCTCAACTTGCTTTTCCCATTCTGTTAAATTTTTACCACCTCCGGGTTACTCTCGTGGCCTTCCGAATCTAGTATCTTGATTGGAAGTTCACGTCAGCTAAAATAACCCTCTAACTTTTATGGCAATTCTATTTTAATATGCTAGTCGCATAACCAAACAGCGAGATTCAGCATAAACATTTTTTTACGGTGCAGATACCGTGCTGAATAGTACAGTGCAGATACCGTGGAATATTCTACTCGGCGCAACCAAACAGCGAAAAGTTGATTTTTGACTATCTCGCTACTAGTTGGCATTCGAGATATATATAGAGAGAGAAGTAGAAGAGAAGAATAGACAATGCTTTGAGAAGAATATACAACATTTTTTGTCTAATCTAGAAGCCATATCTATCCCATAAGACTTAATCTTACAAAAAGATTTCCTGTACAAATTGCACATCAAACAAGCCTATTATTTTGAAAAGGAGGGAATAGTTCCTACATGATTTTACCTTTTTGCTATAATTTTTGATATTGCAATAAAATTGGATATTTAATTGTAAAAATAAATTCAGAAACACTAAATTACATATTTTAGTTGCCAAATAGTTGTTCGGTATATTTCTGAAGAAGAATCTAACTTAAGTAAAATATATGCATTCACGGGATCTTCTTTTCCTAGTTATCAATTGTTGTTGTAGCTAATATTGTTTATTTCTGTTTTCATTTGCGTCGAGATCAAACTGTATGAAATGGTGAAAATAATGGCAAGTTAAACCTCAACAGGAGTAAAAACATTAGAAGTTTATGCGGTTACAAATCTTTCCCTTAGGCAAGAAGCGCAACAACAAATTAATAACAAATAATTGAGAGACGAAGCAACGACGTGAACTTAATATAAAGAGTGATATTTCGCCGAAAATATCCGTCTCATAGAGAAGAATGCTCTACCGAGAGAGATTATTCTTCAAAACTTTGGTGGTAACCCATTCCTCACTTTTTTCATCCTATTATTAATGGGTTCTAGTCATTGGGATGGTATTATGAAATCCAAAAATTTGGTGATTACTAATTTAAATTTCCAATCAAGATTTATGTTCCGGAAGGATTATTGGTTGGGAAATATATCTTTGCAAAATTTATTTCGTAACTAACATAAATTTCAAGAAAGAAGAATTTCTCAATTAAAGACATGGTTTATGCTGGTGTCTGGAAAATAGATTTTTAAAAGGAATATAAGTTGAGATTGGTAATGCATTTTAGCTTCTGCGGCTAATTGGTATGTCAAGTGAACACCTAGATCATGCAGATGATCTGAGGAACTGGCATACTAATAATGAATTCTCAGTTTCATAAGCTTATAAATCTTTTGACGTTGATGGTTTCTTAACTAGCGCCTCCTTATCAGCAAATGTAGTATTCCAAATACCTTTTGAAGGGGATCCTTTATTTCCTGGTTTGGACCCTTTTTATAAGGGTACACCTACATTAAAAGTTTTGTTTATAGCAAGTAAAGTCCAATCTTCGACTTGCATGCTGTGTGGAGCTGTTCTAGTTCTCACTTGTTTATGCATTGCAAGTTAACGATCCAGATACGGATTTACTTCTTTAACAACTTTGGCTAGCATTGGTCCTTACCGAAGAATGTTAAGTCAGTCATTTGGGAACGAATTGGTAGGTAAGTGAAATCCAGGAAAAAGAGGATACGACCCCTACTTCCTTTTCCTTATGCAATCTGGTGGAACATTTGGCGAGAAAAAAACAATAAATTTTTGTTTAACAAGAATATGATTTTCAACTAGATAATTGTAGTTATCAAATGCACAATTTACTATAAGTCTTCAACACAAATTTATTTGATAGTTGTTTTTTGTCTATAATTAGGACACAGTTATAAATTGTCCTTGATTTTCTTTTTCTTTACTTGATGTAATACTGTCAGTTTTCAGTAACCTTTTCATAGTTAAGTTTTTCCTTTTCAGTAGAAAAAACAAAAATACAAAAAATATCTCAACAACCTACCAATATGTTAGAGTGTGGATGCACAATGGTCTCTCATCCACTCCAACATTAAATTTTTGACTAAACTCCATCCATATTCGGGTCTTTTTCGGTAAGCTCAAATTTGCTCCTCGAAGCAGATCTGGGTTCTTTTTTGCTGTCTGGTTGTAGTTTTAGGTTAGGTTTTAGTTTGCTTTTCTATTTACCTTGTTTAGTACTAGTTTAAGTATAGGGTTTTGTTTTTGTTTTTGTTTTATTTCTAGCCGATTTTCGTCTTGTTTTTGTAGTTTAAATGCTATTTCATGTATTTCTACACTCCTTCGTGTACTTTCATGGACCAAAAAACTTAGCCTAAAACGCTTAAACGTGTAGGCTTAAACTCCCCGATATGCCACTTGTAACGCAGTGATCGGGCCGTAAAGCTTCAAGCTCACCAGAAAAATGCAAGTTGATTTGCCTTTATAAACATGCTTTAGAAGCATGATTCCTTAAACTTAGTTTCCGCACAGTTCCACCTTACCTTGTTCTACGAAGGGTGGAAGGTCATAAAGGTTAACACGGATGCATATTACATGCATCGCTGTCTTCCGAGTCTTGAAAGGCATAAGGTATGCATTGTATTTACACATAGCCCATCAAGCATATTTCTCATCCTTACTTCGTTTTGGGATTAAGCTGAATACATGCACTTGTATTACTTGTGCAAAGGGTGCATCAGCCAGGCTCATGCCATTCTTGCCTTGCGTCATCTTTGTAGTACAAATGACCAATCCGCAATTGGTGCATGCATATGTTGAATGGCTTGTTAGGAAGTATGAACATCCAAGGGATTTGCCGTATTTACCTCATCAAGTATGGAAACAATATTCTCTTGCATCGTATTGTCGAGTCATTTGATATGAGTTACTGAAATGTCACAAACACCTCATAAAAGAATGGTGCCACAACATCATTAATGCTTCCACAAGTTCAAGATGAGGCTTCATCTTGTTCCATGACTCATTTTTGAGGATGCGTCATGCAAAAAAATGCAGGTGGTACAATTCAATAAGTTTGACTCTTGATAACAAATTGTTTCTTCAAAAACATCAAGATCAGTGGTTTTCACTTACGGTGTTATCTTCAAAGTCTGGGAAATCACTCCCGTTCATTTCATGGTAGTACATCTTTGAGAAGAATAATTCTTATCAAAATGGTTGGATACTTCTAAAAAAAACATTAATTCTCTCTCTTTCGAATACACATAGATGGTAATCGTATGGTTGTCCGTCTCATTCTTGTATTTCGTGTCTAGAGAATTTTTTTATCCTACTTGTAATCAACAGTCAAATTTTTATGAATGAATGAGAATTCAGTTTCTTAGCATAAAAAAAGAATAAAAAACTTCAAATTTTCGGTTTAGAAAAATCTCAAGATGCTTCATACATTATCTAGTTATTAGCTATAAAAGCAAAATCTCCAACAGTCATAATTTTCATAACTAACTTAAAACCATGTTAGTTGGCGAGTAGATTCTTGTTTCTTAGACAGCTAGTAGTTTAGGTTAGATTTGTTTAAGTTTTTGTTTCAATCTCCATTCTTTTTAGGAGGTTTTTATGGTGTTCTTATGGGTGTTTTCCCCTTTTTGTTAATGTCTTCTCCTTTACGGAGATTCTATGTGCGCTCTCATGGCGTTTCGTTGTGATCTAAATGGATATTTCGGGTTCAAGTGTGGTAATCAAGATTCAAGACTTTGGGCATATTTTTATGAGAAAATCTCTTTTGCAAGAAGAAAAAACCCTATGACTGGATTATAATCCCAAAACCGTTCTTTCAATCTCCGGATTGCTTGGTACTCTTGTTGGTAGTTCATTACTTCTCTTCACGAATTACTATTTGTTAGTACCTTTTAATTGTACTAGATTTGTGCCCGTGCTATGCACCAGGCATTTTTTTCTTTTGAGTTGGTGAGCGCGGGACTTTGCCCCGCCCCGTTGCGATGCATTTTATATTTGGTGTGCGCGGAGCTTCACCCCACCCCGTGGCGATGCATTTTTTATTTGGTGTACGCTGGGCTTCGCCCGCCCCGTGGCCATGCATTTCTATTTGGTGTGCGCGGGGCTTCTCCCCTCCCCGTGGCGATGTATTTTTTATCTGTTGTGGCGGGGGAAATACATTAAATATGTGGAAAATATGTGCAGATTCTATTTATTTTTTCCTTTTATATTCACAGAAAATATGTGGATTCCCCCCCCCTCCCCCCTTATATGTTAATTTGGAAAAAAGAGTCCTAATGTGGTAGGTACTCGATTTCCAAATTGAATTTGGACTTCCATAAAATTCAAAACACGGTAAGTTATTAGGTATATTGTCACCTTATGAATTCCAAATTGAATTTGTTTTTTTTATATATTTTTCCTATTCTTTTTAAACCAAACATACGTTGCCAAGTGTCCTCACCAAAACGTTCGTTTCACAAAACTCAAAAAATGCTTATTTTGGCCAATAGGGAGCGAGGATTTCCTCACCGTTCAACGTAGGAGTTTTAATTATCTAGGCGTTTAAATCTTTAGATTCTGATCTTGGATCTTGATGTTTTTTTTTTGTTTTTAACACGATCAGCGCGGGAATTGACCACAACCTATAGGTTGGGAACCCAATCCCTGACCAACTGGGCTAATGCCAGTCGGTTAACTGTGGAAAGAAGCTCATTGCTCTTTCGCGAGCAAAAGAGAAAAATAGGTGAAGTGTATAGTGCTCATTGGTATGGAATAGTAGGCAAGTGCCATGCCACCAAAAGGGTGCAAGTATCCAACACACTTTTTAACTACCAAAATCGAATTTTAGAATCACGACAACCGTCTCTAAAACCTGACCTAATTACTAAAAAAAAGCTACCATCTAAAAAATCAAAAGTCGGCAATAGAAAGTGGTTAAAATAAGATATATCCAATTATCTACTGCAATTAGTAAAACAAAGGTAAAAAATGGGTCATAAAGTTGACAAATCTTTACGTAATGGATGACGTGTCAACTTGTGGATCGTCTGTTTCAACCCATCCAATCCTTTTGAGTTGTCCAACATGCATGGATAGACGGTTCATTCACAGCTAAGGGCAACTTGATACACTGCTGGTCTAACGTCTGTTCTTCAAAAGTCAACCCCATTGACTAGATGCTATGTCACGTGGGTCCCACTCAATTCCTCTAACAATTTTCAGAACGAGGTAGATCGATGTGATTTACACGTAAAGCTGAGTCAGATTGATTGAATTGCTAAATCACATTTTATCACCTAAACTTAAAATTGGTTAAAAAAACCTACAACATCACATCGTCCTCTACCCTCTTAAAGACTTCTGGAGATAAAACTCAACGGACGTTTGCAGGTAAATTAGATATATGAGTGCGTGTTGTTCACAAACGTTGATGCAGGTGAAGAAAAGGCCAGAAATTTATGTGATTTCATCTTATCTGTGAATTAAAAAATAGGTATGATCAAGATGCCAACCAATATTGCTATTCTTTAACTTGAAAATTTGTTAAGATAAAAATATATCTCTTCCAACTAATTCAATGCCCATCTTTTAGGGTTCAGTGAAAACACCCTATAAATACCATACTCCATCAACATTCTTTTCACCACAATCCTCATACACTTTCTTTCACTGTGCCATTAGTTTTTTGTGTTGCATATTTTTTCTTCTTGAAGTTTTCAAGCTTTTTCAGAGATGACTATTCTCATTGAGCAGCCTCAAGTTCCTACTGGTAATCTTCATTCCTTATAAGTTTTTTTTCTTCTTTTTAGTTTTTTTTTGTTCTTCTGTTTGTTATACTTTTATGATGTTAATTATGAAAAAATGAATTGAACGAACAGGAATTGATCATCAAGTTGATGATATTCATATGAAGAATGATGCCTCCAATGAATTGATCTTGGATGGTGGCTTTTTAATGCCTGAAAGTAATGCATTCGGTCTAACTTTCAGGTAATTCCTTTGCCATTTCTACTAATTTTTGCATTATGTGCTTGATAATATGTTCGTCGCTTGCACGCAAGCGACCATATCCATCTACATGAACTGAAAGCAAGGATTTTAGTTTGAAGGATGATATGATATACGCGACACAAGCCAGTTGCCAAAAAAATTGCAAAGTGCAAAGATGGTGTACAAAAGGCATTTTCGGGGCCATAAATATTTTATAACTGCTTTTAGCTCTACCTATATTTTTCTCCTGTTGGCAAGTTTTAATCAGTTTGGTGATGTTGCATTGTCAGTTTACCGAGTCACTGACTCACCCAACCTTTTAAAGTAATTAAAATGGACTAGAACAGGTGGTTTAATCGAAACTAATTGGGAAAATCGGAGATATGCCCCAAAATCTTGGGATATGCCCCAGGATTCCAGTTTCTGAGAATATGCCCCAAAGTAACGGTTTCCGGTTTCCGTTAAGGAACCGTTAAATAGTCAATTTATCGTAAATGGTGTTTGAACTTTCTCTCTAATTTCTTCGAGATTTTTCTGTCTGAATATGTTCCTGAACCTTGTAAAGGTGTTAGTATATAGTATATATGTTTTTTAATTCACATATGTAATCCTAAGTGTGTGCGAATATTGACTACTTAGCGGTTTTGGATGGAATTTTGGATGGCTGGGGCATATTTCCGAAAACTGAAATCCTGGGTTATATCTCCAAGATGACAGTCGATTTTGGGGCATATCCCCGATTTTCCCAAACTGATTTTGCCATTTTGAACTTTAATTGACAGGGATTATGATGCTGAAAGCGAGCGAAAGGATAGCGTAGAAGAATTCTACCGGATGCAGCACATTAACCAATCATACGATTTCGTAAGATATCTTCTTGTTTAGCATATTCGGCTTTTTGGATTGTGGATGCGTTTATAGGGAAATTGACATAGTTAATGGTTTTGTGCACAACAGGTGAAAACAATGAGAGAAAAATATGGGAAATTGGATAGAGTAGAAATGAGTATTTGGGAATGTTGTGAACTTCTCAATGAATTTGTGGATGAGAGTGATCCTGATTTGGATGAACCTCAAATTGAGCACTTGCTACAAACTGCAGAAGCGATTCGACGGGACTATCCTGACGAAGATTGGTTGCATCTAACTGGCCTTATTCATGGTACATAATTGCGAAAGCTGCACCTTCATGTAAATTCAAATGATCCAAGTAAAAAAGTCTCACTAAATCTAATATATTGATGATAAAATTTCAGATTTAGGTAAGGTTCTACTTCATGAAAAATTTGGTGGACTTCCTCAATGGGCTGTTGTTGGTGATACATTCCCTGTTGGTTGCGCTTTTGATGAATCCAACATTCATTTCAAGGTGCTTTTATTTTTTATTTATTTTACAAAATCTTATGGTGAAATAGAATTGAATTAGTGACTAATTCTTTTCTTTTTTACAGTACTTCAAGGACAATGAGGACTACAATAACTCAACTTACAACAGTAAAAATGGGATTTACACCGAAGGTTGCGGTCTAAACAATGTTATGATGTCCTGGGGACACGATGACTATATGTACTTGGTTGCCAAAGAGAACAAGACTACCCTTCCATCTGCGGCATTATTCATTATTCGTTACCATTCTTTTTACCGTAAGTGATCTCAGATCAATCTGAACGAAAGCTTTATGTTTTTATAGATTTCAAATCATTTTTAACTAAATAGTGGATGATTTATGTGCAGCTTTACATCGATGTGGAGCATATAAACATTTCATGAACGAAGAGGATCACGAAAATCTTAAATGGCTCCATGTATTCAAGTATGCAAATTACTCACTGAAAGCTTTCATTGTTTGTTGTCTTGAAATATTAATGTTTAATGAAGATTGAACTCGTGCTAATTGTTCTTCTTGATATCTTGTATGCAGCAAATATGATCTTTACAGCAAGAGCAAAGTTCGAGTTGATGTCGAGAAAGTTAAGCCATATTATCTATCTCTGATCGAAAAGGTGGGTAGTCTAGCCATATCATGTATACAATTTTCTCCTATCGAATTTGTTTTTGCTTATAAAATTACTGAAGTGTTGTTGTTGTTGTTGTTATTGCAAATTACAGTATTTCCCTTCAAAGCTAAGATGGTGAAGCTTGTCTTAACATATCCATCGAGCAAGAGAAGTCGATTCCGGAAAATTACATGAATAACAATAATGATGCTGTTTGTAAAAGGCCATAGTCGATGAGGATGCATTGTCTTTTCATTAAGAGCTATATAAATGTATACATATATAACCCAAATCTCTCATAGAGATGTGAATTTCTTCGTAGAGATATTTATTGGGAAAGGATAAATCAATAATAAGTTTTAAATTTCAATTTCGTTTCACAAATATTGCTCTGCTGCTTTCGAAACCTGAACCCGAAAAGCATTCAAAATCTCTCCCACTTATGGAAGCCACCGAAGCAGGCCCGACTCTAAAGCCTAGCAACCTGGGCTCTAGCTCAGGATAGCAGAAAAAAAGAACCCTGTTTTAGGGCATACGTAAAAATTTCAGGGCATACTGAATAAAGACAAAAACTGGTTGTATATAGTAAAATCAATAACCTCTTAACCAAATATTTTTCGTAATGGCAAATCTGCCCTTTTAGTGTTAGTGTTAATACTAATGATTAGTTATTAATAATCCTGATTAGTGATTAATATTAATGATTAATGATTAAGATAATTTAGTTATAAATTTGTGTAGATGAAAATTTTTGAGGAAGAAAAAAAAGTTAGGTTTTTTTGGAGAAGGAGAAGGGGAAAGTGAGAAAAAAAGCTTGTATTTTGATTCAATGGATTAGGAGGGTCAATCTTCATCTAAAAAACCTAGGAAAATACACATCAATTGCAACAATGATCCGAAATGGCTGATTTGTTTAGATTATGAGAATGATTTGTTCAAACTCAAACTCAAGATGATGATTTTTATGAGCCAAATCCAAATGATGAATACATATATGAGGAACCCAATGCTTCTAATATAGAGGTACACTTCTATCTTATGTTTAATCTCGCTTTTGTAGCTTGAAATCATCAAAAGTTTGTATTTTTTCACTATGGTTCGGCGAACCAGGAATATGTTCGGCTTAAATTTATCAGCCGAACCCACCTGGTTATTGACAAATGATGAACAGTTCGGCTAGCTGCAAGTGTTATGGTTAGCCGCTGAACCTTTATTTTGTTATAGGTTTGGCACATATTGTGAATATCGTAATAGCCGAACCTAACCATTAATTTTTTTTTGTGGTACAGAGAATAGTTCGGCTTATAATGGAAATATCATAACCAGCTGAACCTAGACTTTTCCATATACACTATAAACTAGACGCACATGGTTCGGCTCAAACTCAATACTATCGAATATGCCGAACCCAACAACTGTCATTTGATTCTCCAACACAGTGAGGTATTCGGCTTCTAATTCAAAATTATTTCAAGCCGAACCAACCGAGATCATCCAATAGATAAACACAGTGGGTTGTTCGGCTTAAAATAAGTATTATCGAATACGCCGAACCCCATCTTCGCCCCTATCTGTCACTAGGTTCGTCTTAAAACTCAGATGAAATTTCAAGCCGAACTGTTCATATGTAGTTTCAGGAAGTTGTTATGAAAAACAGTTCGGCTCAAAGTTCAACTCAATTTTGAGATGAACCCAATACTGTAACCGTCAAAACTCCTAGTTTTTTCAGAAATTAAACCTATTCAATCGATGAAAAACAACAAATAAAGAGATGGGTTTGTAGAACTTACTTGTGTATCCTCATTTCCGGAGTTGGTGCTTCAATTGGTTGATTTTGTGGCTCAATTTCAGTTTCTATGCCTTCATCTTCATTTGGTTCTTCTTCTTAAATTGATGGATTAGAAGACGATTTTGAATGCCTACACATTGCTTTTTTCCTTTTTACGAACCATTATAGTTGAGTTTAATCGACGATTAATTTTCGCCACAATGAATTTTTTCTTCTTCTTTGGAAGAGTTCGGCTAGAGTAGGGGAGGGAGGAAGAAGAAGAGATTATGTGAGTGAAACTGATTTTAATTTTTTTTAAACTGATTTTAGGTTTTTATATTAAGGTAAAGGTAGATTAGTAATTAAAACTGTAGGGATACCCCTTATAAGGGCATCCTATATGGGATCATTGGTTTGTATGCCCTGAAAGTTTTAGGTATGCCCTAAAACAGGGTTCGAAAAAAAAAATACTATCTTGAAAGCCAAAAATTAGAACTCTGTTTTAGGGCATACCAATTTTTTTAAGGCATATCGAACAAAGACAAAACAGGGTCATTAGATAGAAATTCTAAAAGCCCCTTCATCAAATATTTTTAATAATGGCGAAACTGCCCTTTTGTTATTAGTGGTTAATACATGATTAGTGGTTAATAATCTTGATGGGTGATTAATGTTAATGATAATCAATTTATAAAACATTGTGTTAATAAATTTGGGAGAAGAAAAGAAAATAGTTAAGTTTTCTTTTGAAGAAGGAGAAGTGAAGAAGGTCAATCTTCATCTCCTAAAGCTCAAAAAATACACATCAATTACAATAATCATCCAGTTAAGGATTATTATTTGGATTTTACCCAAACTCAATCTCATATTGAACCTCAGACACAAAAGAATAGGGCTTTGATTTTTATGAGTCAAATCCCGAAAATGAATATATCGATGAGGAACCTTATGCTGATAGTACATATATACACTTCTAGATGATGTTTAATGTCCATTTTTTAGGTTGAATTAAAATTGAATTTTTACAAGAAGTTCGGTAGTCCAGCATTGGGTCCGTCTTACAATTATCAGTTGAACCTGCTTGTGATGAGCAGTTTGGCTATTAGTTACTAGCCGAACCTAACTGGGATGATACAAAGATGAACAATTCGGCTCATTCGAAATACAATACTTCTTGGCCGAACTTCTATTTTGTATATTTCGCACCAACTTGCAAGTTAAAAGTTCGGCTAATGAGTGTGTTTTCTATATCAGTCAAACATGTTTCTTTTTGATAAGCGCATAATATACATATTTAGAGTTTCAATTCAACACTTGTTTTAGCTATTATTCTTGTATATTACTTTTTTATTACGTTTGCTTTCTATTATGCAACTTTTGTTTGGATGAATCAACGAAAAGAAGTGGAAATGGCTATAAAAGTGTTAAAAAAGTGAAGTCTACGATGGAGGATACCAAGGTCCAAATTCAACTCATCCAAATCAAGGAGTTCCTATCATCATCTTCAAGAGAATGAAAAGATGAAGACAACGCAAAAAGAACGAGGCCATTCCGACAACGGACGAAGAAGTTATGGCCAAAACAAAAACGAAAAAAATGAAGTTAGAGATGTTCGGATGATAACTTCATAGCACGGGTCAGCTGAACCTGGAGCCTAGAAATCAAGATTTTCAAACAGTTTATAGGGAGATGTTTGGCTCAAAAGTGATTTAATGAAGTAAGCCGAACCTGACATCCACCTGGGGCAATTTTTACCTGTCAGGTTTGGTCGGAAAAGGTTGGCAAGGTATTAGCCGAACCTGACAATGTTCTGGGACATATTTGGGCGCGAAATATCACAAAGAAGACATTCAAAGCCCTAAAACGACACACATCAATTTTGAGAAGAAAACCAAGTTATAGGTTTGGCTTATAACGAACTAGTCAGACCATTTTGGATTACAAGTTCGGGTTATTAAAAAAAAAATCGAATCAATCGAACCCAACTTATTTATAGAACCTGGAGAAATAGTGTCAGGTTCGCTAATAATTCAACTTTAGAATCAGACGAACTTCACAACTTCAATAATAAACGAATTATCAGCTGAACTGTTCATAAGTACTATCAGAACTAAGAACAATGAACAGTTCGCTTTAAAATTCGCCTCTCTTATCAGCCGAACTTCATTCTTTAATCGCAAAAAGATCTATTTTTTTCGTGAATTAATCCTATTCAATCAAAAACAATAAAATTATAGATGGGTTTATAGGAATTACATTCTAATCCTCATTTCAGAAGTTGGTTCTTCATAAGGTTGAATTTTGTTTCAATTCTATTTTAAATCCTTCAACTTTTCCTTTTCTTCAATTGACGGATTATAAGAAGATTTAGAGTGACTACCTACTGTCGATCTTGTTGTGCGATTCATTTTATAGTTGTGTTTGATCGACTATCAAATTTTCATGAATCAACGATTAATTGTCAGGATGGAAAAAAATTTGTAGCCGGTTTCATGAGAGAGGATCGTCTGGAGAAGAAGAGAAGATGTTTAAGTTTAAAACTGATTATGAATTTTTGTTTTTAAATTAAGGGCAAGGGCAGTTTAGTAATATAAACCGTTTAAGGGTATATAGATCACTGCATACCCGTAAGACACCCCTTATAAACACACCCTAGATGAAAACTATTTTGTATGCCCTAAAAGATTTTCGTATGCCCTAAAACATGGTTCAAAAATTATGGGCTAATATTAAACAACATCAGTAATCCCGGGATAAAGAGCAAATGTATTGTACGTCTTACATAGTGTTTTGTATGTCTTGTCAATTCAATTAATTCACGTTATTGAGAAGCAGATCATTAAGAATTCAATCCTTGTCTTACTGTAAAGCGATCTGGTAAATGTTATTCATTTTTTGAGATAAAGAAGATACAAAAGTATGGAGAAAGAAGAAGAAAATAAAATTTTATTTATGTGTGTGTAATTACATAGTTTTAAGTTCCTATTTACAGGGATATAAGACTTGGTAGCCCAAGTATATGGTCACCCTAATCTTAGACACAAGGACATCTTAGTTAATACATTTATGCTTATAACCCCCCCCCCCCCCTGATGATCACTATGTCTAAACCATTATGAGATAGAAGGAAAATTCAAAAGAGAAAATTTTGAAATTTAAGCATGTAAAGACTTAAAATAGTGTTGGATATAAAAATGTTGCCTCGTTAAAACCAAGGAAAACACATTGGGAAAAACCTTGATGAAAAAAAAAGTATAACACGATAAGTCCAATAAGTGGACCTTTGCTTCCCCTGATGAGTACTTCAATCAAATCAAATATTTGAGTTGAGACTTTCCAATTTTGATCAACAAATTTCTTGAGTGCTGGAGGTAGCAATGCTTTGGTGAAAATGTCTGATAGTTGATGTAGTCTTATTTAGTGTTTCACAAGAGGTATTTTCTTCGAATATTAGTGTTCTCGATTCTTCGTGCTTCTTTAAACACATTGAGAAACTATGTCGTGGTTTCACATTACGATATGTGAACAAAAACCATATTTGTTAACAAAATCTTGCGTGTTGTGTGATTTACTTTACTTCCACATTATATTGTTTATCTTTTACTAAAGCAAATACACTTGTACATTAATCCACTTGGTAAGATTCGATAGTTAGTTCGGTCACGGACATAGACTATATGCCAAGTTACATCTCATTGAAGTAATTCTTATGCCATTATTGTTTGGGTAGAATTACACAAGGTGTGTCTGTATATAGGTTGATATGAAAAGATTGTAGTGTACTCGGTACCTTCGTCATTTAAGTATCTTTTGCTCGTTAGGTCCTGCATAGCATCAAGCAAAAAGTTAAATCAAACTAGCATATTATATATATATATAATAGATAATACTTGATGTATTCAACAAAAACTTCTAATTGTTTAGATGATTTTCAAACGAGCTACTAATCACATCTTATTTTCAAAAACTACTAATATCAATATGATAAATGTTGTCACTTTTTTGTAATAGTTATGAACTGTATACAAAACTGATGTAAATGTGTAGAAGTGATCAGATTAACAAATAAGAATAGGATATAGTGTGATTATAATGAATCAAGATACGATAGAAAAATATTAAGTATTATTTTCATATACATCATATTATATGATTGATGAGACAAACTAAAAAGTTAGCTTTAAATTTAGATGTAAAGAAAATAAAGTTGAACCTAATTAAAAGAAAAGGATTTAATTTTTACGAAAATAAAGAAAAAGATCAATTATATTCTAAAAATAATAAAAGAAATAGATAAGTCGAATGTAAACTTAGTTATTAGAACTACATGTTGATAACGTGTTATGAAATAAAGAAGAGACAAAAGTAGAGAAAAAGAGGAAAAGATAATTATATTCACGCGTGTGCAATAATAATTACATAGTTTTAAGCCTCTAAACCATTTTCATTGGTAGAAGACTTAATATCCAAGTATATGAAAACCTCAATCTTAGATACAAGGGCATCTTAGTCATTAATATTAGATTTACAACACATTATTTTGTATATTTTGCACCAACTTGCAAGTTTTTAAAAATTGATCGATGAGTTTGCTAACAAGAATCTGGTCGACCGAAATTTAAATAACGATGAGTGCTTCCGACACAATCACTTTTGGAAATTGTTTTTTAATTATCGGAAGTCGGATCTTAGCAAGTTGATAGCTTTAATTTTTACCCGGGGATGCAAGCTGAGCTATAAAAGGCACCGCCTAATTTTCTAGCGACTTTTCCAATTAGGCGTTTTTCCGCCTAATCGCCGATTTTTCGAAGATTTTCTAAAAGTCGGTTTGGGCCTGGGCGCCGCCTTTTATCCCATTGAGAAAAGGTTAGCACAACCTTAACCCTAGGGTTTCCTTTATCTTTCTTTCCTTATCTTATCTTTCCTTCTTCAATATCCGCCACACTTCTTCTCCTCTTCCTCTTTCTCTCTGTTCACATTCTATCTCAATGTTATGCTTCTCTTCTTTTGCTTATGCAACAATGGCTACTACCAACGCATCAAACCGCACGGTACCAATACCAAATGATGGAAAATATATAGCTTAGGAGTGGGGGGAGCATATAGATGCTAATAAAGATACTTTCTGGTATAAACTTTGTGGTAAGAAGGTATCAGGAGGGATAAGTAGATTGAAGAAGAATCTTGCTCATATTAGAGGAGATTGTACTCCTTGTCCTAATATAACATTGGAGATATAAAAGAAGATTTTGAGTCAGATAAATGCTTTTAACAAGAATAGGGCAGAGAAACAAAGGATTAGGAGGGTACAACAAGGTGATTACAGTTGCATTAATGAAAGTAGTCACCCCATCGAAGTTGAAGAAGAACCTATAAAAACACATCAAGTAGTTCTTGTAACTGACAAGGTTAGTAGTATCAAAGGGATAAAAGAGGGTACATGGCAGCAATGCAAATTAAAGGTCCTTTAGATGAAGTTTTCATGTCTGACACAAAAAATAAAATAAAATAAATAATCATTAGACAAGAATTCTGTTCATAAGAAGAGATTTCAGGAAATTTCTTGGGAAAAAGTACTACAATGTGCATATGAAGTAGGGCTACCTTTCAATGCATTAAACACTCCAAGTTTTGAAGCTATGATACATGCCATTGGATAATATGGGAAAGCAATGCCGCATCCAACTTATGAGGATCTCTTTTGATGAATAAGCAAATGGTAAAAACAAAGTAGTTTGTGGAGTAATTTAGGCCATTTTGGAAGCAATATGAATGCTCAATAATGTCTAATTTTTGGGCAGACAACAAAGAACACAGTTTGATCAACTTCTTAGTAAGTAGTCCGAAAGGTACCGTTTTTCTGAAATCTATTGATTGTTTTGATATTTTGCATGACCATAAAGCTATTCTTAATATGTTGCTAGATATAATTAAAGATGTTGGCAAAGAAAATGTTATCCAATTCATAACAGACAATGGGTCAGATATGAAGGCTGCTGGCAAGGCCTTAGAAATGTTACACCCAACAATCTTTTGGACTCCTTGTGCCACACATTGTGTGAATTTGATGCTAGAAGATATGGGAAGAAAATTCCTAAAATTAAGAATGTTTTGGCCAATTAACGCTGGAACAGTTATTGTTTACATCTATAGCCATGGCCTAGTTTTAAACATGATGAGGCAGTTGTGTGGAAAAGAGTTGCATAGAGCGGCGAAGACTAGGTTAAGAACCAATTTCTATGCACTGCGAAGTATTCATAAAAATAGGTGTTACTTGTCTACCTTGTTTGTTGGGGAATGGTGGGTTAAAAATAGGTTTTCAAAAGAAGCTGGAGGGATCCGTACTGCTAGGATAACATCTAAACAATGTTTTTGGGATGATCTGTACTTTGGTTGTCAAGTGATAGCACCACTAGTAGATGTTTTGAAAATTGTTGATGTTGAAGAAAAACTAAGTATGAGAAGTATTTATGAAGCAATGGATGTAGCCGAGGAACAAATTAAGAAGAACTTGGAGGGTAGCCCCATGTCTGTAGTACAAAGAATTTGGAAAGTGATTGATGAGAGGTGGAATGAACACTCCACCACCCATTACATGCAGTTGGATTTTTTTTGAACCCTAGCATATACTATAAACAAGATCCCGAAGAAGTCGAGAGAAGCGTAGACATCATGGGTGGTATTTACACTACCACTGAAAGGAGTCTTCCACAAGATGAACAAGATCGTTGTTTCGCAGAAATTATTCACTATAAGAATGTTGCTGGGACTTTAGGATCTCTTACTGCCATACAACAAAGGGTTATTCTCCCGCCTAGTAAGAATCCAGAACTACTCCACTCTCACTAGTAATATTTCAGACTATTTTTTGTTTTAAATTGACTACCTTAACATATAAATGGTCATAGGTGAATGGTGGATCATGTTTGGGGGATCATTACCTACCCTTCAAAGGTTGGCATAGAGAATTTTGGGACAACCAAGTAGCACCTCATCATGTGAGCGCAACTGGAGTACATTCGATCATATATAAGTTTCTTACATTTTCTACAAATATATATATCACTTTAGGTTCTGTTTATTTACTTGGTATTAGTAAAGGCATACATGCTGACATATTGTAAAAGGAATCAGTTGCACTCGAAGAAGCGGGACCGACTTCTACAATCAAAAATGAATAATCTAGTTTACATTCAGTACAATAGCAAGTTGGAAATGCGATGCATTAAGAATCAGAATACCTTTGGCCGACCGAATCCTAGAGTTGAACCAATTTTGCTAAAAGGGGTTGATGAGAACGATGAGTGGATAACACCGAATAACGTAGAGTTAGATGAATTTTCCGACGAGGATCTTGATCTTACTTGGCGGGCATTTAGAGAGGCACAAAGAGTTGATCAGATTGTTATTGGCCTGAGTGCAAAAACAAGAAAAAGAACTTCTGCACTACTTGTAGAAGACGCTTCTGATATTGAATTAGATGAGATTATTGGTGGCGATGTTGAAGAGGAGACAATGGACTATGGCAATGAGCAAGAAGAAGATATCGAAGTGGAAATCTAATAGAAGTGTTTAAGTTTCATCTTTTACCGTAACTTAGGACTGCTGTGTTGTTGTTTTAGTTATTTAGAAACTTAAGAGCAGTGAGTAACAAAACTATGAGTCTAAGTAGCAAATCTTAAGTATTATTGAATGACATATCTAGTTTATTACATGGTTTATTTACCCCTCAATCTCCAGCTAATATTATATGTGCATTAGTATTTTCTCGACTAATCCCCGACTAGTCGACGACTAGTCTTTCCAGGCACTAGGCGCTACTCAGCCGCCTGACACCCGCCTTCCGACTTTTAAAACTCAGGATGCAAGTAACTTTGTAATTTCTAAAGAAACAAATTATATAATTGATTTAAACACTTTTTATTTAATAATAAGTAAACATTATCAGGCCTAAGGTTTACATGTATAAGAAAAAAATTATGTCAAAAAGATGTTCTTCGCCTAGGGTTATCCAAATGTTAGAGACGGCTTGGGCTAGCTGCCCTATACTACAAGCCTAAAATCAAGCTGGAGGAAAGATTGTCTCCTAATGCAATTCTCTATTTGGTTTTTCTCCGCACATATGTACTTGGTAGCCAAAGAGAACAAGACTACTCTACTATCCGCTGCATAATTTATTATCCGATACCATTCTTTTACCGTAAGTATTTGCGATATATCTTAATCCAGTACAAGGTATAGGATCCTTTGACATGGTTAGATTGACACTACTCTTATATATATTCTGACGCCTAATTGACATTACGGTTTTTGAATAATTTGTGCAGCTTTACATAATGTGGAGCATATAAACATTTCATGAATGAAAAGGATCACGAAAATATTAAATGGCTCCATATATTCAAGTATGCAAATTATCCATTAAAAGCTTTCATTGTTTGTTTTCTCGAAAATTTGATGTTTACCAAAAATTGAACTCAATGCTAATTGTTTTGCTTGATATCATGTATGCAGCAAATATGATCTTTATAGCAAGAGAAAAGTCCATGTTGATGCCAAAAAGGTCAAGCTTAATTATCTATCTCTGGTCGAAAAGGTGGGTAAATCTATTTCTCATCACTTGAGAACCCTTTCCATTTGTATTGCAAATTTATGGAAATGTTGATGTTGTTATTGCAAATTACAGTATTTCCCCTCAAAGTTAAGATGGTGAAGCTTGTCATAAAACATCATCCATGAAGCTAGAGAAGAAGTCGATCCAGGAAAATTACATGAATCTTAACAATAATACTGTTGTTTCTGAAAGGCCATAGTCGATGAAGATGGATTGTATTTTGGTTAAGAACTCTCTATACATATGTGCACATATATGCAACCCAAATCTCTCATAGAGATGTGAATCTCTTCGTAGAGATGTTTATTTAGAAAAAGGTAAATCTATAATAAGTTCTAAATTTCAAATTTGTTTCACAAATGCTGCTATGCTTCTATGGAAACGAGAAACAGAAAAGCATTCAAAATCTATTCCACTTATAGAAGCCACTGAAGCTTGGGCTAGCTGCTCTATACTAAAAGCCTAAGATCAAGAAATGGAGGAAAAAATGTCTCTTAATGCAGTTCTCTATTTGATCTTAGACCATACTTAACCAGAGCATTGACAGCTTCATCTCAAGATCTATGTGTGAATTCACACCCCAAAAAAGACTCACAACTCCCTATAATTTAAGAAACTTGATGCAGGGCGCACAGATTTTGCCATCTAAAGTTAGATTTCTTCCCTTGCAATTTTTTTTTATAGAAGTCTACCATAGTCCGCTTCTACATAGAAACTGTTCATATTCCATGTTTGACCCATGTTGCATTCCATATGTTATAATGTGCCATAAAATCATTTCCCTACAAAGTTGTTAAAGTTGGCAAAGGAAGTAACATCCATAAAGATTTTACATAAAAGCAAGTGATAGGCAGTTGCAAATGCAGAAGTGCAATTACTATCAACCCTTACAAATAATAATGGGCCATTGGGAAAAAAAAAGAGGAAAAAAAGAAGGAAACGAATATTTTTTCTTTATCCAGGAAATAAATGAAAAAAAGAAAAGAAATGGATAACCGTGTTTTGGGGACTAGCTCAAAACAGTGGGGGACTACTCTTCCAATTTGGAGGTGGTTATTTGAAGTAATTTTGGGTCACCCCTTATCTAATATTTTTTTTAATACCAAATTTAACCTTGGTAATTAAATTAGTTAGATTAGTTAGTGTTAGTGTAATGATTAATTAGTGATTAGTTAGTGATTAGTTAGTTATTAATAGGATAGTTTTGTTAGAATGAGATGAAGAAGAAGGAGAAGAAGAAGAAGAAAAGATGAAGAAAAATAGGGAAGAAGAACCCAAAAAAAATTATTTTGAGTTTAGTAAATATGATATGAGTGATTCATGTGATGATACCTCCTCCTCAGAATCAGAACCTCCTTCATCTCCTAAACTATTTGTCAATACTTCTAACGATCCGGGTATGAGTTATTTCTTAGATGATGAATGCTTTTTTCCCCAAACTCAAGCTAACGACCCAAATGATGAATTTTATCAGCCACAACCAGAATATGAAGTTATGGTTACTCAGGTATGTCTCAAATTTAGTTAATGTAGCTTGAATTGTGCAAAAAATTGGCCAAATCGAAAATTTCAGGAAGAAATTTCGGCTAGATGATAGTAGTTCGGTTAGCAATTCTGCCAAAAAGTTAGCCGAACTCTCCTGTATGTGCAGTTCGGTTACTCATTTCAGCATACGCAGGTAACCGAACTCTGTTTTAATGGAGTTTTTTGAGAGTTCGGTTATCTTTTTCCAGAAAACGTTGCCGAACTAATTTTATAGATTATACAGTTAATGGTTCGGTTCAGTCGAGTTTATTCCTTTTGTTACCGAACTTTATGTTCGGCAATCTCGCAAGTCACCTTCATTGAATAGATAACCGAACTCTATAGTTCGGTTTAGTCGATTGTATTAATTATGTTGCCGAACTATAGTTTTGAAATTTCCAAAGAACAAGTTCGGCAAGATCGCAATTTTTTTTTCATAACCGAACCTTTTGTTCGGCAGGATCGCATATTATATTTACATTGCCGAAAATATAAGTATTTCTTATTTTTAGTTGGTATTGACGTTGTGCTATTACTCGTAGGTTGCATCTGATCCAATAGAACCAATGGAAAATCAACCTACTCCTGTTGATATTTTGTACGATGACACGTCACATCACTACATGAATGACTTGGTATTCAAAAGTCCTTTAGAGGCAAAGAGTTGGGCTAGACAACATGCACTAAAAGACATGTGCGTATTAGTATTGAATGGGAGAGAGACCAAAACCCGCTTTGAAATGGTTTGTGAGAGAAGCGGTGATCCCGATAAAAGCCACAAGAGGAAGGGTTATGTTTATAAAGGAAAGACAAATAGGAAGAACAAAACTTTCTCAAAGAAGATTAAATGCCCATTCAAGCTTGCATTTAATTACAACAAAGAATTGGGTGGATGGGTTCTCTACAAGGTTATGGAAGGTTGTCATAACCACCCTCGTCCGGAGCATCTTGAAGGACATTTCATGGCGGCCAAGCTAACTCCTGAAGAGATGGACAAGGTAGCTAAAATGAGGAAAATGGATCTTTCACCGATTCAAATGCTCCAAATACTAAAGGAGGATAACAAGGATAACCACTCATCTTTGTCCACCATTTATAATGCAATAGTGACAATTAGAAAGAAGGAATGGAAAGATAGACAAGTGATGCAACAATTGTTTTTTTTGGCCAAAGAGAAAGACTACGCGGTTCAAAAGGATGTGGATTCGGACGGAGAGATAACACAACTCTTCATTGCGCATCCAACGAGTGTTCAATTGGCTCAATGCTTTCATGAAGTTCTCATAATGGATTGTACTTATAAGACGAACAAGTACGAGATGCCATTGTTGAATATTGTTGGGCGTACTTCGACGCAGTCACCGTTTACCGTGGCGTTTTGTTTTTTAAGAGACGACCAAGAATCTAGTTACATTTGGGCACTAGAACAAGTTAAGGCAATCTTCCGAGGTGATGATATTCCCGGGGTTATAGTGACTGACAATGAAGTCGCATTGATGAATGCAATAGAGGTAGTGTTTCCATTAGCACACAATATGCTTTGTACATTCCATATATGGTGTAATTTGATCAATAGGTGTAAGCCAATAATTTGTCCACCCAAGAAAAAAGGATATGAAGAGATTATGATGCTACCGGAACATGAACGAGCGGATGCAAAAGAGGAAGTTGAAAAACAATACGCTCTAAATTACGCTAAGTGGGTTGCTTTCAACAGTGAATGGGAATCATTGTGTTGGTCTCTTACCGAGGAAGAGTATTATCTAAATCTTGCGGAGTTTATCGGCCATTGGGATACTCCCGATTATCCCGGTGTTGTATCGTATGTTCTTCGCCAATGGTTGGAACCACACAAAGAGAGGTTCGTTAATGCCTATACCAACCAATATAAACACTTGGGAAATCAAGCGACAAGTTTAGTAGAGTCGGCTCACCATCGGTTGAAGAAGAATCTGTTTGGATGTGTTGATAATTTCGTAACCGTGTGGAATGCTATGGATAATTACTTCAAGCGCGACATTGATAGAATTAAAGAGAAATTCCAAAAAAGCCGTATATTCAAAATGACCGGAAAATACGCCGACCACCCATTGTTCAAGGGAATCCATTACAACGTATCTCGCCAATGTATGAAGTTGTTGATCATAGAAGTCGAGTTGATTGATAAGTGGGAAACCAAGAGGGATGAGGTGTGTGTATGTAACATGAAGAAGTCTATGGGACTCCCTTGTCGCCATATGATAATCAACTACGAGCATGGTGTAATCCCTTTAAGCGACATTGATCCATATTGGAAGCATCTAACTTTCATCCCTCCTCCAAAGGGAGAAGAAGCCGGAGAGGAGTTTGGTGATAACGACATGGGTAGAACCGTACTAGAGATGTATCGTGGCATGAACAAGCTCCAAAAACAAATATTTTGGGATGACATGAGGAAAATCATATATCCACAAACTTCGGAGAATGTTTATGAACCGTCAAAAGGCAAACGCAAAGGTAGGCCAAGCAAAAAAGAAACTAAAAAACAACTAAGAGAATATGCAAAGGTGTTACGTAAGAAGAAAAGTGAGCAAACCCCATTTACTAGAGATCCATCGGCCCATGAGTATACCGCGGAAATGTACTTGGAGCAAACCAAGAAAAGGGGTAGGAGTATTGAGGAGAAAGGCGAAACAAGTGAGCGAGATTTGAAGAAAAAAGGTACGATGTGTCCATCTCAACCAAGCCAACCATCTTCCGGCGACGTGAAGCTTAAGTTTCCAATTTGCCCTATTCAACCATCTTCCCTAGACGTGAATCTTGATGCTCCAAATAAAGACTATTTGAATGATCTACCTCTATACATTCGAGAATACGTTATATCCACCGACGACGTTCCTCCGGATGGTAATTGTGGTTTTCATGTTGTCAATCAGCAACTTGGGCCTTTCATCGAAGGTGCAAAGCTAAATAATGGATGTGCAATCACTCATATAAGGAAAAGGTTGTTGTCCAAACTAAAGGAGAATCCGGCATTTTACAAGACAATGTTGTGCGATGGGGTGGGTAGTCTCAATGAGCAATTTGTTAAGTATCAATGTCGTCTTCATGGGGGCCATCCGATCACAAGGGATTATTGGATGAGCATACCGATATGTGGACACTTAATCGCCGAGGCTTTTAATTGTGTGGTTCATTATTTCTCAAAGTATGCTAGTTTCACCTTCACCCCGAAAACAACCGTATGTGTCGAGCAACTCAAACGAAGGAGATGTGTGATGGCATTGACTAACAACAACCACTTTATAGGCCTTCTTTTAAAACCCGATTGTCCACTGCCTCCAATATCCGGAAACTCTTTTTGGCCTGCCTTTAACTACAATATAATGTTGGGTTGGTGTATTATGTATGAGCATAACATGGAGATGTCGAAATCTGACGAAATTGTACATGAAGGTCGAATTTCACTTGATGATGATTAAATGACACATGCAATGGAACTAAGTATGCTTGTAATACTATGTTTTTTGAAGTGTGGTATTCATTATCGAGATAATGCTAGTATTCTTTTGAGTTGACAGATAATAGTTCGGCAACCTGTAATTTTGTGCAGGTAACCGAACTAAAGTTCGGTTACCTGGTGAAAAAATACAGTTTGCCGAACTCATGTTATATATGAGTCTTCAGAGAAAGTTTCGGCTACCATTGATATAATACTTTCCTAACCGAACTAGAAAGTTCGGTTACAGGCTAGAAATTTAGAAAACCGAACTTTTAACCTGAAGCCTCAGGGGAGTTTTCGGCAACCAGTTTAAATGTTGCGAGGTAACCGAACTCTCTCTTCGGCAACCTTGTAGTATTTAGCTGTTCGCCGAAAATTAAGTTCGGTTATAAGCTAGAAATTTAGAAAACCGAACTTTTAAGTTGAAGCCTCAGGGGAGTTTTCGGCAACCAGATTAAATGTTTGCGAGGTAACCGAACTCTGTCTTCGGCAACCATTAATTAGTTACAGGTTACCGAACTCTCCTGTGTTTAAATTTCAGGTTGCCGAAAAAAATCCTGTATTCAAAATTTATTCCATATAAAAACAAGGTTCTAAAACAAATATAAAAGTTGTTATACATACCAAACTACGAAATCCATAACTAATAAGTTTTTTGAAACTAAAACCATACGAAATCACTAACGACCACCACGACGAACCCTTTTACCACTTCCTTGTTTACCACGAGTTTTAGGTTGAACTTCCTCATCACTTGGGGTTTCATCTACTCGTCCGGTTTCCTCCATGGCGCGACTTGAACATTCTCCTTGTTGTCGACCCCTCTTCAATTGCTTAGACCTACTTGGCTCCATCATTCTTTTAATTATAAGACCCTCCCACTCGCCGTAGTAGTAGGTTTGTTCCTTAGTCGACATCGGCTCTCCACTGCGGATTTTAGCCATCAATTTCTTCAATAATTTCGTACCCTTCTTCACCTGATTCCAATTTTAAGCATAAGTAAATATATTTTCAATACTTTCAAACAACAAGGAAGTATAAGAGAAGACATTTTCTTACCACATTATCCCATAACATTTTTGCTTCTTCTCCACAAATAGGCATCTCCTTCTGACCTCTCTTAGCCTCCCTCTCCTTTGCCTTCCCCTTCGCCTTATCAGTCTTAGCTTGTTGTTCTCTATTTATCACAAAAGGATGACTAATTTCTTGATAAAACCCCGTATAATCTTTATCACATGCATTTACATCTCCACCACAAGGTACACAATCACCTAAAGGTAAGTAGTAGTTACGAAGTGCATTCCAATGTCCTACCGTAGAAGTTGGTTCATGTTTTGGAACAAAATATTTCTCAGTGTTCTTTGTTCCTTGAACCACCAAATTGAAATTTTCATTCTCCACGTCGGGATCCATTTGGACACAACAAAGTTGTCTTAGTATTCTCCTTGGATTATATATTGCGTAGCCATTTGGATACCAAATTGGTCCATAGTATGCCGAGACGGTAGAGAAACCATTCATATCTTCTTCATCTACAGGGACATCATCGGGTACGGCGTATGGGTGAAATACCACATCGTTCACCGTAAGTTTATCCAATTTCTCCCTCAATGAAGTCAACTGCTCTTCTTTAGACTTCTTTTGTGCGTCCAAAAACAACCATTTTCCCGCTGTAGGTTCGTCATAGGGATAAGCTGTCTTTTCCCTAGCCAATCCCAATGAAGGGAAGTGGTCATAAATCCAAACCTATGCGAAAATGCGAAAATATTAACCACATACATGAAAATTTATTTGAAAGCGGAAAAATTTGGGGAATAATTTGCTAACTAACAATGTAGAAAGTTACCTGAATAAGAGTTAAGTAACCTCCAATTTGATTTGTCTTAATCCTCGACCCTTTGCTCATCTCTCCTAGAACAAAAGCAAGCACCCCAGTGGCCCAAGAGTATTGGTTAATCTCATCGAGATTCTCCAAAAGCTATAGATAATGTGCATCCACCCTATTTCCAGAAGTGTCTGGGAAAATGACGGTTCCTAGCTGATATAACCAATAAGCGGTGACATGATGCCTAAGGGTCTCCTGGTCCATCACCAACTTTCCTTTCTCTACCTTCTTTCTTGTCCCTCCAAAGGCTTCCTTCAACTTTACCAACTTGAATTTCTTCAACCTCTTCTTAAAGGCTCAATTTGTTTCTCTTGGATTATACTCATCGCCACGTTTAGGGGACCTCACAGAACGTCTAAACTCACATTGAGCCTTTCTTGCATCCCATCCTAGACATTTTAGAGCCAATTCTTCAAGAGCTTCATAATGCATCGAGGGGTTGTAGCCTTCTCGAAGACATTTACCTTCCACTGGTAAGCCGGTTATTCTCGAGCAATCGTCGGGAGTAATTCCCATCTCGCCAAACGGAAGATGAATTGTATATGTCTCGGGATAGTACCTCTCGAGAAATGCGGATACGGCAACAACGTCAAAATCCGCATGTGCATCCTCTATAGCTCTCCATAAAACACACTCTTTCACCTTTGATTGAAAATCGTCACACTCCAAAGATAGATCCCATTTGGACGCCTTTTGACGCCGAATAAGACGTACTGCATCATTATGATCCTACGAAAAAAACATAACATTATTAATACTTGACAAAACATGTCCCAAAAAAAAAACATTTTGTTACGTAAAAATGAACTTAAAGAATACCTTTGTCGCATAGATCTTCGCAGCCCATGAGTGTTTGTAGCCAAACAAGGTGGCCCCTCCATCATTTGGAGTACCATAAGTTGGGTTCACTGGTGGCAAACACAAATTATCAGGGGGAATGTGTGAGTATCTATCACAAGGCGGCTTCGGCTTCTTTTTCTCTTTAACAGGAACAATTTCTTGCTCTTCTTCCTCTTCCTCCTCTTCTTCCTCTTCCTCCTCTTCATCCTCTCCCTCCTCTTCTTCCTCTCCCTCTTCTTCATCATCCTTCTCTTCCTCTTGTCCTTCTCCTTCTTTGCCCTGTCCTTGTTCTTCTTCCTCTACATTCTCAACATGTTCTCTTTGTTGTTCAACCTCTTCATTTCCTTGGTCTTCATTTCCTTGCTCTTCTTCATCATCATTCTCTTGATTGACTTCCTGGAACGATCCCCCTCCATGTTTAGCATTTTTAGTACCACGGTTTCGGAAATCCAAATGTATTCTACCGCGAGGGGTGGGAGTTCTCAAATCTTCGGCTATTTGGGGATTAGATTTTTTTCCTTTGTTCCTAATGAATGAAAACCACATTATTACCTAAACAGAATATTGTCTTATCAAATAAAGATGAACATGGGATTACATCAAACACAAAATGTTAACAGGCTGAAGTTCGGTTATCTGGTATAAGTTGAGAGGTAACCGAACTAAAAGTTTGTATGTGACAGATCAAAGTTCGGTTACCACATAGAAAGTGCGAGGTAACCGAACTATATTTTATCAAAGTTCGGTTACCTATATAAATTTATCGAGGTAACCGAACTCATATTTTTCATATACAGAAGGAGTTCGGTTACGTTATTTTTTTGCGAGGTTACCGAACTTCATAGTTCGGTTACCTTAAAATTACTAATTGGCCGAACTGTTCTTCATATTGAAAGTTCGGTTACCTATATAAATTTATCGACTAAACCGAACTCAAAATTTTCATATAAAGAAGGAGTTCGGTTACGTATTTTTTTTGCGAGCTTACCGAACTTCATAGTTCGGTTACCTTAAAATTACTAATTCGCCGAACTGTTCTTCATATTCAAAGTTCGGTTACCAAATTCTAGGGTTTTAAATTTTTCTCCTAGCCGAAATCTCTACTGTAACTTTCATTTTCAGTGGTTTTTGATGATTTCTTCAACAAAAAACGATTCAAAGGAATGGGTACGAAGGAAATTACCTGCGGATTTTCATTTTGAGGGAATCAGACTCCTTGGTTGATGTTTGATGCTTCAATTCGTCTCCCAACTTTGCTTGAAGTTGTTTATCAACTTCAAATTGATTTGGGAGATTCGCAATGCTAGCCAGACCCGGACTCAATCCTGGAATTCTTGGTGTCTGCTTAGAACGCATTGTTTTATAAAATTGATTAATCGACGATGAATTTTTTCAAATCGACGATGTATACGAAGAAGAGGAGAAGAAGAAGAAGAAGAGGAGAATAAATTTTTTTTGTTTTAAAACTGATTTTAGGTTTTTATTTAGGGGTTAGATTAGTGGGTAGTGGTTAAATTAGTGGGTTATTAGGATTAGTTATAACCTTAATTAGGATAAGGGCAGATTAGTATTCCCTAATCTTTTAGGACACCCCTTAAAATTTTGGGTGGACATTTGAATAAGAAAGTAGTCCCCACTGTTTTGGGCTAGTCCCCAAAACACGGTTGATAAAATATATAAATCTTTTGCAAACCCATCCTAATTACAAATAATAATGGTCCATTGACAAGTTAGCAAGTACTGGTAGTGGACCTAGTGGTAGTGCCGTAATGCTATATAGTGCAGCCCACTCACTTTTGAAGGTGCGCAACACGTCGCTCTTTTTAGGTATTCTTTTCTTTTCTCACCAACTGATGTACCGTCCAACTTTGCAGAAGGTCTACTATACTAGCATCTTAACTTTTGCTTTCAATGGGGGAGGAACAAAGATATCGAGTAAAATATTGTTTGTGTCACAAAGTTACATAGAATTTTACTCATTTCTACACTAGTTTAATTGGGGCCCAAAAACTAATTAGGAGCCTCCCACTAGAAGACAAAAAAAGGTCACTAAAACCTAATTTGAGTCACCCCTTATCCAAATAAAATTTAAATGGCTAAACTGCCCCTGAATGATTAGTGTTAATAATTAATTAAGTTAAGTTAATTAGTGTGATTAGGTTATGTTAGATTAAAATCAGATTTTAGAACTTTTTTTTTTTTTTTTTGTGTGTGTGTGTGTTTTGGAGTTGAGAAGTAGAAGAGGAGATTTTAGAGGAAAACTTAGGGTTTTTAGAAATGAATGATTCAAGTGGGGGAAATGATGTTGGGGAAGGTTCAAGCAACAAAGATGATTGTGTTGATGGTAAGATTATTTTAAATTCTCCTATGGATTGTATATATGTCACAACTCAGAGAAAGAGTCGTCAAAGTCGAGAGGTTTATACCCCAACGACTTTACAAAGTCGTCAATGTATTGACACCAAAAATGACGACTCAAACCTGCAACTTTTCCAGGTTATGAAAAATCGTCAGGGTAATATGATACATTCTGGCGACTCTTAGTATCTTTGGTAGGAAGAGTCGTTATTTTGTGTGTTTATACCAAGACGACTCTGAATTTTTTGGGGACAGAGAAGCTATTTGTTTTTCACCTAGGATCGTTGACGTTTAAAAAGGGGTCGTTCATGGAGGATCGTCACAAGTTTCTATATAATGTTAACGACTCTAATCTATGGCAAAAAATATGAAAAACCAGAAATAGTGTCGTTATCTTCCTCATCATATACCCTAACGATTTTTTATGGTTTCTACATGCATATGAAAATTCGTTACAGTTTAGGCTTATAGGGTTAACGACCCTCTTACTGTAACTGAAATTTTTCGGGTGAAGATTTTTTTTTTATTGAAGTCATTAATGGAATAGAATAGAAGAGTCGAGAGAGTGAGAGGGATGGAAGTTTGATTTTTTTTGTTTAGAAATAGAAATGAATTGAGGGCTTAGGATTAAAAGGTTAATAGGATTTTAAGATTTATTATTAGTGAAGGGTAAAAAAAATATTTTCACCACATTTTGGTACGCCCCAATTTTTTTTGGGGTGGTATAAAATCTCTGAGGCCCCTAATTAATTTTTGGGACCCGAATTCATCAGTCTTTTTTTATTTTGTTTTTGTTAACACTTTTTTTTATTATTGAATCCCCCGATTATTCATCAGTCTTTTTTTATTGTTTTTGTTAACACTTTTTTTTTATTATCCGATCCCCTGACTTAAGGACTTTAGCTCAACTATCACAAAATCTTACAAATCTCCCAAAGTACAATACAATTTTTTTTTTAAAATAAACACTGTTACTTCTATTTCTGAAAAAGTAGTACCATCACTTTTTCATTTTAATCTAAAAATAGATCAAAATGAAAATAATAATAATACTATATTCCAGAAACGGAGGGAGTATTATAAAATTGAGTGTGATATGGTAAGACGCCATATGAAAAATAATATTCCTAGTAAAATCTTATGAAAAATACTATTCCTAGTAAAATCTCAATCTCACAAAAGAGTTGAGTTTTATTCAAGAACAATGTACCATTCAATTTTGTGCGTACCCCTAATTTGATTTGTTTAGTAGTTAACCGATAATCTCATTTCTATGTGTGTCAAAAAATCTGGTAGCTTGTCATGTAATTATTAAAAATAAAAAAATAAAATGAGATTGAAATATCAGTTGCAGAAGTGATTCAGTTTCTCCAGAAGGGGAAGTCAGGAGCACAAGTTTGAATCAAAATATTTTCGAAAAGTCATTTTGAAATTGTGCATCCAAACTAACTTCTAATTTTTTTGCTTCCAGAAGTCAAAAAAACAATTTTGTGAGCGAGTATCCAAACAAATCTGTAAGAAAAATGTTCACAAACTAGGCTGGGATTTTCTCCACACCTGTTCACCAACCTTGTTGAATCAGATACAACAAATATTTATAATTGATTTTATTAAATTTTCTTACTAATTATGTTATAAATGATCATTAATCGATTTTCCATATCTTTGAAAAATCAAAATAACAACTGTTATTTCGGATGGTTGCTATTTCAGACATATAATACGTTACCGTTACATTGCGTTAGGGCAAACAAACTGTTACTAACGGCTAACCTAATCCCCCCCCACCCCACCATTTTTCACATACAAAACCAGTATCTGATTCTTCTTCTCTGTTTCTCTCTACATGTATGGCTAATGCCTCAAACCTATTAACACCTGTTCACGCAACCAACTCAACCATAACCCCCCTGATTATACACTTTTCCCCCCTTTCCTTGTCTCTTCCTCTTCCTCTTTCGCTTTTTCTTTCGAATAAAAAACCTCTCAGAAAAGAATCAATTAATCCAAAGTTCAGATTTTTAGCTTTATTTTTGGGTTATTCTCATTAATTCCGGATTGGGTTTTTGTTATTGAGCTGAAATGATTTAGATTTTTGTCAATACCCCCAATTTGGAGATTTCTGAAGAAAAAATATTTCATTTATTTGTTGTTGTTGTTGAAGTTAATCTGTTTTTTTAGGGTTAGGGTAAGTGATTAAATGCTATTTTGAAGAGGGTTTTTTGTAGTAGTAGTGTTGTGCATATGGAAATCTATTGAAAAAATAATCAAGTTTTTGTTTTGATTGGGTGATGAAATTCTGCATGTATAAATGGCAAGGATCAATACTCACCACAACCAGGTTGTTTTAATCTCTAACACTTACAAAATCATCATACTCATTATTGTTATTATCAACTTTACATTTTATTCACAAGTTGATGGTTCAAAAGAAGATTTTTCGATTACTAATTTCAATTCATTTGTTCAAGATTATGCACCACCAACACCTCCATTACCACCACCAACACCACTTCCTCCGTCATTATCATGTGAGGGAGATTTGAAAGGAGTTGGTTCATTGAACACTACATGTCAACTTAATACTAATTTACAGTTTCAGAATGATGTAAATATAGAAGGGACAGGGAATTTGGATATCCTTCCCGGTGTTTCGATTAGTTGTCTAACAAATGGATGCAGAATTTATATCAATGTGTCTAGGGAATTTAGTTTAGGTCAAAATTCGTTGATTATGGCGGGAACGTTTGTTCTCAGTGCAGCAAATGCAAATATATGTAATGGGTCATTGATAAACACAGTGGGTTTAGCGGGAAAACCGCCTCCACAAACTAGTGGTACACCACAGGGACTTGCAGGTGCAGGTGGTGGTCATGGTGGAAGAGGTGCTTCGTGTTTAACTGATAAGACCAAAATTCAAGAGGATGTCTGGGGAGGTGATACTTATGGTTGGTCTGCATTAGATAAACCGTGGAGTTATGGTAGTAAAGGTGGGACAACTAGCAGAGAGAAGGATTTTGGTGGTGATGGTGGTGGGCGGATTGAAATTGTGGTAAAAGGGTTTCTTGATGTTAATGGGAGTATTTTAGCTAAAGGAGGTGATGGTGGTCATCAAGGCGGAGGAGGATCCGGAGGCAGCATTAAGATTCTCGCTCATAAAATGTAATGTCTTATCTTTTTTCAGACTTTAGCTTAACTGCCAATTGCTTCAGATTCTTTTTTGTTGTTTTCATTTGAATGAGTATCCATAACATAATACGTAGCTGTCACGAGTATAAATGTCATTGGCTCATTGCTTTAGATCATACGGCTATTCATGGGCTAAAACGCTAGGTTTAGTGTCTATATAGTATGATATCCTGCAAGAATAACTTAGACATGCATTTAAAGCATGCAATGTTTCTTATCTGAATCATCCTATTTGATTGAATTCAGGACTGGAAATGGCAAGATAAGTGCCTCTGGGGGTAATGGTTTGGCTGGAGGCGGTGGTGGCAGAGTTGCAGTTAATGTTTACAGCAGACACAATGAGCCAGAAATATTGGTCCACGGTGAGAGTGAGATTATGTTCATCTGGTGAATTATCTTTTTTTATACATGTTGGTGTTGGCAATGTATTATCTCGACTACAAACTTCTGAGTTCGTATTTGTAGGAGGAAGAAGCTATGGTTGCCCAGAAAATTCTGGTGCTGCTGGTACACTCTATGATGCTGTTCTCCAAAGCCTTTTTATTTGCAATCACAACATGTCAACTCAAACGGATACACTTCTTCTCGAGTTCCCTAATCAGCCACGTTGGAGAAATGTCTATGTTCATGACCATGCTAGGGCTGCTGTTCCTTTGCTGTGGAGTCGTGTTCAGGTACCTATTACTAAACCTTGTACAATAGCACTTGAGGTCATTTGTTATATTTATAAACATTTTATGCATCAAAAGATCTGTTCTGTAATGGAAGGCCATATACTCTCTACGTTCAGTTCTACCAATTCAAGGTTTTGCTGGCTGTAGATTGTGTTTCCTATCTTGAACAATGGAGACAAAAGACATGACAAAAGTTATGTTGTTGGAAAATTATCTGTTTGCCTCCCCTGCGCTGATTCTGTATAAAAGATGTGCAAGGTCAAGTGGCCAACAAGAAAACAAAGACATATTCTTTAAGTAGACGCAACTGTTTGTATTTTGTCCACTGAGTAAGGAGGGGATGAAGGAAGACCAAGAACGCTTCCTTTTTTTTCTTTTTTCTTTGCCTGCTATGAACATCCCTGTTGGATTTATTCTCACATTTTTTTTAGTTCTGGAAAGACGGTAAGTGTAATCTTGGTAACAGTTTTAACATCGTGTTTTTTTATTTGATGTAGATCCGTGGGCAGCTTAGTATATTACGAGGTGGAGTGTTGGTCTTTGGATTAGCGCATTATTCCTATTCGGAGTTTGAACTTGTGGCGGATGAACTTCTGATGAGCAACTCTAAGATCGAGGTTAGTTATTATTACTTGTTGCTTATGCATTTTGCACTTCAAACCATGTTGGTGATATGTTTTGCTATGTTGTGCCACATCACTGTATAAAAAGTATCCATTATAATGCCGATCTGTTTACTCCATCTGTTCTGTGTTTATTCTTTAAAGAGCATAATAATGCAATGAGAAACAAGTTGCCAAGTTGCCTTTGGATATCCTATCATGGACTTTATTATCACTATTATATATATATATTATTCAGTTAAAGTTTAAAATGATTGTGAAATATTGAACGAAGTTGACATGAAGCTTTTTAAGGTATGCATTGTAACAGGCAAGCTTTGTTCCTCATGAGCTAAAATCTGTTCATAAGCCTAAAATGGCGACCCTCAATGCACACACGTCCAATGCTTTTTGAATGGGATCTCTTCAGAGTATATTCACATTTCAGTAGATAAACTTATCTTAGTTCAGTACTGCTGTTTGTTTTTCCTCACCTTAATGTTGTTACTTTTAGTCACATCTCCTTAGTTTAGTTTTCGTTTCTGCTGTTGTAGCCACTGATCCGACATTTGTCACATCTTTCATATATATTTTACTGTTACAATTTGTTAATCAGAGATTAACTTATCCTGCTAATCAAATCTTAGGTTTTTGGTGCCCTGCGCATGTCTGTAAAAGTGCTCCTGATGTGGAAGTCAGAAATGCTCATTGATGGTGGTGGAGATGCGGCGGTTGCGACATCAATGCTCGAGGCTAGCAACTTGCTTGTTCTCAGGGTATAACACCATGTATTATTAACCATTTCCTCCTGAATCCTTGATGTTTGTACTGCTTCTGACTTGCTAAACCAAATCTTCCCAGAACTCATCTGTGATACACTCCAATGCAAATCTGGGAGTTCATGGGCAAGGTTTACTAAATTTAACTGGACCTGGAGATCTGATTGAAGCACAGCGTCTTATTATCTCTCTGTTTTATAGCATCAATGTAAGCTAGCTCTCTTGCCGATATTTTGCTCTACCATGTTCTCAAGTTTCTGTTTAACTAAAACTTTCCTTTCTCTTCTATGCATGACATGAAGCTTGGGGCAGGATCTGTTTTACAGGGGCCTTTAGAGAATGCAACTGCTAATGACATGTAAGATTTCTTACAATCTAGATTTACCTCTCCATTGAAGCCAAAGCATGTCTGCCTTTCTATTTTTCAACCTATTGATCTCATGTTGATTGTTGGTGGTTACCTGGGCATCTCATGTTTCCTGTACTTTTTTAGCACACCAAGACTCTATTGTGGAAGCCAAGATTGCCCAGTAGAATTACTTCATCCACCCGAAGACTGCAATGTGAACTCTTCATTGCCATTTACTCTTCAGGTGATTATTTTGCAGAGCTGCAATCTGTTAAAAGTAATGCTTTTGTTTAGCCTGTTTGAAAAGATTGAGATATCTAACTGTTGTTCCCTATCCTCCTTCAAATGATTTCTTCTAATATTGCTTTCTTTTGCTTGCTTTCTTCTACAGATCTGCCGCGTTGAAGACCTGTCTGTCGAAGGCCTCATAAAAGGAAGTGTTATTCATGTTCACTGGGTGAGAGCTGTAGTTGTCCAACCTTCCGGAGCAATAAGTGCATCTGGAATGGGTATGTTAATTCTACTTTCATGTCTGTTACCATGACAAATAACTTCTGGGACCATGCCTCCGTTGTCGTATACACAATTTTTATTCTTTAATGTGCTTCAACGTAATGTAAACACATCTTCTGTGGTTACATATTTAAGTTACAGTTAAAACATTAACAAGAATGTATTTGTAACATAGTGTGTGACTAAATGGTAAGTTTGGACATTTTCTTTATAGATGCACCTGATACTCTTTGTCGCCAATATATATCTTTTTTTTTCTCCTTTATTGTTACATATCGGGTATTGTCCGACTCTACAATAAAAAACAAAATATTAAGTAATTAATACATAACTTGTTTTGAGTGTTATGCAGGTTGCACAGGAGGTGTGGGTCGAGGTAATGTTTTGAGCAACGGAGTTAGTGGTGGTGGTGGTCATGGTGGTAAAGGCGGGGATGGATATTCTGATGGTACTTTTGCCACCGGTGGTGTTGCTTATGGAAATGCTGATTTGCCTTGTGAACTTGGTAGTGGAAGTGGTAATGCTAGCCTCAATGGCACTACTAGTGGCGGTGGTATCATTGGTAAGCGTATGGACATGGTTTATTTTCAGACCTCAGTTGCACAAGCCAATGTATGAATAGATAGAAGTGACCTAGATGTATTAATCTCTGGTCCCTTAGTGTAGTTTTTAAGATAAGGATCTGATGAAAATATATGTATTGATCATGTTAAGCTTGTTCCAGATTGTGATGCAAATATCTCAGCTGACATAGTTACTAATTTGCTTTCAACTGATTCTCAACATTTTCTTCTCCAACAGTTATGGGCTCATTGTCGCATTCATTATCAAGTTTGTCTGTTTATGGCTCGCTCAGAGCTGATGGAGAAAGTTCTGGCGAGAATAATAGAAACCAAGATTATGGGAATATAAGCTGTTCAAATAGAGGTCTCGGGGGTGGTTCTGGCGGTACTGTTCTATTGTTTTTGCATACACTCGCACTCAATGATGATGCCGTTCTTTCGAGTGTTGGGGGACATGGTAGTTGTGATGGTGGTGGGGGTGGAGGTGGTGGAAGGGTTCATTTTCATTGGTCTGACATTCCCGCTGGAGATGAGTATCAGCCGCTAGCAAGTGTCAATGGAAGAATTGAAACTAAGTATGTATTTGATTAAACATATTTCTGTTACCTTCTTTAACTTGTATTGATAGGTTTTTAACTTTCTATGGTCCCTCCTGGAGATTAAGGATTTGTGTTTGTGACAGTGGAGGATCAGGTAGAGATAATGGTCTTGATGGGGAAAGTGGGACTATAACAGGAAAAGCTTGTCCAAAAGGACTCTTTGGGTCATTTTGTGAGGTTGCTTCGTACTCTCTATGATGTGTCCTCTTGCCTTAATCATTTTCTTTCTTTCTTTAGATATAAGGGATCCTTTTCTAGATTCAAGTGTTCGTCTCCCATGGCCATTTGGCTTTGGTTGAATTGTTGAAACTCATGCTAGAAACATTGTGCTGCTTTATCTTTTTCAAAACTGAAATTTCTAATATATATGGTGAATCCAATTGTTGCAGGCCTGCCCCACTGGCACTTACAAGAATGTCAGTGGATCTGATAAATCCCTTTGTCGTCAATGCCCTCCTTTTGAGCTTCCACATCGTGCCCTATACATAACTGTGCGAGGTACGGATAATGCTGATGTCGTATATATGCTACGAGAATTAGCCAAAATGTTGCTGGTTTTCTGAAAGAGCAAACTTCTTTATTCCCATATTTCTCTCTTTGATTGGTTCCTAGGCTGTTTCTAAGCTTCCGGTTGCTTCTTGTAACAGGTGGTGTTGCTGAAACTCCTTGTCCTTACAAATGCGTTTCTGATAGATATCATATGCCAAATTGTTATACATCTGTCGAAGAATTGATATATACTTTTGGAGGGCCATGGTTATTTGGTCTTCTTCTCACGGGTCTCCTCATTCTGCTAGCTCTAGTTCTTAGTGTTGCACGTTTGAAATTCTTTAGCGCTGATGAACTACCTGGCCCAGCTCCCACTCAACATGGCTCCCAAATAGATCATTCTTTCCCATTTCTCGAGTCTCTGAATGAGGTTTGCACCAATTGGTTTCCGCATCTCATTCAATCCTTATCCTTCTCAATCCCAATCTTGTATTTGAACTGGTTTTTTTCATATTTTAAAGGTGTCCATTTGATTTTGACAGGTTCTGGAAACTAATAGAGCTGAAGAGTCTCAGAGCCATGTCCATAGAATTTACTTCATGGGGCCTAATACATTTAGTGAACCATGGCATCTCCCTCATTCCCCCCCTGAACAAATAAAAGATATCGTGTAAATAACGTATCCTCAATTCTTTTTAATTTACTCTGCTAACCAAAAATCAATTTTGCTGTTGATTTACTTGCTTGACTTCTTTCCTTTTGTGCCATATTTACATTACAGATATGAGGATGCATTCAATCGATTTGTCGATGAAATTAATGCATTGGCTTCTTATCAATGGTGGGAAGGATCTGTCCATAGTATACTCTCTGTTCTTGCTTATCCACTAGCATGGACATGGCAAGAGTGGTGCCGTAAAAAGAAATTTCAGTTATTGCGTGAATTTGTTCGGTCAGAATATGACCATTCTTGCTTGCGTTCATGTCGGTCACGTGCTCTCTATGAAGGACTTAAGGTACACTTCTATTTGCATAGTTTCTTAGTTGTATAGTGTTGTTGGTCTTTTCTCTACAGTCCCATTGATTGTCTTAACCTCTAATAACTTATAGTTTGTTTTGTTTCGAGTATAGGAAAACTTAAAACTGACTTTTTTCCTTGCAGATGGCTGCAACTTCTGATTTAATTCTAGCATACGTGGATTTCTTTCTTGGTGGTGATGAAAAGAGGTCCGATCTTCCTCCTCGTCTCCATGAAAGGTTTCCCATGTGTTTAGCTTTTGGAGGGGATGGAAGTTACATGTCTCCATTTTCACTTCATAGTGATAATGTTCTCACTAGCCTTATGAGTCAGGTATATGATTTGGTGCTCAACAAGAAAACCCTTTGCTAATCAAAATTTATGTGTGAAACCAATATATTCCTATGATATTAATTTGTGAAGGCAACCTTTTAAATCGTATTTTTGGTTAATGCATGAAGGTGGTCCCACCAACCATTTGGTATCGACTCATTGCTGGATTAAATGCACATTTGAGACTAGTTCGCCGTGGAAACCTAAGAGTGTCATTTGTGCCTATTCTCAGCTGGATCGAGAATTATGCAAATCCTGCTCTGACCATTCGTGGTCTACGTGTTGATCTTGCCTGGTTTCAAGTAACAGCGTGTGGATATTGCCAGTTTGGACTTGTGGTATATGCTGTTGAAGAAGAGTTGGATCCTCCTTCATCTGTTGAAAGTGTCTACACAGCCTCAAGAAATGATCTAACATCGCGGTAAACAACCTGAAATGGGCAGTTCCTAATTGTAGTGTTTTTAGGCATTTTGTTAGAGACCTAGCTTGAATTTCTGTTTCCCTTGTTCATGCAGTGTTCACCTTATTCAAAGAGACAATTCACTAAACCATTTGAGAAGCAGCAAACATATTTCAATTGGTGAAAGGATATCTGGAGGAATTTTGGATACGTTAAGTTTAAGAATGATTGAAGACAAGAAAAATATATTCTATCCATTATCTTTGATACTTCATAACACTAAACCTGTTCGCCACCAGGTATTTATATTTATCAAACTATATTAGTTGGGAAAAACTGCTCATTATTTTGTTAATTTTTCAAAAATTTGTTTTTTCCAGTAATGGTAATCCTTTTGTAATGTATTTTAACTTTGCAGGATCTTGTTGGTCTGGTGATCTCAATACTACTGTTAGCAGATTTTAGCTTAGTGTTGCTGACTTTGCTCCAGTTATATTCTATTTCATTCCTGGACTTGTTTCTAGTTTTATCTATTCTTCCTGTTGGTATACTATTCCCATTCCCGTCTGGAATCAATGCTCTATTTAGCCATGGACCTAGGAAGTCAGCTGGTCATGCACGTGTATATGCTTTGTGGAACATTACATCGTTGATCAATGTTGTAAGTTGTCCTTGCACTCATAGTTTTATCTCTCAGTGTAGTTCTTATGTTTCCATCTACATATGTTGAAAAACGTATACCCTTATGGTTGATGGTTGTTATGGGTCGAATTCAGCTGAGTCAGACCCAAGTTAAATTCCACTGAACTATATTCATTCCTTTTCTTTCATGTTTGCTTTTCATCCCACAACTCTACTTTCTTCTTATGAATGGATATTCTTGCCAAAACAGATGGTGGCTTTCTTTTGTGGATATATCCATTACAAGAACCAATCAACATCTAGTCATCCAGACTTTCAGCCCTGGAATTTCAACATGTAAGCAGAATCTTAAGCATTCTTTTTTCAGTTATACTCTGGGAGTTGATAAATATCTCCGTGCATTGACATTTTTAGTGGTGGATTTGACAGGGATGAAAGTGGATGGTGGATGTTTCCAACTGCACTTATATTGTGTAAATGTGTTCTGGCACGATTAATCAATTGGCACATCGCTAACCTAGAAATTCAAGACCGCTCATTGTATAGTAATGACCCAACTCTCTTTTGGCGTTCATGACGACATACTGTACGTTCATCAATCAGACATCTCCATGGATATGCTCTGCTCGATTTGATAACTAATTTTTTGCTTTCTTTCTTTGTTGTTGTTGTACCTCCCCAATTAGTATTTAAGCGAGCGAGGGGTCGAATGTATTAGCAAAGAAATAGTGTACTAATTGTACAAGAAATTGTGTACATATTGTTGTAATGTAAAGACTAACTAAAGAAACTGTAGGCGTTGCCGCCTTTGTTAAAATCTCTAGTTTTTTGCAGCATTATTTTTTTGCTCTTTTACTTGGAAACTGGATATGTAACTCTATTTTCCTTGTGAAAATTTATGCCTAAATGCATTGGTGGGTTGCTAGAGGATGGGTGTTGCCATAACTATGGACCTAAGGGTCCACAGTGTGACCTTTCATCAATTCAATCTGACCCCAAACTTGCAGTTGGCTCAATAGAGGGACTAGTTTTCTTTGATCACTTCAATAGGTCCACTGTAGCCTCACTGTGGATAGTGAAGCTTTGCAACTGTTGAGTGTGGGCAGTGAATCTCTAAGTACTATGAACAGAAAGGTTCAAATGCTGCTAGATGAAATCCAAGTTTTAAGGTTCCAGAGTGATAAACAATGTCCACTGGCAAAGTATCTCTCTGCAGTACTGCTCAGGAAATTGGTACCCTATGAACTGCTTGAAAAGCTGTTAGGTGCATCATCATCAATGCAGAACATGAAAATATCCGCGTCAAAAAAGGCACCACCGAAGGTGGCTTACGTATATGATGAGTATAGTTGGGGGACCTGGATTACTGAAATGGTGGAACATCTACCATAAATGATGGGTTATTCAAGATTACAGGTCTCTCCAGTTTTACAAGACTTGTACAACTCTTTTATCTCTTTGGTCTGTGTTTTCAATGTCATTGCACATGCTAAACAAATTCTCGTGTAGTCGAACTTTAAGCTCCATTAACACCATCCTCAACCTTCCCAACCACTTTCTTCCCTTTGTTAGTAGTTGGATCTTAAAACCATCTTAAACTCCATTTTCTAAAACAACCATAATTGGTATAGAGAAAAAGATATATCTAGCTAGAGTCTATAGTGAAGAAGATATTAGTGAGATTGTGAATCATACATTGCTGGCTGGTATATTGAATGCATTTAGCAATTTGCAACAACCACATTGTCCCTTCTTTAATGTATGCTTCTCTAGTCAAAACTTCTCCTGCTTTACAACTTGGCAATACTTGTAGTTCTTTAAAAGGATTGGTTCTAAATACATCAATCTATAAGAGCCATCAGCGTATAGTAGTACTACCATTATCATAAGAGTGATTGAGAGAATTGTTTGTTGATGAAAGTAGAAATGGGTTCGGTATCAGAAAATGTTTTGATGAAAATGTTGCTTTTATTGGGTTGTATTGTGGTTAATGTGTTCAGTCAAGAGAGTACTACTTTGGTTCCAGCCATTATAACATTTGGAGATTCAGCTGTTGATGTTGGTAACAATGATTATCTTCCTACTCTTTTCAAAGCTAATCATCCTCCGTATGGCAGGGATTTTGCTAATAAGAAACCTACTGGTAGATTCTGCAATGGCAAACTTGCTACTGATATTACTGGTATGTACACTCCACTCTATCTGTCCATAGTTCCTAGAATTTGTCATTCTAGATATAAGTTATTGCTCATGTGGGTCTCAATGACACAAAATTAGTAGCATCCTCAATTTCAGATATGTATATAGAGATTAGTTGAGAGCATAATGAATTAATGATATGCAGGTTTTGTCGGCAGTCACTCCGAGAATCCTCACTGTACTGGGGATTCAGAGGATTCTAACTTGTGACTGCTGTAGGACTTGAATGTGTCACATTTCCAGACCAAGAAATTGTTATGTTAAGCTTGAATAATTTCAGTGCCATTTTTGGATGAATCAATATGTTTAGAAATTGCAAAAACTTATTATTTAATTTTGTATTTTTACTTATTGATGTGAAAATTGTCTTTGGATATAACTGCAGCTGAAACACTTGGTTTCACAACATACCCACCAGCATATCTTAGCCCACAGGCCTCAGGGAAGAACCTACTTATTGGAGCCAATTTTGCATCTGCTGGATCTGGTTACTATGACAAAACTTCCATTCAATCTGTAAGTGAACTACTCATGATGTACTCTGTGAATATGCAAGTGTTTTACGTGTGTTTTTCGAGTGATTGAAAACATGTTATAATCTAACAATTGTTGTTTTCTTCTAATTTTCACCAGAATGCAATTCCCTTGACGCAACAATTGGAATATTACAAGGAATACAAGGGTAAACTAGCCAAAGTCGCCGGGGCTGCAAAAGCTGCGACAATCATCAAGGAAGCTTTGTACATTGTCAGCGAAGGAAGTAGTGATTTTGCTCTGAATTACTATGTCAATCCTTTCCTCAACAAGCTTTACACTCCTGACCAGTTTTCTACTTTCCTCGTCGGTATCTACTCGAGCTTCATTGAGGTATGTAAATGTAATCTACTCTTTTTCCCCCTTGCTACTGATTCAAGTCATACCGATACCATGTTCATGTTCTTTGTTTGGTTTTGGTCACAGAACTTATACGGGTTAGGAGCTAGAAGAATTGGGGTCACTTCACTGCCACCATTGGGTTGTTTTCCTGCAATGATTACTCTATTGGGGCATGGTGAAAAAGGGTGTGTCGCACGTCTCAACACGGATGCACAAGGCTTTAACAAGAAGGTTGGTGCAGCAACAGTGCAGCTACAAAAGAAGTTTCCTGACCTCAAAATCGCCATCTTTGACATTTACACACCTTTCCTCGATCTTGTTCAATCTCCTGCCAAAAACGGATTCACTGAGGCCAAGAAAGGTTGTTGCGGAACAGGGGCAGTTGAAACAACATCATTCTTGTGCAATGTTAAGTCTCCAGGAACATGCTCCAATGCCACTCAGTACGTGTTCTGGGACGCTGTTCACCCATCTCAGGCAGCTAATCAGGTTCTTGCTGACGCTTTGATCCTCCAAGGCATCTCGCTTATCGGATGATCCGAGTTATGAGTTCGCTGTCTTAAGTTTGATTGACTCTTTTATGCACCAGTATTGTTTCTGGATAAGCTTATTATTATGTACTGCTGCTGTCCTTTTTTTCTTCGAGTTGATGTAAGTTCTCTTTACCATTCAAACTTGGTAATTTATTTGGTATGGGATAAACTTGGTATTCATTTAGTATCAGTGCAGTATTGCTCAAGGTTCAGCAGCACTATATCCTACTTAATTTATTTTATTTGGGCTGGGATGATTAAATGGTTCGAAAATGCCTAGGCCAAAAAACTGACCCTTAACCACAAGGCACCTCACATAAGCCAGGTTGCAGGTGCATTGTCTACAGCCAGCCCCCAAGTGGGAAGGACCAAAGCACAAAGATAATGCAGCGCTTGCCTTATTTTTCCGAACCATAATGTGAGAAGCCAATGCTTCAAGCCGAGAAGAGGATGATCGACTAATAAGTAGTAGTAAGAAACACAACCAGAAAGAAGGGATGAAGCGTCAACTTTTCCAGATTAGGAGACACATTCATCAGGCCCCTGACTCATGAGGAGCAAGCAACCAGAAATTTTAGCCAGTTCAGATGTCCACATAGAATTGGTTGCCAACAAGAAAAAACACTAAGTAGTGGCGAAGCCAAGATTTGGTATTGCGAGGGCTAAATTTTCTTTTCAAGCACTAACGAATTCGAGTGTAAAGATTTTGCGATTCTATGATTTTTGGCCATGGTTGAGTGGACTATTATGACTTAAGGGGTGTAAATTTTGTAAATACAATGAATAAGGTGGACTAAAACCTAATGTTACTTGAACTAAGGATTTAATATAAAGAAAATGGTGGCCTAATTACAAATTTCAGAATTTTGTGGTGGGCTAAACAGAGAATAAAGTGGACTAAATTCTAAATATTGGACGAACTAAAGGTAAAGTATATTGAAAAGTGAAAACTACTACTAGAGTCACTTGACCCATTTTCCTAGATTTCTTCACCGTGAAACCCACGGATGCAAAACTTCGTGAAACCCACGGATGCAAAACTTCATGCGCGCCCCCATTTTCCGTAAGAAAATTATTCTCGGACCCATAATTTATAAAATTTTGTTTTGCTCTTTTTTAAACTACCTCTTCAATTCGCTTTCTTATTCCTCCCAACTGTAAATCTTCATCAACACAGAATTATGAGTCTTAGTGCTCACTCCAAATGGATCCGTGATGGTGTAATTAGGGTTTAAAAAGGAGATATGCGAAATCGGTAAGGTTTCTTATCTGGATCTCTTGATAAAATTAAATTTTAGATCTGATTAATGCAATTGAAGTTGATATTATGGGATACTGATTCAATTTGAGGTTTATGTATGACTTCCTTTACTGATTCGAAGGGTTTCTTTTGGTGGAATTGAGGTTAACTACATAATGGAATCAATCTGAGGAGTGTCCGCAGGGCCGGCCGTGACATCGAAGATGCCCAAAGCAGACACCAAAATAATTGCCCCTCTGACCATTTGACCAAGTCAACATAGTTTGACTATGATTGGAAAAATGTCCGCCTCAAATTTATTTTTATTTTCATGTATTTCCCCTATTACAATGGCGCACTAGACAATACTATATTACTGTTTAGTGTAATTATTAGCCACCAGTGATAGGAATGATATTACTTGACCACATATGCGTACATAGAGTGTATAAGCAGTGTGTTTCACCTGGTACATACGCCCAAAATGAAAATAACATCATTCTTTGATTGTCAAAATTTGGCCAGAAAGTGTAAAGACTTTCATAATGTGTTTGGTTAACACGTCACCACTTCAAAATTCTCGAATGATTCTCATGAACTCAACAACTAATCACGGTCTCACCATATATATCTCTCGAAGATTCTTTATTTTTTTCTTTTGCTGCCCTTGTAACTCGTACAACAGATAACTATTACGAACTGTACCCACTCAATATTCTTGACCTTTTATATTGAGAACAGACAACAACTAAAAAATTGATGCTCCAAAACTTTTGATGCCTAAAGCAGTGCTTTGGATGCTTTGCCTCAGGGCCGACACTGAGTGTCCGAACATTTGATTTAAGCAGCATATGTGCATCTATATGACCGTGAAACTTGATTTCTACCTCCTATAGACTATAGTGTTTATCTTAGTGTTTGAAAGCTCTTACTACTTACTAGATTCTTCCAAATCCATTCTTCGTTTAAGAGCTTTTTGTATCCTCGTTAAGAGCCTTCGGGATTATTTTTTCTTACAAGCAAAGACCAAACAATCGGAATTCTTCAAATAAGAAAATAAACGAGGAAGTCATATCTTATTCATGGAAGTCATTCCCACTGTTAAGAACATAACGTATTTTGTGAATGTTAAGTTACATTTATATGGATGCAACTCTATGAGGAGAAACTAAAGGACCTGGAGATTGGAGAACGTTCAGGAAGAATATGGAATTAACTTAAGGAACTCTATAAAAAAGAAGTGAAGTCTGTGAGCGTAGTCTTCTTGATTCCTTCAGATTCTATTCTCTTGGTTGCAAGGTAACAGTTAAATCCCAAAACCCACCATTGTTCTTGTGGACATACTTGGTTGCTGATACCCTGTAGGTCAATATCAGACGGCTAAAGTCAACGGCGATTTTGAGGCGATTTTAGGGTTAGTTTTCTTCTTCTCTTCGCATCTCCTCTGGTGAGATGCAATCATCTTCTCAGTCTTCAATTCTTCTGGTGGTTTCCTCCATATCACCAGGGTATTCTCTTATGGGGGATGCAAATTCTTTAGTTCCTCGTGGTAATGTTTCTTCCGATCCTGGTAATACCCCTGGATTCAAAAACGTTCCACCTTCTGGATCTACAGCATCTCCTACTGCTTGGTCGTCTCTATTTGATAAGAAGAAAGAAGCGGTTATATCTTCAGATATGGAATTCTATTCGTATCCAATGGTGGATAGCAAGAAATCCATGGATATTCCTTATGAGGTGTTTGATGAAGACATTCGTCTTTGTTAAGATAAAGTTATTGGAGCTTTTGTAGGCCGAAGACTGCCTTTTAACTGGGTTCGAAGCGCTGTAAATCGAGCATGGAAACCTAAAGGGGAGATTCAAATGACAATTCATGGTGAGAGTATGTTTATTTTTGATTTCAAATCTGCTGAGGATAGAGTTAGAGCCTTAGAGATGGGTTCAATGTTCATCTCTAATAGATTGTTTATTTTTAAACCTTGGTCTAGAATGGTTGAGAAGGAAATTGCTGAATTAAAATCTCTCCCTGTATGGATGAATTTTAGGAATGTTCCTTTATTCATGTGGAACAATAAGGGTCTAAGTATGATTGCTAGCTTCCTTGGAAAGCCTCTTATGATGGATACTCAAACTCCGAATAAGACTAGAATAAGTTATGCTAGTATATGTGTTGAAGTAGATTTAAATTGTGATTTTCCAGAATCTTTCACTTTTACTCTGGGTGGTAAGGATACAGTTGAAATCAAGATGGATTACTATTGGAAACCACCAAAATGCAGTGAGTGTGCAGTGTTTGGTCATGTTACTGCTAACTGTCCTAAGCATGTAAAACCAGTGTCAAAAGTAGTTCAAAAATGGGTTCAGAAGAAGACTGTTAGCAACATGGATGAAGATGGGTGGATTTCAAAATCAAAGAATGGAGCCAAGACTACTGAATTAGACTCTAGTGTTCAAAATAATGTGGTTTCTCCTATCATAATTGAAGCTGAAGCTATGGACTCTGATCAAGGAGTAAACAATTTTTTACAGGAAATTGTCTTAAGGAAAAATAGTAATGTCAATGAACTCATTTCCTCAAATCCTTTCTTCATTTTGGATAAGTGTATGGATACTTCTCAAGAGCAGAATTTTGAGCAGAATAAGGAAAATCTTCAAGCCCCTGTGCACTCTTCTCAGCAGAAGGCTAGTGAACCTGAATCTTCTAACACTGGATCAAGAGCACACTTTCATAAGAGAGGGTCACTTGCTCCACCAGTGATGTAAATTTAAATAGTGGTAAGAATGGGTTCGTTCAGATTTGTGAAGATTCGAGTTTTTTTAAAATTAATAAAAATATACAATAATATTACAATTGGTGCAAGAGGTACTGGGACTAAGGATTTAATTTTTTTAGAGTGAAAATAACCAAGACACTAGATTCCACTATTACACATGAATAAACGATGATAAGATTTCCAAAACTCTAATTATTTTTAAAATATCTTTTTCTTAATTCACAA